>CM053785.1:403043518-403643518 GCA_028749045.1 Cupressus sempervirens
TTTCTAAAATGTAACTAATTTCTAGGTATAGACCTGAACAAGTTTACCAAGTTTCATATAGATGTAGGTCTCTTATATATATATATATATATATATATATATCTTTTGAAATTGTTAAATTTTAAGTTTCCAATTTTGAACAACTAGAAGTTATTCTAGTTTAGTTCTACCTAATGTTTCACTACATGTTAGTTCTAGATATCTTAAGAATGTTTGATATATATAAATAACTATATAGGTTTACTATGTTAATGTTTTCTTAAATGTAATTAATTTAGTTATCTAGGTCTGAACTTAAATTTTCTAAGTTTGATGTAAAATCTATACCTATGGTTAACTAAATTAAAATTGATTTTAGATTTAATTTTCTAATGTACATTCTTTGTACTCTATCTAACATATGATTTAACTATATAAAAAAAAACTAATCTTAATAACTAACTAGTAAAACACTTTAAATATAATTAATTTGACTAATACTAACATGTAATAACTAAAAATAACTCAACAAAACCAAAAAAAACACCTACCATTTATGGCCGAAACACCCTAACCCACTCTACAAAATACGAAAAATCACAATAGTGAAAATGACCTCCCAAAAGTGATTTTGGCATATAAATATTACCTTATACCATTTTGATCGTAGACATTTTGGTAACTTTGGCTACCACATCACCTCGAGAAAGCGCCACATACGTACAACCGATAGGATTACAACCAAAACCCTTTTGGTTGTAACCATTTCGGTTGTAACCCCTCAAGATATCCCAAAGGGTGACATAGGTTTGTACTTTTACCCGCAAAGAAGGCTCCTCCTCAACTAATGGATTAGCACGATGAATGAGGGTCTATGTCAAAGCATTGATAGTCCCTAGAGTACCAATCTCTATATGTTTCTTCACAACTAAATGAATAATGACATGCTCACCCCATTGCTTGACAACAAGCACCCTAATTGCATTAGGGTCACGATGTGCCCTCGACCTCTCAAATGATGACCCCCCACCTCTACCCTAAGAATCTAACATGTCAAAAAAATTGGGGATCTCTTTGAGGACAAATTCACAATACAATTTCTTTAAGAAATATATTGGAACCTCATGATTATTGCAGGAAGGGGCATCAAAGACCATCCACCACATATCCCAAAAGTTATTTCTAATATCATTATGGATACACCAATGGATGGGGAACCTTTTAGTTGTAGTTTTAGCAGTTTCTTGTTCTCCTAGTTTTTTAAACAATGCACATATGTTACCTTTCATTATGTCCTTTTTTTAACATCTTCATAAGATAATTTGTTTACATAATATCTTCTTTTTTCTTCTCTCTTAACATGCCAAATATCCAACTAACCACTAACAGAAGCTACCTAGCTCACGATGGACTCAAGGGAGGATGCCAATTGTGCTCTTATAGGATTAGTTTTCCTGCAAGCTTTTAACCTATTAATGATTGCTTCTAATTGATTTTTTCTCTTTCTATTTCATTCATTATATTGTCTCGGGTTCCAAGAGGAGGTCTTTCAATTGGTTGAGGTTGCAGAGGCTCTTTGTCTTCCTCATGAGGGTTTTCATTTTGATCTTGTGGAGGGTTTTCATTTTGATTTTGTGGAGGATTTTTTTTTTATTAGAATAGGGATTTGGTGGTTGATTATTCACATTTCCTGATAAGAAACCAATTACATTTTTAAAAACTAAACAAATTTGAAGCAAAACTTTAAAAACATATAAAACAATGCTAAAACACACAAAATAATGCAAAAACAAGGTTAGAAAACATACTCAATGAAACTAAGCTTGATCTCTGGTGACAAGGAGGTGTTTTGAGGAGGAGAGTGAGTAAAGATTTCACCCTCTAAAAAATGCTTGCGTGCTATTGGGGGTAGAGAAGGCAACTAGCAAATGAAATGGCATGGCTGCAAGTTGCAGTCCATACATATATTTTCACATAGCACACACACGCTATGTGAAAACATAGTGTATGCACTATAGTGTGCACACGCTATGTAAATCCACAAAGCGTGTGTGCGCTATACGAATTTTTTAAAAAAAAGATTGGTATCATCTTTTTAGCACCACAACTTGGTGCATTCGTCATGGGTTAATATGTTATATCTATTGATTCATATTGTTGTATCACATGCTTACTTGATGTATTTCTTTATCATGTTGTGTATAGTATGTCATATATTATAGATATGCTTCTTGATTCAGCATACTAGGCTCTTTAATTCCTCTTTGTGATATTGAGTTCCCATGCCTCAACTTATGTGGATCTAATACTCCCTATTGTGGAGTTAACTTTCATTTTATGTCATACATTGGTGTCATCATGCTTCTTTCATTTATTGTTTAGGACATCATCCCATTGCAAGTTTTGGCAATTGGGATCACCTATTTATCCTATGTTGGATTCCTTTGCATAGTATAAAAAATTTATATGACCTAGGGTAGTTTTACCTTCTCCATGTTGCAGATCTCGTCAAGAGCTTTTTGATGCATTTTGAATAGGGTCAATCGAAGTCCAAAAGCAAAAGTTATAGGCTTAGCAATACAAATAATTTTGTACTAAGAATTTCTTTTCATCTAGTTATGTGAGAATACTCATATGAGACTTTGGTTATGTGGATTTTTGTATGGGGAACAATAAGCACTTTTTCACACTTCTAAAAGGTGAAACTTAGTGTTTTAGATACCGTTTTTAGTGTTGCACCTTCCTAATCCATAACAAATCAAATATTTGTGCCCTTATGTGATTGTTCTTTATGATTTCTCTTCTTACTTACATTTTAGTTGGAAATTAACTTTTATGCTTAATTTCATGTAGATGGAAATGAACACAGTAGTAAGTAGTGACGCTTGGGCTCTTTGGTGGTGGGTGTTTAGTCTTTCGTTAGAGCCTCTTGTTTGATTACATGCATGTTTTATCTTATATCTTAACAAAAATGTATTTAAGTTGGTGTATGTTTATCCTCATTTCCAAAGATCTCTGGACAAGGCATTACAAATCTCTCCATCCATCATTGATTTTGACAACAATTAGACTTTTCCTTTATAGAGAAAATATTCACATTAAATGATGTACTTATCATCCACCAAATTTCTTCCCAAAACATCAACTATGAATGTGCTCTTGCATACTTTGTTATGATTTAATTCTTCCAATCCCTAGAGAATTGAGACATGAACATAGCTTTGGCCTTTCAACAATGCATTAACACCATTCCTTTTTCATTTGATGTACTCAATATCAAAATTACAACTTGGATTTTAATAATCATTTCTATTGTTACTCATATAGATAGCTTTATTTGAGAAAATATCTCAATTGTTTCATGACCATAAAGCACCCACCCACCAAGCATTTCTTAAACTTAACCAACACATGTATGATGGACAATATTTTCTTATCATAGAGGAAAAA
Source organism: Cupressus sempervirens (assembly GCA_028749045.1). Classification (NCBI taxonomy): domain Eukaryota; kingdom Viridiplantae; phylum Streptophyta; class Pinopsida; order Cupressales; family Cupressaceae; genus Cupressus; species Cupressus sempervirens. Next base: position 403,046,948 of record CM053785.1, read on the forward strand.
GTACCTTTCAGCCTCTGTGAGCTCCTTCCTCTCAAAATTAATTAGTTTCTTATTTTGCATGAGAACAACCCTAATTTTTCTCTTGATGCATCACAATCTAATGTGAAAGTAATGAACTATATAATTTCTAGCATAAGAGTTGAGCTTATTAGCACTTTTATTTTGTCAAAAAATAATTGTGCTTCCTAAATCCATGTCTAATATCCCTTCTTTTTTAGGGAAATTAAAGACATGACTAGTTGGGGGGGACCCTTAACAGATTTCCTATAACTTAATATTAAACGATAAAGATTCCTAGCAACTATTTCAACATCCTCGAAGAATGTTATACCTAATTTTATTTTATTTTTTCAATTCCCACTTGTGCTCCCTTTTTGTTAATGATTTTTCCTAGATACAAAATATCTACCATGGAAAAACTCACACTTTGATTCTTTGGTAAATAAAATTGTACTTTCAAAATTCTCAACACTTCACCAATGTGTTGTAGGGTTGCTCCCACATTTTTCTAGATATTAAAATGTCATCAAAGATGACAAAGAAAAAAATTCTTAGTTGCTAGTACAAAACTTAATTTTTGTATGAATCAAAAGTTGTTAAAACATTTATCAAAACAAATGACATGAATAGAAACTCATAGTTTTTGTAGCGACATAAGAAATTCATTTTGTGAATATCATCCTCTCTTAAATATATTTCTAAATGAATATCATCTACTTTTCATTGATCTTGGGACTGAAATGTCAATTATTAATAGTTATTTTGTCCAATACTTTTAAATCAATGCACATATCACGTATTGTGCCATCCTTCTTCAATCAAGCCATCAATAAAGACAAGGAACTTGACTTAAGTTTGACATCTTCCATTTCTAGTAGTTCTTAAAGTGACTTTTGATTTTCTTATTATTTCTCCTAGGGTAGTAGTAGAGAATAGTGATGATGGGATTAACATCATTCTCCAACTCAATGATGTGTTGAAATCCTCTAACTAGTATTCTCCTTGGAGGAACTTCTCTTAATACTTTATTGTGCTTTTCCAAGTCACTTTGATCATTAACATGTTGCATCTTCTTTCTTTTTATTTATTTTATTATAATTGCTAAAAACTTATTTCCCCCGTTTCTTGTATGTGACAAAAAATACTCTTCATTTTCTTAGCAAATATGATCCTTGGAAATTATTACGACATTCCCTATAGTACCACTTTTCCCCTCTTAGATTGAAACTATAGCTCCATGGTCTAGAAGTGTGATCTCTCTTAATGAGTACAACCATTGAACCTACAATAATATTTATGTCTCCTATGCTAGAAAGATCAAATCCATCCTTGATAGTATAGCTTCCAAATTAATATTAAGCTAGGAGAACTTCATTTTGCATTCAATGGTAAAACTATCAACTACTATATCTTGAGGCTAAACTAGGTTACTAATCTTGATTAATGAAGTTATGATTATTATTCATGTCAATGAGTATACTCACCCTTTGGCCTTATTGAAAGAAAAATTAGAAAAGTGTTTAAAAGAAAACAAATATAGTCACATACCTCAAAGTCCTCCCTTAGCTCTTGGTTAGCCCTTATTTCACTCCTTCTCAACCCTTCCTTAAAAGACAATGCAAACAAGGGGCACAAGCACCAAAGTTCCCACCTTAATGTGGTTAGTATTGGGGTAAGAGTTGAATCAAGTTGTGCATTTAATTGCAAACTTGGAATAGATGTCAAATGTCACATGCCATTGAGGGCTTCCAATTCATGAAGGCCAAATGTGTCAAATTTACTTTTAGAAGTTCTAAGCATATATTAATGTCAATATAGGTTGCATAATTTGGCTTTATAGAGTAAAATTGATTTTGTTGAAAGCTTTTGAAGTCTTTTCAATAGATCCAATTTTTGAATATGTTTCCAAGAAAATTAAACCAAGTTTTCCATACATATTTAAGAATGGTGTTGTCTGCACAATAGTGGATTGTGAGACAAATGAACAATCAATATTTTATTTTTTCTGATTCAATTCAATTTAGAACTGAACTCATGTTTTACTTTATCCCTAGGCTTATGTATTTTTTTAAAAGTCATTCCAAAGATGATTGCTTTGTTTAGACACTACTACACTTCATCACTATTTTGTGAATTTTCTTCTGGAAAAAACCTATTAGGTACTTGGCAAAGAAAAACATTTTGGACCATGTTTAATGTTTAGTGGAGTTAAGTTACTCTAACAATATGTTAAGATGCAAAATATCTCACAAATTTTGTAACTTAGATTATATCCCTTGCTGGATATAAACATAATTGTCTACAATTGGTAATGAGAAATAGATGTTACAGATAATAATAGGTCCTTGAATCATAGCCATATTTTTCTAAATATATTCTAGCATTAATGAGAAGGCCATTTTTGAAGAATTAAAAGTCATCAGCCAATATATAATGCACATCCCTTGCAATTTAACTTCTTTATGAAAATATTGAAGAAAAAATAACCAAATCTTAGTGATAGGATATAGTATATGTTGTTTGGGAACATATGAAGAACACACGTTTAATTTAGGAAATTGGTTCAAGAATGTTATTTCCAAAGACTAGATGGATTTAAGGGTGGGCTACCATTCTTGTTTTAGTGAAATTATGAAATCAGATTAGAACATTTGTTGGATGTCAATGACTCATTATAGAAGGAGACATGGATAGCAAGAAGATAGAGGGATGAACATAGAGAAAACAAATTAAAAATGAAAATACAAGGATTGATAGATGAAGGATGAATAAATTTCAATTAAAAAATAAAATGAATGAATTAAACAATCAATTAAAAGTAGTATTTTAATTTATTAAATATAAAAAAAATATTATTAATGTGAATGATAACTAATAGTTAAAATATTGATTAAATAAAATTTTAAAAATTGAACTCATAATATACTCAATATCATACCTCAATAGCATTAGTGGAAATGAGTATGTCCAGTAGGTTGTAAGAAAGTATAACTACCTAAATTTACAGTTAGCCCAAGTCATTTTTTATTATGATTATTATGTATTGATTTTTTTTTCAAATATATCATGAATATGTAGATAGTTGAAAGGAATTAACAATTAATAGTCATCAAAGGAGGTGTAATTAACATGAAATGGTTTATTCTTGAATACATTGTACTATAGTATAAATATTTAATTAAAGGCAATGGAAAAAACCTAGTAAATTCATATGTCCAGTTACAAATATCAAAGCGAACATGCCATTTAGAAAGTGTTGATTATGCCACCAATTTCAGTAGTAATGCTCTCAGGATGGTGGATGCCATGGAATTTAGTAACATCGAATAATAACTATCTCAGATGGATTTCAATTTTGCTCTCTCAATTGGGTGTTGGAGTATTCTAGTTATGGTTTGGAGGGGAATGAACAGATATGATGTTGTTCCTCATGTTACCATGTCCACATTCTTCTAGTTGGCCTAAATAACATTAGACTTGGTTACACATGCCTTCAACTTCAGTTTCTAATTCACGTTCCCTAGCTTTGTGTCCGCACTTGTGCATAAAACCTTCAAGAAGTCATTGATCTACTACATGACATTTTTCCCACTTGTCACCTCTACTAAATGATGGTGTGCATCGAGAAGCTACCTATTTCGCCTTTAACATCACCATGAACACCAAATGCAACTTTTATCACTCGACAGTTTATAGCTCTATTTATGTGCTTTGATTAGGGTAGCACACACTCTTAGATTTATGGATATCACATTGAAGAGTGGTTTCAATTTATAATTGTTGTCCATCTCTTTTTCTTAATTTTTTAAAAATTTAGGAGTGGCTTGTTGTGGTTGTTTTATTTCATCTATTGCTATTTATCAACTCTGATATTTGGCAACCAGTTTTCAATAGTCAAAATACTGCTCAATACTATAGGACATAATTGTAGACAACTCTTAGCACATTAATGAGTACTCATTCATTCTATTAAAATTTGTTAACAACCAAACTAAAAGTTGAATTAGAAACTAGAAAATTACAATAGATGGAAGCAACATTGGTGGACTCAGCCAATACCAACAGATGAACCAAAACAACCACAAAAATTAAAAGTTTTCTCAATGAAAAATTCAATATATTAGAGAGGATGTTAACCCAATTAGGACATATGTTGTGTACTATAGAGAGTGAAAAGAGTAGGAGACATATGTTGTCTACCATAGAGAGTGAAATGAGTAGGAGATATTTTCTATTGGTTTGAATATTGCTGAAATGATGACAATTATCTCTATCTAATCTTTCACTTTGCATTTTGTAATTTGTCTATTTGATTTTAACACTTAATTAGTTATGTAGATGTTAATGAAGTATATAATACAGATACGGTACCTTTTTTGCTTTCTTTTCATTAATCTTAGAGTCTCAAATCTTCCAAAGGGGATCTATCTCTTGTTCTTGTTTCCCTTCTTCTTCTTTGGGTTTCTTTGCAACTTTTGAAAGTTTATGCATGCTCGTGTAGAAGCAAATGGGATCGAAGCCCTAATTAACTTGTAAAAAAATTAATTCTATTAATAATTTTGTATTTTACCATTAGGTTAAGGTTATGGTGGGTGAATTGCAAAGCTAAATAAGAACCCCCATGTCCTTCCTTACAACTCCCTCTTAATCAGTCGATCCATCTCTCTGTTGTTTGGATAGACATTCTCTTCACTTCCACTCACCCCGGTCACCCTGCTTTGGTGAACATTCTCTTCCCACTTTGTTCTTTTGGATTTTTATTATGAAAACCTTTTTTGATCTTGTTCTTAGGATTCTACAATTGTTTTGGAGCTTTTTTTTGGGACTCAACTTGTGTGGTAAGATTTGTTTACTTTTAATGCTTGATACCCATGTGTGGTTTAGTTTTGTTTTTTATAGTAGATGAAATGGTGGTGAATTATCTCTTCGTACATTGTTCTTTTGGAATTGTGTCTTGAAAACCATTTTGGAACTTGTTTTTTTGGATTCTACTTGTGTCAAGAATTCATGAAATTGAAATCTTTACACCCATATGTGGTTTAGCTTTTTTGGTTGAATTCTTGATTTACTTTTTGTAGGTGACAATAGAAGCAATGATAGTTGATGAGAGATGTTTTGTAGACATTTTGTGGATAAGAGGCCTCAATATGACTGCCTTCTCTTTGGTGGGTATAGAAACTAGGCTATATTTGAACCTATTTCACAAAATTCATCACATATATGATGTATTGTAGGTGGTTTCGACAGTTTTGAGAAAGTTTCTAATTTGATTGGTTTTTGTTTTAGATCTTGATGACACATTGTATCCTATAAGTTCAGGATTTGCAGCTGCATGCACCAAGAATATTAAGGGTTGGGCTATCCTGGCTAGGGTAGGAATAGGAAAGTATCCTTGATGCCCATATTCACTTGGTCAAGGCCCTCTTCCTAAGAGAGATGGTGTTGGAGAGATCCCTCTACATTTTGATGTAGAGTGCTAGAGGGGGCTTTGAATTGGAAAACTTGTCTTCATCACTAATCTAGGACTAGAACTTGCAGCTTGTCATCTACTCGAACTAGGCTAAACAAAAGGGAATCTCACACCAAGGTGCCAGAAATTTGAAGGGAATGCAAACATTTATCTATTAGTTTTATATGCTTTTAATTGGTGCATTGAGCCAACATGAAAACCCTAGTTTGGGTTAAGGTTCTATATCCCTTGACTTGTTGATCAAAATGATTTACATTCTACTTGTTTGGCAAATTGTTACAAAAGATGCCAAGAGAACGGATTGCAAACAACAATTGGAATTGAGGGCTATAGGCTAGGGCATGTTTTTTTTTTTCATGGGCATATTGTATAGATGGGCGAGGGGGTTGCATTGTGCTACAACTTAGTGCTATCAAGAAGTCGTCCACAAAATATTGGTGCCCCAAATTGTGTTTCTCAAATGCAAGGGTTATAATGTTCTTGAGCATAATTAATGGTGCACATTTTGTTTTTGTGGTTTCAAGGTGTACACATACTATTTATGCACAGATTTTCTTTCAAACCTTGGTAAGCATAGGGTGATTGCATGAGAGGAACGAAGATTTTTTGACATGGGCAACACGAACCTAATTTTAGACTGTTTTGAAAATTTTAGTGTGATTTTTTGACATGGGCAACACTACCCTAGTTTTAGACTGTTCTGAAAGTTCCAGTGTGATGTCTTCTTCATAAGTTAGAATCACTACTTCGGCCCGATAACTTCTAGATTTTTCTAGTAGAAGCTTTAATGCATATTTAATGGTAAAAGATTGTGGATTAGAATTTCCTTATAATTTTTGTTTGGAAAACTGATTTTTCACCTTGCCTTTTTTGTGTGGAGCCAAAAGAAGCTCAAATAAATTATAATATTCTAATTTTAAAAATGTATAAAAATAACGAACTTATGTATTAGACTTTGGAAATGAATTAATTCTGAAATTCTATTGGTTGAAGTAATTGAACCTTATAGACTTAACATGAACTAATAACACTTGAGCTAAAACAAATACCATCAGAATTAACACAGACACACATACTACCCAATAAATTAATAAAATAGAAATTTACTCGCCATACCTCAAGAACTCTCCCTTTTCTCTTGCTCCAACAATAGTGCAAATAATAAGAGCTAAAAAAAAGCCTATTATATTTAGCTTTGGTACATATACTACCTATAATATTATATTATATATATATAGTATTGCAATGTTTCTAGCACTGTCGATGTATTTCCAATAAGAAAACTAACAAGTGCTACAACAACCTTAGATTTTAAAAAAAAGGTTAATGATTTCATTGGATTGAAGCAGAAAAGAGGAGATTTTTTTAACCACAAGTAATGTGTTGTATTTCAATGACATTTAACATTGGAATTGGAATTTAATGTGAGAGCAATGTAGCATTTTTAGATAAAAGTTTTGAAATGTATTTTCATCAAGATGAAAATAAATTAGTGAGAAGAGGGGGGGATTATTTCACTCCTTGAGGTAAAACTGGAGTAGAGTTTTGTTTTTATTTTAGTAAAGAGTTTTCAAAGTTGAAAATATGTTTTGAGAAAAGTGTTGTGGTGAAATCTAAAGTAAAGGTTAGAATTGAGAGTCATTGTTTTGAGAATGTGAAAAGGTAGAGCATATTTGGTATTATTTTCAAATGCACTGAAAAGTGGCATAGGTGCAGATAAAGGAGTGGGATCATATATTGAATACAATTCAAGGAGGGAATAATATGCACTATAATGCAAATTAAATTTTGAAGGAAACACTTGTCAATTGGATTTCAATCTCCAATAGTTTATTGTCTCTCTTTTCTCATTGTAAAAGGGAGTTCTGAAACATCTTTCTTAAAGAATGTAGATAATACTATATTAATTTCTATGATTGTCAATAAGATTTGTTGGGTGTAAAATGGTTCCAATGCTAATGTTCATTAGATTTTTGTGCATTATATTAATATTATGAAGTTTTCTCTATATTTTATGTTCACTTTTATATAGATTCAGTATACGAAGGGTGTATAATTTTTCATCTCTCTTCCATAAGGTTGTAATGTTTAGTCATGGACATCTTTCAAAGATATAGTTATATTCCTTGAGGAAATGCTTGTGACTTTGAGTGCATTGCTTGATTTTATGAGACAAAAACCATAGATACATGTGAGGTTTTGTTATTGCAAATCACTAATTTACAAAATAAAATTTAATTTGTTGACAAGATTTCTATTGTAGTCTCATAGTTGGTTGTGTGGCCAACATTGGACATCGGATTTTCTATAACATTCGTGTATTTTTTCAAAAACATATATAGAATAAATCATTTTACATTTGTTGTTGTCATTGGTGTAATGTTTTTACTTTCATTATTGTGCCAATTTTGAAGTTATTCATATGTATGCCAATATGTTATATTGAGAGTCATCTTGTGAATTGTAATGTCTATTTGGAGCTAGCAGAGATTTAAGTGTTACTAGTTTTTGTTTCATTTAGACATTTGTCTTAGGCTTACGTTGATGAGAAAACATCAATCCTCAGATTAAATCACAACAAACAAATGGATGAAGAAACATACCTAAACAATTGTATGAATCAAATTCTCTAAAATTTATTTAACATTAAACTTCATCTTATGACCTAAATAAGTTTGATTTTTGTCAATTCAATGAATCGACCTAAATAGAGAAAATGTTATGTGTTCAATTTGTTTATCTAATTTTGAAGCGACACAAGAAGTTTGGCATTTTCTCTATAGTAAAGGTCATATATTTCATAGAGAATGTATTGAACAATGGTTAAAGAAGAAAAATCAATGTCCAATGTACCACTTGTAGTATATTGGACAAAATTGTTGGAGATATAGAGATCACTATGCTTAAGAGTACTATTGTGAACATCTAGTATATTTTGTGGGGTTGCTATTTCACCATTCCATTCAAACAATTGTAAGCATGATTGAAATTTCAGACATATTCTTATATATATTTATTGAAAAAGTAATTCATTATAGTGTTATCTATAGAAATACAACTTTATTTATAAAAATGTAATTATAGATATTTAAAAATAATTTATAAACATATTTTATTTGTTTGAAAGGAGTTGAGTAAAATAATATTTTAAAATTTAAAATGTATTTATAAAAGTAATATATAATTAAAATTTATATTTACATATGATAAAACTTCTTGTGATATGTGAATTATTAATAGATTTATATATATAATCATATAGTTTCATTGAATATAATTATATTACTATTAACCATTCGTATAAATGGTTACTTAAAATCAATTCAACCAATATTCAAGATAAATAAATTAAAAAATTAAAAAATAATAATAAACAAGTATGAAAATTTTAGAAATACTCAATTAATGAAAATATAATTACTTTTAGGGCAGGGGCCCTAGCTCGGTTGGCTAAATCTTCCCTGTTGTAGGGGGTTGGTCACGGGTTCTAGTCTCCCCCATCCCCGTGGTACTGGTGGGTGTTTCGCGCCAGCGCTATCGGTCACGTTAAAAAGTTTACTTGGCGCACTGCAGTTTATAGGAGGGCCATGCTGCACCCAATTCCTGCAGTCTATATATATATATATATATATATATATATATATATATATATATATATATATATATATATATATATATATATATACGACAAGTACAATAAGTGCATGTAATGGTATAGTACTTGCCTAATTTAGTAGTTAGGTCTAATTATAATATTACATATCATTTTAATTTTAGTTTCAATTGATATATTTAATTTTTTCTATAAAATTATTTACTATATAATTATAATTGTAATTTAGTTAACATAATTATAATATGAAATTTGAAATTTAAAAAAAAAAACTATTATACAATTATAATTGTAATTTTGAAATAAAGGAGGGGTAAAAATTTATTCAAGCTAAAAGAGAAACAAGAACACATAGAGAAAGGGAATTAGACAACCCTGTCAAGATCAACCAAGTGATCAAGTTGATGGGACAAGCCCATCAGAAGTTGAGTCTTATCAACAATGTTCCAATTACACATATTGTCAAAAGCCCACTTCGCCAAACAATCAACAACACTATTCCATTCCCTGGGAATATGAGTGAAAGTAATAGACTCCAAAGAAGTACACAAATTATGAATCTAGTCTGCAATCAAAGCTAACTTCCAACTAACAACTTGAGAATGTTGTTGGTTCAAAAGATGTATCACCACTTGTGAGTCAAATTCACAAATAAGCCTTCTCCAACCAAGGTCACAAGCATTCTTCACAACATACAAAATAGCTATGGCCTCCATCAAGTTGTTAGTGTGATGACCTTTATAAATAGAAAATACAAACTGGACATCCCCTTTACTATCTCTACCAACACCACCAATGCCAGCAGGGCCTGGATTTTCCTTGGAAGACCCATTTGTGTTGATTTTAAGAATACCCTGTGGAGGGGCTCTCCACTTCCCCACCCTATTTATCTTTCACAAGGGATGTCTACACATATTTCTTAGCATTTTTCCATGTGATGGGGGGAATATTCAGATAATTATTGAAAATATCCTCCCCTGGTTCCATGGCCTCAGAAGTTTCACATTTTGCTAAAACAGTTTCCCCCAAAGAATGGATAATTTTCCACCATAAGTGAGGAACCTCTAAAAACTCATCCTTAAAGATACAACGATTCCTTTCCAACTAGATATACCAAATAATAAAGGAGGGTCCAAGAGTCTAGGCAACTTGAAGAAATGAAGTCTTGATAGGAGCCTTACCCCAGCAAGCAAAGAATTCTACCAGTGAGGAAACATGCCAACATGATGGGTTCCACACATTCCACCAAGAGTGCCAAATATGTCTAGTGAAAGAGCATTGGAAAAAGAGATGAGAGATGTTTTCTTCACTATTCCAGCATAGAACACACATTGAAGGTCCTTGGAAGCCACACTTGCATAAATTATCCCACATAAGACATCAGATATGGACCACCAACCACATTAAAAAATTACATTTGGGCCAAGAAAACTTGTACCAAACTTGCTTTCACTGAGGTATCTGAATGTCCCCCAACGAATGCCAAAGAAGCTCAACATATCTTGAAGACGCTAAAAATTTTCTAGACAAATCTTTACTGTCCCAAGAAAGAACATCATTATAGACCAAAGTAGTACACTCACAAGATTGCAAAATTTAAAACAACTCCTTCCTATCCTCCTCAGATCCTCCTGGAGGCCATTCAGAAGGGTGTTTCCAATGAAAGGAAGGAGCCAAACCTTTAGCACACCCTATCTTATAAAAATCAATTGTGTCCCAACCAACAACACTAAAATTTTGAGGGCATGTAATTGAGGATGAGTGGTAAGAATAGGAGGGTGCCCATCCAAAGAGTCAAGCCAAAATAAAGCTTGTGATCCCGAATGAAAAATCCAAGAGAGACCATCTTTAACCAACTAAGCTCCAAACTTTAGCGTATTCCAAATCATGGATCATCTCCCTTGTAAAGGAAAGCGGTGAACTTCAACAACATCAATATCTAGAAAATACTTATGGGTGATAATACAAGCCCAAAGTTGATGTTGATTAGTACACCAACGCTAATAAAGTTTTGAAATGAGAACCTATCCATTTAAAATAGCTAATTGTAAGCCAAGGCCACCCTCCTTTTGAGGTCTACACATTGTTTCCCATTTAACTATACTCTATTTAGAAGTTGAAAGGTTCCCACTCCAAAGGAATTAACAGGACAGAGCATCAAATTCCTGAAGAAAATGCATAGGAGTAGCTTGAACAAAACCCCTATAAATAGGAAGGGCTTGAATAACCAATTTTAATAGAGTTAGGCGAGTAGTAGTTGATAGCCATCAATGAGTCCAATGATTAACCTTTTTATCGCAGTTTATCAAGAAAAACTTTCCAGGAAGATCTAGGATGTCTACCAACAGTAAGAGGAATACCCAAATAAAAAAAGGGAAGAGACCAAATTTGAAACCTCAAAATAGTAGCAATACGCCTCTAAATAACTCAAGGAGTATTGAAGAAAAAATGGAGGAATTGTTCTCATTAACTTTTTGTCTCGAAGCTGCAAGATACAAATCCAAAGTATGCCTAAAAGAAGTAGCTTCCTAAAGACAAGCATGTCCCATAAATGAAGCATCATCCACAAACTGAAGATGCAAAATAGGAGACAAGCTAGCACCCCATTTCCACCCATGAATCAAACCCTGATGAGAACAAAGCTTAAGAAAGTAGCCCAAACCCTCAACTAGAATGATAAAGAGATAAGGTGAAATAGGATCCGCTTGGCGAAGTCCTCTAGAGGCACCAAAGGGCTCTGAAGGAACACCATTCACCAGAACAAAAAAAGAAGCTAAAGTAACACAACTCATAATCTAGTTCACCCACTGTTGGAAAAAACCAAAGGCTAAGAGGATCTTTTGGAGAAAACTCCATTTGACTTTTTCATAAGCCTTAGCCATATCCAACTTAATGAACATAGCTCATTGTTTTGATGTATGCATAGAATGAATAAATTTAGAAGCAATAACAATTCCATCAAGAATTTGCTTACTAGCCACAAAACTGCCTTGTTCCTCTGAAATCACAACTAGAAGGCATATCTTGAGTCTGTCAGCAATCAAGTTGGTGATAATTTTATACACAACATTACAAAGAGAAATGGGATGAAAGGAGTCAAGATTGTCAGCACCTTCTTTCTTAGTGATAAGAGTCAGTAAAGTACAATTCAATGCACGAAGCATTTGCTTATTTTGAAGGGATTCCTTAACCATCTCCAAGAGATCCATATTAATAATTTCCCAAAATTCCTAAAAGAATTCCACAAGGAATTCATTTGGGCCTGGAGCTTTACCTTTATCCATCCCAAACACAACCTCTTCAAGTTTAGATATCAAAATTGGACGAAGAAGAGAAACATTCATAGCATTAGTGATAAGAGAAGGAATGCATGAAAGAATTAATTTATCCTCCTCAGCTACAAGCTGAGAATCCTTAGTAAAAAGGTTAGAATAAAATTGAAGGGCTTCCTTGGTCATAGCAGACTAAGAAGAAATCTTAAGTCCTTCGATAGTAACAAGAGAAGAAATATACCCTTTATTATGAAGAGCTTGAACAAAATGATGAAAAAAAGCAGTATTTCTATCTCCTTCCTATAGCCAATCAATGCAAGCCTTTTGTTTCCAATAAATTTCTTCCTAAAGTTCCCATTCTTCCACATCTTGCATAGCCTAGGATTCAACCCTGCCAAGAGCATCTGTGAGCCCAGAGTCCCTGATTTGGAAAGTAATCACTACAAGATGATCTAGAGCATTCCTCTTTCTAGATTGAAGGTTCCCAAAGCAAGAATTATTCCATCTCTTAAGATGATATTTGATATATTCAAGTTTCTATTCAAAGACAAACATAGTCGTGCCATAAGCTGGGCCACCCTCTCTCCACCACTTAGCCACCAAATCATACAGGGATGAGTCTCAGAGCGACATAAGATGGAATCTAAAAGAAGGGTTCTTAGGGAGTGCAATAGGAGAAGAAGAGAACTTAATCGGCCAATGATCAGAACCTCTCCAATCAAGAATTTTAGATTTCATAATTAAGCCACTACCAACCCAATAACATGAAACAAGAAACCTATCCAAACATTCTAAGATAGCTTCTTGACCACTCTGTCTATTGTTCGAAGTGAAAACCCCATTTGAAGGCTTAACATCAATAACAGAAAGAACATCCACTTGGGCTTGAAAAAGATTAGAAGAAGGGCCAAGCCTAGGCTAACCTCCTCTTTTCTCCTCAAGACTTAAAATAGAATTAAAACACCTCCTAAAATCCAAGGAAAATAAGGAGCACAAGAATTTACATAGCTAATGTGATCCTAGAGATGAATCTTCCCACGAATGTCAATAGGAGCATAAACATTTGTCAAAAGAATAGTCTCACTAGAGTCCAAGGCAGTAGCCACCATTGAGATTGAGTAATGACTAGAAATCCACCAAAGGGGAGAAATCTTTAGAGGGTCCTAGAATAGATTCAAACCTCCAAAAAACCATTGTGAACCAATACTTTGACAATGACCAACATACCAAATGCGTGGAGCATGCTGATGCATAACCTCAACAGAAACCTTAGTCTCTTGAACACAAAAGACATCTGGAGAATGAATTGCAATCAAATCATGAATAACTTTTTGACGATAGGTGCTATTCAAACCCCTCAAATTCCAAGAGAGAATGACCATTGAGGGGTTTGAGAAAAATGAGCATCAATAGGTCTAACAAACCCAAATTCCACCAACAGATCTCCAGTCATTTTTATCTTTTCAAGGTTTATCTTCTGCCCTTTTGAGGAGCTATCAGTAGGACATTTCTTAAGGGGTCATTGTTGCACTCCCAATCTATGAGATGAACCCTTATTTTGAGATGAAACTAAAACTTCTCTAGCTAAATCTGCCAAAATAATGTCACCGTCTATGAAATTATTTAAAGACATCTGAGCCACTTGTTGTCCCTGAATAGCTTGAACTGGTTCTAGTTCAAGAGTTGGTACAACCTCCATACTGACCCCAACACTATTAGAAGTGACCACATGTGGGACCCCTTCTTCCAAAGCTAAATTCTCCAGCACCTCAAACCTATTAAAGCTTCCATTTTTTTGTCTATCCTTGAATGACCTCTTTTGACCTCGTTCTTTAGCCTTAGTTTTAACAAGTACAAATCCTCCTTCCTTGTCCTTTCCCTGAGGTTCAGCCATCATGGGAGCTTTCCCTTTGTCCTCTTTATCCAAAGGAGGTGTTGAAGAGGGGGAATGAGCTTCCTTACAAACTTTAGGGCAATGTCGTAGGAGATGGCCATACTCATGACAAAATTGACATCGAAAAGGAATTATAATTGTAATTTTAATTAACTCAATGAATTTATTTATATTTTATTATAATTTATAAAGTGATTGCAATATTGATTTTACAATTTAATTTAGATTATTAAATATGATATAGAATAAATAAATTGAATTATAAACTAAAAAGAACATATATTATTTTAACTTAATTTAATTTATGCACTCCCATGAACTACATTGAGAAAAAAGATAATTTCACCAGAGCACACTTTCATTTACGTTTTACTAATATATATTATCACACAATTATATATTTTGATAGTAATTTAATTCAATGTGACAAACCAACAATAAAGAGCAAATTTAAATATATTTAAAATGTTCAAACAAAAAAAGATTAGTCAAAGTATTGTCAAATAATTTAATTTTCAAAATAATAGGCATGATTTTTTTTCAATTGGAGATAGAGTTAATGGAAAATGTCCACCCAGATCAAAATTTCTGAAGGCTTCAATGTTTATCTAGGAATTAGAGGTATATAACCTTCATTTCTTTGAATGAAGGATTATATAGTTTCAAAATTGACTCAAACATAGTGAGCAAATGTAAATTTTACAACTGCTAGCTTTAAAATGAAATGGGTAAGTTGACTTTGAAAATAAAATTTTTTTTTCATATAAACCCTTACCTGTTTTGAAAGGAACAAAGCCATGCAACTCCAAAATCTATCTGGAAACACATATTTTTTTAATTATGTAAATCTTTGTTGAAAGCCAGAGTCTCCATAAATGAGAACAAATAAATAAGTAAATAAAATAAAATAGATCAATTGAAAAAAGATAGGGATCAACTACATACATGGCAATAATCATGACTAGAATAATTTTTTAAAATTTCATGCTTTACAATCAATCGTGAGTTTAAAAATTCACCCAATCAAACAATAGAAAATTAATTTTTTGAAATTATTAAGTTAAAAAACTTGTATCTATATTTACGAAAGAAAATATAAAAGTATAATCAATTTTAATTGGTGGAAAAGAATTCATTTAATCACTAGTTAAGATGACTAATTCATAATTTGATGCAAGAGTGTACTAATAAGAAGGAGATATTTTCTTCAAGTAGTCAAATTGTGAAATTAGTATAGAATATTTTTCATTACTCATAAAATATAATAGATGAATGAATTTCACTAAAAAATTACACATTTTAATTCTAAAAGCAATATTACAAATATAAGAAATATATTAAAAATAAAAAATTGTCCAAAATGCTATTTTATAAAATCTAAATGTTCGATTTTTATTTCTTTTAAATTACTTTTAATAAGTACGAGATGTTTTTCCATAGCAAGTCAAATTGTGATATTGCTATTAGGATTTAAGTGTGTATTTTTTTCACTCAAACTCAATTTCTCATGAGAGATGGATACGTGTGACTCACTAATGGTGAAACATGAGTCAATGAGTTTGAATCAAAAACTACATAGTTAAATCCTCATAGCAATATCACAAATTGATTTGATGTGAAAAACATCTTCACTTATCAATTGATGAGCTTTCTAATGAATGGTTTATAAGGTTCAACCCTCTGAAAATAAAACTACACACTTAAATCCAATAAGTACTAAGTGTTCCATTTATTTGTAAGATGGATTTTTAGGAATCACTATTCATAGAACACTAATAAATAAATTTGACTAAAAACTACACATTTAAATAAGCTGAAATCAATACGCAAGTTAATCCCAAAAAAAACAAATTAAAAAATTTCTATATTTAAAAAAATAGAATAAAAAATTAATCAAATAATTTAAAACCTGAGATGCACTGTGGTGGAAAAGAAACTAGAATTGGCGTGGTGCACTGGCATAGGCTGTAATCGCTCTAAAATCTCGCAGCGGGCACTGCATATAAAATTAATACAATTCTGCTGCCTGCATATTCGAGGTTCAGCTTTAACCTTGTTTGGAGAAGGGCTATCGAAGTATAGGATTTAAGAGGGTTTGAAGGAAAAATGGGGAAGAAACAGCACAGCAAGGATCGTATGTTCGTGACTAGCACAGAGTTGGCTACTAAGCCAAAAATGGTGATAAACGGGCTCCCTTTAAGCGTCTTCCTTTTGATTGCTCAGGCTTTATATTTGCTTTCTTCTTGTTTTATGACACACTAGTTTTTGATGTCGTTGCCTAATCTCCGGACAAAATGTTTCAAAGACAAAAAAAAAGTCAAATATGATTCTTTTTTCAGATTTACGAAAACATAGCTAAATTCTCTTTTATTTTCGATCACAAAATATACAAAAAGCAAATGATAATTTTTTTATAAATTTCATTGTATTTTGATTTTTTTGAAATTTAGTCAATGATGCAATTTGTAGGAAGGATAGCCACTTACTATAATGTATTTGTGAGTAAGTTGTTGCAAAAATGCAAACTTGTACAAATTGTGAGTGAGTGAAAGTATCATGAGAAATATTCAAAAACATTGAAAAAGCATTGTCCTATTGTCCCTTTGGAGGATATTTCTATCTTTTGCCCAAAAATAACAATCCCAACTAAAATAGAAATGTATTATAGTTATCTTTATAAAAATGTAATATAGTACTATCATTTAACGAGGTTAATATTAATGTTTTGAACCAGAATACAAGAGTGCAATATGCAGAAATACAATAACAATAATAATAATAGAAGATACAAATATTTACTTTGGGAAAACCCTCCTACTCGAAGGAAATCCCAACCACACCCGAAAGATGGATCCTTTATTTAGATCTCAATACAAGTACAAGTATTCTCACTTATGATTGTAGTACTAGTCTCTAACCAGTCAATCAATAAGCCTGATTTTTCTCTTATCAAAACTCTCACCAAGTTCACAAGGTTGGCTTAATGATCACCTTCAGGTAAACACCATTATTACAATACAAAAAGTATATAAAAATCAGCAGTTCTGTACTAAGTGCAATGATAACACAGAGCTTCCACAGATGAAAAATACAACACCTATATTCTTTGAGTTGCAAGATACTAATTTCTGAATGCGATAGACTAACACGGGAACACCTGATACAGCATATCTCTACAATATACTCAGAACACAAAAAACAGTAATAATGCTATCAAACAGCAGCAGAAATCCTCAGAGCTATCTCTCTGACGGTATCACTGAGTGTATCCCCCAACACACACATCGTTTACCAGAAATGAAGAGTCTCCTGGAATACCAAATGAGAGATGTTACGGAATGTACACATCCACATAAGATATGAAAACACCCCCGTAAAGAGAATAAGCACAAGCATGAGATGACATCCACCATATAATAAAATAAACATATAATCCGCCAGAACCCGGATGTCATCTCAGAATATAAACCGCCAACATAATAATGATGTCATGTCATATTTATGCTACCAGTCATTCAACTGATTGGTTAAACATCACACACCAAGTTTCATTCCAACATAAAATGTGTTAAATAGTCAAAGTTCATTTATTTTTTCTAAGCTTAATTTTCTTCTTAGTATGTAATATTTAAGACTGATTGTCATCCAATATTAATACTAGATGGGCAGTGATGAACAGAGAAGAGAGTCTCAGATATAATAGCAACTTCAAACTGGAAAAACAAGGACCAGAAATCTCTCTCGCAGCTACCAATACATTAAAAGTTAATCCTGGTCTAGATCCTGCATACAATATTAGTCACTGGAAATTGACATTAAATCACAAGCCATACTATCATATATCATGCTAATCATTAGTAAACACTGTGCTATCCATAAACGTCATTCACGTTGTCAGAAATCCAAATAAGTCATTGCCTTTTTAAAGTAGATTGCTATAATAGTCTCGTTAGGAATTTGCAAACTGTAGTCTCAAGGTTGGTCGCCCTTGTATTGCAAGAGCATGGAAGGTAGGCTGCTCTTCCATCCCTCAGTTCACCTTAAAGGTGCTCTCACCTCCTTGATTAAGTCCAGGAGTACTAATAAGCCCAGCCCATGATGCTTAACCCCCAATAAGTGGTGTGCTTGATGGATCTCATGCCCAATGGCACATGAAGCTCCTTGACCAACAAGCCTAGAATTTATCTTGGGGTGGCATACTTGATGGTATCTCAAGCCCAAGGGCACATGAAGTCCCTTGGTCCATGAGCAAAACATTCACCTTGGGGTGGCATAGCCAAGTTTCGCAAATTGGAAAAGTTGATTGATCTCTCATATAAATCTTCCATTGCATATTTGTATTAGAAAGAGTATTAGGATTACTCAACAATCACTGCTAGTATCCCTAAAGCACAAACACCTATGTGTAGCTCTAGATTCTATATTTCCTCCTGATTTACCAGCTTTATCCCTTAATTAACATTGTTATAGTTAATTGATTAGTGGGAGTTGTTTTGCACAACAAGTCAAACTGTGATATTACTATCAAGATTTAGCTATGTGATTTTTGAGTCAAACTCATTGACCCATATTTCATGGGTAGTGGTTTACCAAACCTGTCTCTTACGAGAATGAATGGAACACTTAGCACTCATTAGATCTAGGATGCTCACAGAGGTGAAGCATTGGGACTTCGTAGGAACTCACCCATCCTAGTACTACTCCACGTTGAGCGCGCTTATCTATAGAGTTTTCCTCCATGGTTAAACCCACTCTACTTGCAACCTCATTTTCAAAACCTTCACCAAGTGTTGTGCCTTATGAACCATTCATTAGAAAGCCCCTTAAGCTCACCAATTGATAAGTAGGAGTAATTTTCCACAACAAGTCAAATTGTGATATTGCTATCAGGACTTAGTTGTGTAACTTTTTAGTCAAACTCATTGACCTATATTTCATGATAGTGGTTCACTGAACCCATCTCTCATGAGAATGAATGGAACACTTAGCACTCATTGGATAGAGGTGATACTCACATAGGTGAAGCTCTAGGAATTCCCAGGAAGTTGCCCATCCTAGTACTACTCTAGCTCGAGTGCGCTTAGGGTGCAGTCCCATGAGGGGGGCTGCAGGATCTATTTCCATGGACTGGGTGGTCCCATGAAGCAAAAAAATAGTTTTTCATGCGATTAATTGGAATCTTTTCCACAAAAATAGCAGCCCCTACTTTTTAGGGTATGGATTTAAGCGAGTGGAAAAGGTAGGGGGTCTAGAAATTGCCCCACCAGCTTAGGCTTTTCTGGTGCCATTGCCCCCAATTTTTTGCAACGTCCTCTACATTGTACATTTTTGAGAGGGCCTTGAAGAAACCCTCCTTCACCTACATTTAATAAATAAAGATATAGATCTAAGTTAGAGTTTAGAAACTTTACAAATAAAATCAAAACTTTAAAAATATATTAAAATATTAGAAATCTTAAACATAAATTAAACTCACCTCCTCATCAGCAAATGGAGACACTCTCCCAAGCCTTAGTGCATACCATTTTGGATTAACTACATAGGTTGTCATATGAAGTCGGGTGTTAATAGTGCTCTACCTTATCATCAGAATGGACTTAAGATGCTCCTCATAGAACTCCAAAGTACGTAGGTTCCTTGTCTTTAATAGCTTGCTTGATCTGCCCAAGCATGCTATCAAAGGTCTCATAAATCTCTCCAAGACTAGGAGAGTATGTATCAATATATCTAATGACTTGCACAATAGGGTCAATGAAGGAGCAAATTTATCTACAAATGAAAGAAAATTAGAAGTGAGAAACATCATAATTTTTTAAAAAATCAGCAAGTGCTTAAATTAGAAATATTTTTATTAAATCAAAAATAACAATTATGATGTTAATTATTTAAGTTTCTTACCTCATTGTGGTCCACCAGTTCTCACTACAACATTTTGGGTCAAATTGTGATGATAATTTGCAACAACGACGTAATTCATATTGATTTTCACGTTTTTTTTTTCAATTCTCCCCAACGTCGTTGCAATGGCAATGGTGGAGTCACACTTGTGATGCCCCCACGAACATAAACAAAAAAAAATGACATAAATCATTTTCCATTTGTTTTGATTGTGGAGAGCTATGCGCGAAAGAGGTGGATAGCTCTAAATGAGGGTGGAGAGCTGTGAATGTTGTTGTACCCTTATGATCGGTGCATTTGGTTGTTGTGCCTTTGTGATCTATGCATTTTGTTGTCATGCCCTTGCTCTGCGATTTCACTATCATGTCATGCCCTTGCTCTACGATTTCATTGTTGTGTCATGTTCTTGCTTTGTGATTTCTTTATCATGTCGTACCCTTGTGATCTATGTGCCCTTTATCTAAGATTTTCTTCAAGGGGCAAGAAGAGCTATGTATCTAAATGTTTTTTCTTTTCCTTATAAACATTTATGTCTTTATATTTCCTTCTAAACATTTATTTGTTTATATAGTCAAATAGATCTCTTTTAAGGTGCTTATTACATATGATCTCACAATAGAAAAAAAATGATCCATTTGCATTCATATTCTAGGATCAAAATAATAAAACAATAAAACTCACTCAACCTATGCTAAGTGACTTACCTCAAGATCTTGCACAAAAATAATGCAGACCACAAAAAATGGGCTAGGTTGGCAAGAAATTTTACAAAAACATATCATAGCAGATATTTTTAGAAAGAAACAAGCCATGGCACAGTTGAATTGGTCTAGTTGTTGATTAGCTAGGTTGATTACAAATTCATGTAGAACTGTCATCAAATTAGGTACATATTCCAGAATCCAAATAATAAAACAATAGAACCCACTCGACCCATGCTAAGTGACTTACGTCAAGATCCTACACAAAAATAATGTAGACCATAAAAAATGGGTAGAGTTCGCAAGAAATTTTACAAAAACATATCATAGCAGATATTTTTAGAAAGAAACAAGCCATAACACAATTGAATTGGTCTAGTTGTTGGTTAGCTGAGTTGATTACAAATTCTTGTAGAACTGTCATCGGATTAGGTACATATTCTAGAATCTAAATAATAAAACAATAAAACTCACTCAACCCGTGCTAAGTGAATTACCTCAAAATCTTGCACAAAAATAATGTAGACCACGAAAAATGGGCAAAATTCCAAGAAATTTTACAAAAACATATCATAGAAAATATTTTTAGAAAGAAACAAGCGATAACACAATTGAATTGGTCTAGTTAATGATTAACTGGGTTGATTACAAATTCCTGTAGAACTGTCATCAAATTAGGTACATATTCTAGAATTGAAATAATAAAACAATAAAACTCACTCAACCTGTGCTAAGTAACTTACCTCAAGATCTTGCACACAAAAAAAATGCAAACCACAAAAAATGGGCTAAGTTCGCAAGAAATTTTACAAAAACATATCATAGCAAATATTTTTAGAAAGACACAAGCCATAACACAGCTGAATTGGTCTAGTTGTTGATTAGCTGGGTTGATTACAAATTCATGTGGAACTGTCATCAGATTAGGTACATATTCCAGAATCTAAATAAATAAAACAATAAAACTCACTTAACCGATGCTAAATGACTTACCTCAAGATCCTGCACAAAAATGATGTAGATCACGAAAAATGGGTAGAGTTCACAAGAAATTTTACAAAAATATATCATAGCAGATATTTTTAGAAAGAAACAAGTGATAACCCAATTAAATTGGTCTAGTTGTTGATTAGTTGGGTTGATTACAAATTCCTATAGAACTGTCATCAAATTAGGTACAATATAATGAACAATCAGTTTTACCAAAAATGATCCGGCTGCATACATATCCATAACATTGGCCTCCACATCATTTTACTTAGGGCTCATTTGGCAATGAGAATATAGCTGGAATAGGCATCTATCTATTCTTGAAATCTTTGAATTCTCTATTTGGGTGCAGCAGTTAGGAATTAGGAATAAGCATACAATACAAATATGTATTCCATTTATGCCCAAAAACATAAGTATCTCAATTCCACCTAAATGGGTGGAATTGGAATAATTTTTCCTATTCCACTTCTTTACTTTTGTTTTAAAACAAAAAAAAATTGGGTCCATGAAAATTGTGCCACTCGTTTTCCTCAATATTGGCGCTCAAGCTTCCACTCATTTTCCTGATACTTGCAGAACATCACATGAGTTATCACTTGCATTTTTGTTGAAGCTTTACTTTGGGGTTGAATTCACCATTATAGGTCTTGAGGTTTTTTCTTCTTGTTTGATACTGGAGATATTATTTTTAAGCCCTAACAATATATTTGAAGTGACTGCTATGAGGGTTTATTGCTTTTCCAATTTGCATGGATTGGTGGAAGTTGTAGGAAGTACCAATAAATCCTCTTTGGGCGTGGACTACATGCTCATTCCATATTAATGTATGCAATTATTGTTGTTGATTTTAGAGTGCATCTATAATTAAAAGGTCAGTAAATTATACATATTGCTCATGTAAATTTTATTTGTTGATACAAACTAGGAAAGTTATGTGTTTCCATCTATGTGTATGAAGAGATTAAGTTTGTTTCCATCTATGTAAATCATTATAATTTCATAACAATTTTTAAATTAATGTAGTTTTTGTCTTTGGAGCTATTAAACATACATTTAAATCAGTTATATTAAATCCAATTGTAGGTGAGGTAATAGACTTTAATTTTAATTGTGGTGACTAATTATGTATAAAATGATGAATAAATAATACTAGTTTGATAACTATCTTCTTGTGCGACTAATTATGTGATAGTTAGAGTACTATTCACATTTTGTGTAATCTAGTGGAGAATCAGAGGATTCAGGGTATTGAAATCAGCATGTTCACTATATTTAACAATTGATTCAAGATGAGAGGATTTCATTGTGCAAGGGTACTTAAGAAGGTATTTTTTGTGCGACCACTTTCCTTTGTGTAATCCTAAGATGATATGGGTTTTTCTATGCATCATAAAAACATGGAGAAAGAAATTGAAAATATATTCTATAATATATAACAATAGAGAAACAATACAGTTGGGAGAAGCAAGGATTTGATTTAGTTGAAAGATTTAAGAGATGCATCACTTGTATGTCAGGCATGAAGTGCACTCCCCAACTTATAATGAATGGTTGGATATAAAGGCTCCATATGTTGGCCCAACAATGGAAGACAACAATGTTGAAGAATAACTTTAGTGAAGAGTTGAGTGACATTAAACCTCTAAACCTGTAAACATATTGAGAGACATGTTGTGGTCGACATTGAGGCCCCTTAGAATGATGATCAAATAGGACCCTAAGGTGCAAATGTCTTGGACATTAATTTGAGCACCCAAGGTCATGATTAAGGATTTCAAAGTCATGAGGATGAACTAGGTGAGATCACCTCCCTAACATGGATATCAAAGTGAATGTGATGGAAACAAATAATAATAGCCCAACCCATTAGGAGTTAGCAAGGTAGATCTAATATCAATACCATGTTCTTGCTTCTGAGCTAATAGTTCTTTAGGTGCATTTTCTTGTAAAACATTAATTTTGTTGAAAAATTGTAAATTCTTAGAAAATGCATTCTTGTTTTCTATTACCATTGACAAGATTCCTTTGAACAAAAACAAAATGAAGAGTCATAAATACACCAAATTTTTCTTTCAAACCATGTGTGCAAATATAAACATTAAGTACAACATGTCCAATATTTTTGCAGATATACACATTAATTACACCAAATTTTTCTTTCAAATCCATATGTGCAGATATAAACATTAAGTACAACATGTCCAATATTTTTGCAGATAGACACATTAATTACACCAATTTTTTCTTTCAAAACCATATGTGTAGATATAAACATTAAGTAAATGATGCTCCTAATGTAAATGATGCTTCTACTAATCACGATGATGAGGAGGAGGAGGAGGAGGATGATGATCGAAGACGATGATGATGATTATAACCTTTTACTATTTATAATTCATATGTGATGCTAATATTTGATGTAATTCTGAGTATATGTATCATGAATTTTGTAGCTGACATAAGACAAATGATTTACTATTGTGGAAACATAAGGCCCTTTCACGAGCATCCCACACAAGCTTATGGATCGTCAGGTATAAGTTAGTACACTCCATAGAGATTAATGTCTTTTACCATTTGTAAAATATCTCTCATTGCCACCTATCTCTCTTACTCCATGGTGTCTAGGTACAAACAAATAGGTATTTGTCAGATTTGTCTTCCTCGAGTGGGGAAAATGTAAGAATGGAAGAAGAAAGTGAGACATTTAGTATGTCTAAATCAAGAAGATTGAATCAAGGTCAAAATATTAGAAAGAAATTCAATAAGTGCATATGAAATTTTTCCTTGCTCAAGGGGGGTCATGTTCTTATGATGATGAGAGTAAAGGAGACTTTGATGTGCCCTTTAGGTACAAACATCTACAGAAACAATGGCTCCACAATGAACTTCCTCCAATAAACATTGATTTTTGTGTTGGAGAGAGGATATATTTCATAGCACCATCTTTATTACATGGTTTGGGCCTATTTTCCATGGATGGCATAAAGGTCTCTTACAAAAAGGTTGTTGAATTGATGGAGTATGTCAGACCTTGCTATGATTCTAGTAGTTGGATGTAGATTGTTTGATATAAAAAAAAAGTATGTGTAGGTATGCACTCATGGAAAATTATATACAACAAAAAGTTAGTGAACAAAGTAAAATAGTAGTATACATTGACGGAAGGCCAAAAGCATCAGGGAATATTTCAGGTTTTATAAATAGTACATGACCTGCATCAACTAAGAAGCCATCCAATTGCATATTTGAGGCATGTGAGAGAAATTGCATATTTGTATTGTGATAAAATCAATACATGGAGGTGAAGAGCTTCTTATTGATTACAATTTGAATCACATAGATACAAACAAAGCCACTATCATGGACGAGGTGGTACATACTATACACATTTAAAATTGACTCCAAGCAATGAAGACAAACACACCATTAAATTTTATTTTATTTTGCCAACTTAGAATAATAACATGTGTTTTAACATGTCTCAATGATTTTTTTTTGGAAATGTAGGGGTACATTATGGATCAACACCCACAGGATCTGCACAACGGTGATGGTTCTTCTTCCCGATAAGTAAAACTCATTATTGTTGTACAAATTAGATGCCAGGAATATGTTAATGGGTATTTTTTATTATGTTTTATTGATCACTATTATTTTGGATATATTTTAAATATAGTTCTAATAATATTACTCTCACAAATGAGTGTTGATCAAGACAAGGGAAAGGAAAAAGTAGTCCACGAGGATGAGGAGTTGTGCCACAATGAGTTGGCTAAATTTTCTATTGATTTTAATTCAGTCGTTGATCTTGTGGTTGCATTGAAAAAGTGTATTAATGATATAGGAATTTTTTTATTAAAAGTGACATTAACTCAACCTCATACTCCTACAATAGAAGATACAATCAATATGTTGTTTACCCTAGTTCGCACATATTCAGTAAGTATTAATGTAATTTTTAGTTATAACAAAAGTTCAATAACAGTTTTTATAGTATACTCTTTTATTTATGTCATTATATAAATTGCATGTGTTATTTTTTCAGAGGATGGTAAGGATGTTAAGGGTTGATCCCCTAAAGGATGATAATTCAGGTGGTTCAAGTACATCGCATGTTCTATCCTACACATGTATTTTGCCCGAACAATATTTTTTTTTAATATCTCTACCAATCTTGTTTTATTGTGCTCTAACAATCTCATTTTTCAGCTCCTACTGTTGATCCTCTATTCACTATGTCACCTAGCACAAGGAACAAAACCCGAGAGGCACTACCGACTACAAATTTGGCAACATGTAGCTCAACGATAGATGCAGTGGCACCACCTATTGGTAAGTCTGTTCCTCTTTTTCTCTCTCATTTTTCATGTGTTTATTTCTATTGAACTATTATTTGTTAGGGGGCATTTTGTAATATTGGATTCATTTTATGTAGGACACGATGATGACATTCCTTGGTATTCCTATGTTAGATGGATGAGAACATTAAAGGATTGTGATCAATTGCTCATTAGCAATGAAGATGGTCTTCCCCTAAAAATACCCTAACTTCCAGGTACTTTAAAGATTTTTCCTTTCTTTTACTATACAATCTTATACTCATAATCAAATGCACTAACCTCCCATGCAGTCCCCTATAGTAACTACTAATCACATTATTATTTTGCAAGGAATAATAGTTTTTTATGAAAAACTTAATGATGAATGTTTGCATATATTTGGGCTGACCATATGCATAGGGTATCATATTTCCTTAATTTGATCAATTTCTTCAAGTAAATTAAAAGGTAGGTTCGGTTCATTTATGAATCTAATAGCTTCTTTATTTTCTTAAAAGGTGGAATTTACAAGAGAAAGAGTTAAAGGACCAACTCGTTGATGCCATGACATCACTTTTTGGACCCAACATCTTTCAAAGACTTAGGCTCCTTGAGAAAGTGGGCCAAGCTTTGAAGTATATTAGGTTCAACTACAAGACTCAAATGAAAAAAAAAACTCTTGTTATTAGTGGCCCCTATATATTCCCGTTATTGAGTGGGAGAATCTTATAAAAGATGTCACTGTTCAAAAAGCATTAGAGGATGAAGAATCGGTACCACACGAGGAAAGAAGGTATGTCATAATATTAAGAATGAAATTATGTAAAATTACTCTTAATACTTATGTGATCTAACATATTTCAAACTTCACATAGGTTTCCTGACACATCAAAGGCAACTGAAGCAAGAAAACAGAAGCACAAACAACACAAGCTTGGCTCAGGTGGATACTCAAAACTTATGCACGAGTTGTAAGTATAAGTAAATGAAAAATTATATGCAAATATTTAGAAATTGTAAACAATTTGGTCTTGATGATATTGATTATGAAAAAAATTCATGATACCAAGAAAAAATATAGGCCATAGAGTTTTTTTTTTAAAACTCTGAAGAGGACAAGAAATTAGCCTACAGACAAGGCTATATAGTCATGGTTGAATGACTTCGAACAATGAGTGCGCAAGGTTCTTCTGTTGGATATATCGATGAGGTAAATAAGTCGATTGATTTTTATTTCAAATTGAATAATTAAGCAATTACTGTATTTGATATTAAGTTCCAAAAATATAAGTCATTATATTTGTTTTAAGTAAGGAAACAATGATTTTATATTTGTTTAAAACTTTAAACTGAATATATTTATACGTATTAAAATGAATTATTAACATTTCTCATTATTTGTCTTGTATTTATATGGGTATATTACTGATAAATGCATTAATTATTTACATTGGATTGCAGCCTACCAATCTTGATACATTAGCTAAGCACCGTGGATGCGGCGATTTGAATGTGGATCCTAGTACTCAAGGTATATATTTTCCATTCAATTTTTTATTTTTGAATTATTAATAAAAGTAAACATTTTAGATTGAATTTAGTGTAGTAATACAAATTTAACTATAATATGTGTTGGGATTAAAAAACATCTTGTATTGCAATTGCAGGGGATGTAGAGGTTTTTTTGATGAACGTGATGAGGTACAAGCCGGCGGGCAAGATGATGTGGTTGAACAAGGTAAAGAGCACTGCAATGTTCTTTAAAATCTTTAAAGTCTCATTTTTAAAAATGTAACCCTTTTATTTGTTATTGTAGAGGACTTTCCTTTGCAAAGGAATACAAGTACACGTTCACAGGTGAGAAGAAATATCGATGACGATGTGGATATGCCTCTACAACAATATAGCGAAGGACAAAAAAAGAAAAAAAAAAGAAAAAAGAAATGACTCATGTAACTTATGTAAATTATTGGATAATGATTGATGTTTATGTATAGATGTTTTATTTATGCTCTATTGAATGTTCATGTGAATGTTCTAATGAATCTTATGTTTCAACGTTAATGTGAATGTTTTAATGAAACTAATGTTTTATTGAATGTTATCATGTGATAATTCATGAATGTTACATTTTATTAATAGAATGAATGAATTTTAGATGTTAAAGGGGAATTTAGATGTTTAGTGGGGTGGGGCCAAATGAGCTTCCATCTTCACGTGGTTGGCCCTTATTAGTAGAGAATATTAAACTATTCTCAAAACCAATTGAAGCTCAACATTAACCTATGATTGCATGACAACTAACTGTGTGAATCTCTTAGTTTTAGGCAATGTAGACGGATGCCATAGTCAAACTCATTTATTTATGAAATTTAGTTGCATTGTATGAAATATTCAAAAGAATGGCTTACTATGGGATTACCTCAAATTATTCATCTCTGAGGTATTCTAATGTTTTTATTTATCTACAATCATGTTTAATTGCATTTGATAACTTTTGTTGTAAATTGGGAGACATGAAGAAGAATTTGAATAGTAGAAATAGATGATATTAGATCATTCTAAAGTATACATTGATTCATGAACTATTCTCATTATTTCTTTTAAGTGTGGTGATATGTTGAATAATATTACAGGGAGGAAGCAGAGGATCCTAAAGTCTTGTCAAAGATTTGTCTTCAAAACATGGCCAAATTAGAAAAGGAGGCCACCATAATACGTTGGGTACTTGAACCTATGTTTCATTTTTTTGATAGTGGGAAACACTAATCCCTTTGGAATCGACTCGCACTATGTGTTCCATATGACATGCAATGCTTAATGGAGAAAGTAGGTAACATTTATAATTTCACAATTTATAATCCTTGTTGCAAATTACAATATGCAAAAGTCAAACTTCATTGGCTACATCTCTAGCTAGGTTTATAAATGATATCTATTGATTTAGGTGACCTGCCCTTGCTCTATGATTTCAGTGCCATGCCCTTGCTCTACAATTTTGGTTCCATGCCCTTGCTCTGTGATTTCGATGTCATGTCCTTGCTCTAGAATTTTTTTTCCATGTTGTGCCCTTGCTCTATGATTTTTTTGCCATGTTGTGCCCTTGCTCTATGATTTCATTGTCATGTTATGCCCCTACTCTGTGATTTTGTTGCCATGCCCTAGCTCTGTGATTTTCTTTAAGGGTTATGTAAATGTTGGCTTCTAATCCTTCTAAATAGGTATCTCTTTATATCTCCTTCTGAACATGTATATTTAGAGATCTTTTTAAGGTGCTTATTATATCTTAGCACAATAGAAAAATTGATCCAGCTACATAAATATTCCAGAATCCAAATAATAAAACAATAAACCTCACTCAACCCAGGCTAAGTGACTTTCCTTGAGATCCTCCACAAAAATAATGCTGACCAGGAAAAATGAGCAGAGTTTGCAAGAAATTTTACAAAAACATATCAAAAAAAGATATTTTTAGAAAGAAACTAGCCATAACTAGTTAAATGGATGTAGTTGTTAATTCATTGGGTTGATTACAAATTTATGTAGAGCTATCATCAGATTAGGTACAATAAAATGAACAATTAGCTATTCCCAACTAGTAGGATAAAATACAGCTTTCCAAGGTGATAAAATTGCATATGCAAGGAATTGAAGAATAACTTCAGTGAAGAGTTGAGTGTAAGGGTTGAAGAAGCAAGTTCTACTTTTGTATAAATGCCATAATCATGAGGCTCATTCCCTTTCAGAAGCCTCTACCACAATGACATTACCTCTAAACCATGCAAAGGATGTTGAAGTGGTTCCCAACCTTGAAACACTCTTATAAGAATTTGACATTTGGATTGTAAATTCTCAAAAACACTTGCAAGTGATTTCAATGTCATAGTACCTACTGCAACACTTTCCTAGATTCTATCCAGTGGCTCCCATAATATCCTTTATGTTGTCTAGTTGTTGTTTCTGTTGTGCAGTCTCTTTCTAAAGTTGTTGCTCCTCCTTCTCTTTTGCTCTCATGCCTTAAATTTTGATTATCAAACTTCTGAACATTTGCCTCTACCTTATCTAAAATCAACTTCACATTGTGTTGTAACTCTAGCATAGGTGTTTGATCATCGATAGCTTTTAGTTCAACATTCAAGTTTTCAAGATTGTTAAACACCCTCACTTGTAGACCTCTCATGTCAAGCACTTTCTATACTACTTCAACACCATGTTCTTTCTTCTAAGCCAAAAGTTCTTCAGATGCATTTTTTTGTAAAACGTGAATTTTGTTGAACAATTGTAAACTCTTAGAAAGTGCATGGTTGTTTTCATGTGTGTGTGTGTGTATAAAATAATGTTTTCATGTATGTCAAAATAATAACTAACATTACCATTGGATCATATAATAATGAAGTAATCAACCCAGTTAATCAATAACTACACCAATTTAACTGTTGTTTAAAATGGTTATCCATCCTACGCCTAGGTTACTCTATGATCTTGCCTACTATTGTCTAATTTTAGAGTATAGTCATTGTCTCAAGAAAGAGAAGAAAACTCTTGAGATAGTTGAGCTTGTATCGATAAACGTCAATAGACATAATTTCAAACTCCATAGAACCTGTCACCATAGAAGAGGTATCTCTCTGAATAAATTTAATCTTTCTCTTAACTAGCCTCTGATACCATGTTAAAGATCCCATTTAAGATCAAAGTTCTAATCATTCATCAAGTCTGGAATCACCAAACATGTCATGAAAGGATATCTCTTAGATTTGAGAAATTGGTATAAGTATGTTATGAAGGAGACATGTCATGAAAGGACATGTCTCCACAATGTGGAGCCATGTCCATTCATGGCATGGATTCACTGTTAACTAATCAAATCATAACAATGGCCCAGATCAGATTAGTTAATTTTAACCAATATTATTATAAGCCAGGTCATTGATATGCATAACAAAAGAATGGCTAATATACCTGATCCCTTTCATGTATCAACATTATTGTATTTGATCCTTTCTTTATCAATTCTATGCATGAATATCAGATCATTACTCGATCTGTTACAAATAAAGGATAGCAATCAATACTGAAATAAGAGTACTGTAATATGATATTTATTCATTATGTTGGCCTCTGATATTTCTAGAAATAATGATTCTTTGGTGACTAACATTTACCAAATGATCACAATAATAATGGATTTGATACCAATATGATGTAGAGGGGATTGTGGTTTAACTAACCAAACACATGTTTTTTTAACAAGGTCTTAATGACCATCCAATAGTCTACTCATTAGTATCGTTCCTAAGGTATCTAACAAGACAATCCAAAAATTCTTGGTAGAGTTACAAACTCTCCAACCAAACAAACTAGGATATAATCGAATTAGAATTTCTCATAGAGAATGAATGTGTTTATATGTTACTTAGACTCAACATGTAACCATAGATACTTTGGTTCTTGTCCACAAAAAAACCCATAATCCAATTTGTTGCAGTAAGGACTAAAAGAGTCATGATAAAATTAGCCCTCCTACAAATGCAACAAATGATATTTGAGTTTTTTCTCCTACAAATTCTAAATTCATAGGAGTAACAACTACCCATAGAATGAAATGATTGCAACCTTTGCATTTTTTATTATTTTGAGAAGGCCTTAGGATCTTTGAATTCCCCAAAATATTGTTGATACACGTCCATAAAAAATGTTAAACCATAGGTAATGTGCAAGCCATTTAGCAAAAAGTCCAAAGATATGGAGATCTAAAACTAGCACGTCAATTGTATGTCAACTGCATAATAAAATGCCTATCAGAAATGTGGTAGCATAGATAGAAACACATTCATTCCATTTGACATAATGTCGCAAAGAATAGTCATCTTGAGAAATGACATGAACTGACTTCAACATTTGCACAAAATGTATTTGTTGGATCGATTTTAGAAATTTTGATTTGTTTTACATAAACATCTGTATGAAGTAAAAGTGACTTGCAGATGGCATTTTTTGTGAGGTTCAAACAATGAGATTAAATATATTGAATATTTTACTTGTACAATTTTATGACTGCTTATATGTTTCTACTGTGATCTTTAAGTTGGTTGTTGAACTGTTGTAAAAAAAATCATTCCCAAAAAATTTTATTGGATTTTCTTAAATATTTTCACATTCTAAGTTAGTTGTGAATAATTCCAAACAAAAAAATGTATTTCCCACACTTCAACTAATTGTCTGCATGAATGTACATTTGTCACCTTCTCTTTAATTTAAACCCCTCAATTTTATTACAAGATGAGTCAAGTTGATGAAACAAGTCAAGTGTAGATTGTAGATTTCTTTTGAAGTCTCTACACTTGGCTGTATGTTTTAAAAATACCATCAGCCAGAAATTGACACTGATTCTCATGAGTAGAACTATAAGTCCATAAGTCCAATTCATTACACTGACCTTCAAATAGTTATCAATTTTAGTCTTGAAGATATACCTAATACTTGTTGGATCCATAGTGAAAAAGAGTCTGAAACCTATGGGGCTCACCTTGAATGTGAGCATTTGCATTATAGGTCTATGGTCCACAACAACAATTTTTTTTCAAATTGATTGGCAAGTCATTGTAATTGCAATGACATGCACGATGGCAAGGCATTGGGTGAACAACATATCTATCGCACAATCATTACATTTTTAACAGCAAAATCCAATGGATTTCTGTCACACCCTTGGCATTGTTGTCACACACTATTGCAGTTGTGATGGCCTGGAGAAACTGCTAGATGTCTTACTTGTGACGGTCGACTATCGCGAGTATGACAATGTGACAGTGACCCTTTCACTTTGTCTTCTGCCAATTTGCGATGGCTTTGTGCATCACAATTGTGATAGAGGAGCTTGTCATCGCAAGTTGCAACACTAAAAGTCCAACACCCATCTGACAGGGTCCAATTTCACATTCTGTTGCATGGGCGATGGTTGGCCATTGTAATTGTGATGGCGTACCATTGTAATTTAGGTCCAAATGTAGTAGTGTCTCATCCAAGATTCTTCATTTCACAAGTCTTCCATCTGGGTTTCTTGATTCATGTCATCTATTCTACTTTGCATTGACCACCATGAATTGTATCCTCTTCAACAAAATGAAGTAGCTAGCATATCTAGTGTCCATGGGCTTGAGGAAATCTTTTTGGAAAATGTCCTAAATAATGCAAGAGATGTGTGATGATTGCAAATAATCATTTGCACATATGTAGCCTCAAACACCATATCCTTTATCCAATCAATTTTCCCAAATTACTTAAGGTATTATTCAATGCAGGTACACAACATGGGGTCCCAAAAATGTGTCTATAGGTGCTCTCTACTATGAATCCAACTTATTTACACACTCAGGCTGAATCAGTGGCTACTTGCACACTATTTGAAGCCCCTACCTCTTCTATAGCATCCTTCAAAATCTAAAATTGTAAGGATGCATCCTTTGTTTTTCTTGAACAATCAATGGCTCTAAGAAAATAGGCCCATGTGGTACTAGTGACAATAAGATTGATGAGTGGTTGATGTTTGATATTAGTCCACCCATCCATGATGATAGTACATCCATTACTCATCCATGTTTGTCTCGTATCCTCCATCAAAATGTTTATTTTTGAGTACTCTTTATCAAGGATAGTGGTGTATAATTTAGTCTCTCATGGTGGTACAAATAAGAGACCAACAACATATATATCTTTGCACATTTGTTTATAGAATGAGGAATGAGAAGCATGGAATGGTATGCCACAAGCAAAAATAAATCTACCAATGGACTCTTCAGCTCTCTCTTTTGCTTGTATGTTAAATAAATTAGCCACTTTGGTATATCTCTTGGCCTTTCCCTACCCTTTGGTAGTAGTGCTAGTGGGAGTGAATGAGGGTGTGGGTGTGGTACCTATAGGACCTCTTGCTTTCAATAACTCCCCCTCCACATGCAACCTATTGGCCTCAAGTTTTCATCAGCTTTAATTTTTTTACAACCTTTTACCCCTTGCCCATCTATCCATAAAAGATGATAATACACTCTTGTGTATCTCCCGAAATAATGTTTCTTGCATATATCACACTCTCATTCCCTACTACCCCCCAAATGTTTCTTCTTATTCTCATCTACTTTTGTGGAAAATTGTAGGAGAGGTTTCTTAGAGTTGGATGGGTCTTTGACATATTTTTTTACGAATATGGAAGAGCACTCAAATGGATTAGGCATTGTATTTTCCATAAAGACGTATATATAAGGCTCAATTGAAGAATCATGTATGCTCATCCTAGGTCCTTTTCTTGGTTTTGTAAATATGACACTTGAGTTTCAAGCATGATGTTGTGGTCCCACAACGCACACCCCATTTTTAGTCACAAAATGCAAACCTCCTAGTTTCAACATTATCTTTGAGGCATCTAATATAGTGTCTCGATAATTTAGTACCCTCCCTTAGGTCTAGGTCAAGCCCCGATCTTTAATCGGGCACTATCGAACAAGTTAGAAGGCTAAAAAAACAAATTCTGGGAGAAATTTTGCTTCACAAGTGAAGGTATGCACTTGCACACCCTCTTGGGGTTCGCATTTGCATTAAGGTCTATAAATAGACCCTGACCTCCCCTCCACTCCTCACTTGTCTCTGCTCTCCTATCTTCAATGCACACTCACACCTTCAGCTACTCCACAACTCCACAGACTACCTCCTGACTCCAGCCTCCTAAGGTAAAGACCAACAATGAAGGTGCACACATGTGCATGTGTGCACCCTCAAAAGGTGTGCACCTTGGCACCAAAACACAAGACTCTAACCTCCCCCCTCCTTAGCAAAACCACACATGTGCAACTTGTGCAGGTGCGCAATGTGTACAACTATGCACATTGTACCCAAATGCAAAAAATAGATGCACACTAGCACACCTTGCACACCTGTGTAGGTGCACTAGGTGTGCTAGTGCACAAAATAGACATTTGAAGGGTTTTTGTTTAGTCTTATCAGTTTTAGTTGATTTTTTCTTTTTCTTTTGTTAGTCTGGGCACTAGTTGAGTCCCATTTTGGTCTTTCGACATTAGTATATTAATGGTTTCCCCTTTTATGAAAATAAAATTACATCATCATCATCTTCTATGGTGTTAAAAATGGCACCTAAACTTATAGCATTCAAATACCAAGGAGCTCCTAAGAAGTCCAGATTCCAAGATGAACATGCAAAGATATGGGATATAGAACTTGGCCACATTGACTCGAACACTTTCTTAACACTCTGCAAAAAACCAAAGGAAAGATTAGCAATGGCATCAACATTGGTCCGAAGTGGGTTGTTGAATACAACTTCACACACTACATCCGTCCAATCCTCAAAACTAATTATGACCCAGGCTCAATATTACATGCTAGATGAGAAGGTCGTAAAAAGCATGATTAGATAGATAGTCCTTGACCTCAGGCCACAAAATATAGAGAAAGTTTTCCACATCCCGAGGGCATATCAATACTTCCAAATATCCTATGAAGGAGCAGATAGATGGTCTAGGTTAAATGAGAAAGCTACCGATAAATTGGTGCAATCCACATTCTTGGTTGAAAAAACACCCTTGGGTCAGAGAGTAGGAAAGGTGGACATGACCCAAGGGTACATGAAAGATGATATTGGGTATTCAATTATTCTCCTCAACAAAGCTATTGGCCTTCCTACGACAGGACACCTAGAGACATGGATGGTGCATTTCATTGATACAATCAAAACCATTAAGATGTTTATTGATTGGGCCATCATCCTGAGTGACAACTTGGACAAGCAACTGATCTCGGTCAAGACTGACCCATGCTTCTACATGAAATCTTATATGGTGTATCTACTGGCAGCTAGAACCACAAACTACCTAGGGTTGTATAGGAAGGGAAGCATACAAGACGAAAATGCTTGGCCTTATGTGGTATACCCACAATTGATGAAGAAGAAGATCCCACTAAAAAGTGTTCAATATAGGGTAGTGAATGATGGCATTATATTCACTATCATCATATTTATTGAAGGTGGCTATGCCAAAAGGATGTCAGTAGAGGTGACAACAAAGATAACTAAAGCAGGTGCCTACTACATCCAATTCAAGACCTTTACCTATCTCTAGGTAGCTAGTACTCTTTTGTGCTCCAAGAAGATTCCAAGGTACCCTTCAGACCAACTCATACTATTGTAGTTAACTCACCAACTCACTTTTGCATACGACACAGTGAGGAAACAACATAAGAAAACATGTGTTTGGCCAATCACCATTAGAGAATTTCAAATAAAATAGAAACAAAATATTGCTATGTTCAACTCATAATGTGATCAATATCCCTTGGAAGATTTCTAGGCTCCATGCCCATATTTTGATAATATTGGAATGGTTCAACATCTGGTCGGGAAGAAGTTCATACATGAGGAAACCCTTGAGGACCATTGGATGAATGCATTAGCTGACTACGATGTCTGCGTTAGGGATTATTGTAGGATAAGTCTACGTCTTGCAGGAAAAGTTCTTAACATTGATATACCCTTGAAAGCTTGGGACAAGGATGCTCCTGAGATAATGGATCCCTTGTACAATAGGAATAAAATCTATGATAGGCCCATTATGAGTGTTGAAATAGGGCATGAGGAGAATGATGACATGGATCATTAGGGATGACATATAGTAGAACTTAAGAGGGAGTGGATTAGGAAACCATTTTGAATGGATCCAATTCCCTAGGCCATACCTCTCCAGGCTACAACTAAGCCTAAGAAAGGAAAAGGAACCAAGGTCACAATACCGACCTACCCCGTGAAATCACTAGTGAATCTAGAAATGGTACATCAACATGAGCGGGAGCTCAAGAATTTTGAGACTAACAAAGGAAAGGGTAGAGAGGAAAAGGGCAGCCCTGAGGGCAAGAAAGTAAGTGGTTGAGGTCCAAGAAGAAAAAGCCCAACAAGAGCCAAAGAAATCACAAGAGCAACAACAGGTAGAACCTCCATAAGAGCAAGGGGTCCCACCACCTAGAACCTTAGAGGAAGAAGCCTCCCCATTGCTACCTAAGAGATCTTGAATAGAGACAATGGTGGTAGGAATCAAAAGGAGGAAATTAAATAAGAAGAGCACTCCCTCGCCACAGGTTCAAAAAACCATTGCTGAAGAAGAGGATGAGGAAGAAGGGGAACAAATTGAATTTTTCCCTTTGAATAAAAGAACTCACTTAATGAAGGTGATAGAGGAGGAGAGAAGAATAAGCTCAACTCAAACACCTCCATCTGCCCCTAGGGAGCCTATCTAGGTTGAAACATTAGAAGATGAACAACAAAAGTGGATAGTTGAGATGGAGAGTGAAGGAACCAAATTTTTTGACCTCTTAGATTTTGATTTCATACCAGTAGGCATTAAGTTGGTAGTAGACAAGATAAGGGATACTCTAAAAAATAAGCCAGTAAGAGAGGATTAGAATCAATTGCCTCCTCTACCTCAAGGACCTCTAGGCATTCCTCCATGACTAGCACATGTCATGGTAGTAATGGATAAAGGGTTAGTAGCTCTACCTCCTCTGACAACCTAGGTAGAAATATAAAGTCGAGATACCAAGAAAGGATAATATGTACAGTTACATGTTGATGAAGTATCTGAGGAAGGACAGATAGCAGAAGAAACTCCACAAGTTCCTCTAGATACAGAGGCCATATCCTTAGCATAACATAGCACAAAAACTCCCACTAAAGAAATCCCTCGACATGAGAAGACTCAAGAAAGGAGTAATAAGGGAAATGAGCCCACTTCTAAACTAGCTTCTTCAACTATATACATATCACCAATGGGGACTACACCATCGTGGCTAAAGAAGGAGGTCATGTTTTTACAAAAGAAGCAAATGGAACTAACAGAAGAGGAGGGAATGACAGAGTTGATAAAAGAAATAAAGAGTCTTCAGCTACCTATGAGTGATGCTAGAACACTTTCCTTCATCATGAAGAATCAATATTGAGACCTTCTAGCACATATCATCATTCCTCCTCCTCGTGCTAATACTAAAGAACTCACTCTAAAGGATTACCAAATGAAGGAGGTGATATTAGGAAAGCCCACGGTGGATATGGCAAAAGTGTTGATCACTACAAGCCTCAAGCAAGTGTTCAAACACATGGATAAAGATGAGTCATAGATGATAATGTTGTGAAAGAAGAATGAGCTACTCAGAGGATACCTAAATGAGGCAATTGGACCTATAGACCTAGAAAATCTTGAGATCACTCTTGGAGCTACACTTGTAAGAAAATAGACAACACCATAGATGAATTTTTTTTGGACGCATGTCAGCAATGGCATCATAGTTTTGAGGAGAGAGGAGTGCAAATTATACTAGACAATTTGAACCTATTGCACAATATCCAGACTAATGTCGACAAGTTTGTTTCTATTATAAACTAAGATTTTGGGCTAATGGATGAAGTGTGTACCTGGGCTAATGATCTACAAGCACTCAGATCTATAAAGGGTCAAAGGTATTAGATGTTGATGGAGATATACTCAGCGAAGGAGGTAGATAAGCTAGATGATTAGATATAAAAGATATCATCAAGAAATAAGGTCATGGAAGGACTACATGAAGGAATCCAACAAGTAAAGGATAAAATTCAAGAGCAATTTTTTGAAGCAGAAAAATACTATAATGCAACTAGCCTTGAGGTTTTTGAATATGAGTCGAAGACCAAGCTTTCCTTGGTTCAATCAATAGTTCAACAATATGGGGATACATTCTAAAATGCTTTTTCAGAAGATGAAGTACAAAAAGCATTCAAAACTGAAGAAGCATGACTAGAACTAGACATCAAGCTTGAGGATTTTATGGATACTAGGATAGAAGTAAGCAACTACCAATAAGTAGTTAAGAATAAGTATGATTCATTAGATTTACCAGAGGCTAGTGAAGTTGTGGAAATAATAGAGAAGTTCAAAGGCAAACATCCAGATATCATTTTGATATAAAGGGGAAGAAAACCCAAATGCTAGAAATTTAGTTTTGACACTTGAAGATTTTTTGGATTTTTTGAACCTGTCACCAAGGTACGCAAGTGTACTTTTCTCAGAGGTGTGCCAATAGTTTTGAAGAAGAAGCAGTGCACCGAAAATTTACTTCTAGTTGCTATTTTAGAGCATTCCATGCATTTGAAACACATTTTGATGGCGATTCAACTCCTAGAAATGCCTAGAAAAGGCCAAGCTTCCATTTTTAGAGCTCCCAGAGACTTCCAAATCATCTCACAGCTTCTATCTTCTTATCTTCTCATTCTTTTATTCTTTTATGTCATGTAAAGGCTCATACACCAATTAATGATATAAACAAGGGTTGAGACCTACTTAGCATCATTTAGAGAGTTTGTTTGTATGTAAATTGCTTTATTTTATTAGTTTTTAGCATGAGTTTGCATTAGAAGAGCTCTCACTCCTAACACAAAGGGAGGAGAGCATTTATTTAAAATGCATGAATGTAATATGTACTCCAAGCCATTATTTTGATGCAATAATATATGTTATTAGTGTTCTCATTCTAAGTGTAGTTATTCTTGCTAGAGAGTGTTATTTTTGTGAATGTATCTTTATGAATAATAATGGAGCCAATGGTTTTATTATCTTGCTATGATTGTACGATCTTTTAGTTTTGGTGGTTTCCTTATGTTAACAAATTGTGTTGTTGTGATGAATTGGAGAAAGGATCATTATTGTTCTTGCATAGCATTTTGTCTCACGTAAGCATGATAGGTCAATACTGGGGCGAATAAAAAGATATAATTAACAATTTATGATGAAGTTTAGCTTGGTCTATATGTGTCAGTCTAGGCATGTAATCTTGTGAAAGGTGTATGGGCAATATGCCATCAAGGGATGCTAGTTGTGAGATGAGGGATTATGAATGTAGCTACAACATGCAAAAGTAAATCTATGGAAAACCAAATAAATCCCGATGACAGGAACTATCACTTCTTGGCAATAGGAACATCGGCAACATAAATGAACATCAAAATAATAAAAAAACAATTTATGAAATAAATAACAATAACAGGAATATTTATACAAATACTAAATTCAAATCTAAATTAGCTAATCTAAAAACCTAAATTAACTAATCTAGAAATTAGTAAATAGACAAAAACATGAGCATCTAATTCACTAGATAGACTAATTAAGAAATAAAACTCTTAAATAATAATAAAACACACTAAATAAAAATACCATCGTGTTTTGCCAAAGAGCGGGCCCTTACTCCCTGAATCGCACGATGAATAAAGCATAGATGAACCTTACATTATTTCAATCATGGCAAAATGATGCTTTCATTCATTATAGAATAACGTAGACTAGATTTGTGTACAATAGTCTCTTCTACACAAAATGAATATGCTTATAATAATCCATCCTTCGCTGATATATATATATATATATATATATATATATATATATATATATATATATATATGAGTCTACAAAGATATCATAAAGTGATACAATTTAGTTTTGTCGACAATCAAGGAATATGGGTGTATGTAGAAACTAATTTGCTACCCATAAATCAAAAACTAATTTGTTATAATAGTGGACACAATAAGAAGATAGTGTGGTTTCTTTCTACTATTGTTTCCTTCATCATAACATTGATAGCATCTGATTTCGGGTTAAATTCATTCCTGTTCACTAGCACATAACTTTCCTTGATTTCGTCTCCACGTATGAAATCTTTCAACATAGATCTATTTGGTCCTCTCTATTCAAAATATTTGCATCACGAGTTTTCTTAGAGTCTCTAGCATGAGATTTTTTTTGTTTAGATCATCATACAAATAATATATGTGAATCCTTGGTTGGTAGTGTATTACACTAGTCTTGGCTTATTATAGAAAATGGTGAAAAAAAAAAAATTTTGTAGTTTCTAACAAAGACGGCTCCATATCCAATCAATAATGTATCAAATGATTACTTCAAACTCTTTCCCTTATTTGGAAGAGGTAACCAAAGGATGATATAAATAAGTTGGAGACTATCATAATACACAACAATTTCAATCTCAAATGTGATAGGAAGGTCTCATAAAGTAGGCGACAAGAAGACCTGTTCTACAAATCAACATGCTGCAATAATAAACATAAAAATAAATCAATAATGAATTTTCCATATTTTAATCCCAAACTATTTTAAATAGTACTTATATATATTAAACCATATGCAACATAAAAATGGTAATAATGAGATGAAATGGAATGGAAATGGAATAGGAAAGTGAGTGTAAAACTAAATGAAATGGATTAAAATATGGCATAGAATGGGTTGTAAATGGCTCTCATTAGATCACACTTTCTATAGCCTCACGATTTGATGAAACATGAAACATCTTTTCGTTATTATTAAAGTTCCCATTGACAATTGCATTAGTGGAGTTGAGGAAGCGTTGCTCCTAATTTCATTGGCTTTCCATAGAATCCTTTTGATAATTTAATTCATAGACATGTTGTTACTTTGGCTTATGTCCATTAGGAATTTACCTTTCAACAATTTTCTTAAAATCTCTAGTTACTCTATCTTTGTTATTCGATTTTCAAACACTTGGTTAAAATAGGAATTTATATAGGTGCATTGATAAATTGCATTCATCACAAAATAGAAAATACAAAAATATATCTCTTTGTGGTTACATTTCA
The DNA here is from genome assembly GCA_028749045.1 of Cupressus sempervirens. Classification (NCBI taxonomy): domain Eukaryota; kingdom Viridiplantae; phylum Streptophyta; class Pinopsida; order Cupressales; family Cupressaceae; genus Cupressus; species Cupressus sempervirens. The sequence continues at coordinate 403,088,814 of CM053785.1, forward strand.
ACAATAGGTATGCAGATTGGTTGGAACCAATAAAGACCTCCTCATGAACATACACATTTATCTTCAATACCCAACAGGTTGAAAAACAACCATATAGAACCTTAGAGTTGGTCATTTATTAGCTTTTCAAGAGAGAGATTTGAAAGGATCTCTGTCATTCAACATCTTGCAAAATGACAACTCAACAAATTGCAACATCCATGCTATCACTACTTCTTTCACTCTCACTACTGCTCATGTTTTTCCTTCAGATTTTACAATGTGTTATACTAGTACAAGTTATGGAAAAAAAAGGCATTTCAATGTTCCATTCAATATGCCCTCTCTATGCCATGAAAAAAAATGGCAACAAACAACAATAAAGTTTGAATCAAATAAAAAGAAAGTAAAAAAATACCTAAAATGAAGGCAAAACCTCCTCTTGCACCTCCAAATTGCACTCCTCTCTTGTTGTTATTATTTTCCTCTTCCACTTCCACCTAGAAAACAACTCCAAATGAAGAAAAGACTTGAGTCTATTGTGTTTTAAAGCCAAAATAGGGTTTTCTTTTTTATCATTCCCCAACATCCATGTAGGGCCCACATGGATGGAAAAGAAAACAAACCAACATAAAAAAAAAAAACCATTTTAAGCATTGACACCATTTTGGAAAAATAGGGATGGGAATAGGTATCGGGGACGAGAAAGGGACAGGAATGGGGTCCCCGGTAGGGATTTCTATACCCCCATTTCTTGGCAATTTGGAAATGTCATTTCAGGGACGATACCCAAAATTGATCTTCTAGCATGGCACAAGGGATGGTAAAAAGGAGTATCCACATCCCTGTTTTGTACCCAGTATGAGTATGAGGTAAAAAAAACCCAGGGGACGCATCCTCATGGAATACAAAGATTTAGCTGTGTGATTTTTGAGTCAAACTCATTGATCCATATTTCGTGAATAGTGGTTCACCAAACTCATCTCTCATGACAATGAATGGAATACTTAGCACTCATTGGATCTAGGTGATGCTCACATAGGTGAAGCATTGGGACTTCTTGGGAACTCACCCATCCCAGTACTACTCCAACTTGAGTGTGCTTAGCTATATAGGGTTTTCCTCCATGGTTAACCCCACTCTGCTTACAACCCCATTTGCAAAAACTTCACCAAGTGCTGTTACTTATGAACTATTCATTAGAAAGCCCCTTATTCTCATCAATTGATAAGTAGGCTTTAATTTTTATAGCAAGTCAAATTGTGATATTGCTATCAAGATTTAGTTGTGTGATTTTTTGAGTCAAACTCATTGACCCACATTTCATGAGTAGTGATTCGCCAAACCCATCTCTCATGAGAATGAATGGAACACTTAGCACTGATTGGATCTAGGTGATGCTCACATAGGTGAAGCACTGGAAATCCTAGGAAGTCACCCACCTTAGTATTGTTCTAGCTCGAGCATGCTTAACTACATAGTTTTCCTCCATGGTTAAACCCACAACGATACCAGGGAGGAAACCTCTATAATTAAGCTCACTCAAGCTAGAGTAGTATTCGGATGGGTGACTTCCCATGAAGTCCTTGTGCTTCACCTCTATGAGCATCACCTAGATTTAATGAGTGATAAGTGTTCCATTCATTCTCACAAGAGATGGGTTCAGTAAACCACTACTCATAAAATATGGGTCAATGAGTTTGACTCATAAATCACACAGCTAAATCCTTATAAAAATATAACAAGTTGACTTGTTGTGGAAAAAAATTCCTACTTGTCAGTTGATGACCTTAAGGGGCTTTCTAATGAATGGTTCATAAGGCACAACACTTGGTGAAGGTTTTGCAAATGGGGTTGCAAGCAGAGTGGGCTTAACCATGGAGGAAAAATATGTAGTTAAGCATGCTCGAGTTGGATTAGTATTGGGATGGGTGACTTCTCGGGAAGTCCAAGTGCTTCACCTTTGTGAGCAATACCTAGATCCAATTAGTGTTATGTGTTCCATTCATTCTCATGATAGATGGGTTCATTGAACCACTACTCATGAAATATGGGTCAGTGAGTTTAACTCAAAAATCACACAACTAAATCCTTATAGCAATATCACAACTACTACTAATATTAGACCAGTTCTGATTTTCATTCTATTTCTGCTTATTTTCTTTGATCATGTTATTTCTTGATCCTTAATGGATAAATTAATCTTTATTTTTGTATCTCCCATTTGGACGGAGCCATACCTCTTCATTAAACATTCTGCCTTTTGCAAGAGTCACACCTTTCCAAATAAAGTGTTAATTGATCTCTTTAAAGAAGTCGATATTATTTAAATTTTGTTTATAATTCTCCTTATTCCAATTGACCTCTCAATCCTAGTTAGTCCTTTATTAAAAAATATGTCCAATTTTTGTTTATTCTTATTTTGGGTTGGCACTCATATTTATTTAGTCACCTAAGGTGGGTTATTAAAATGTGAGATTTGTTTCATAAGGCACAACACTTGGTGAAGGTTTTGCAAATGAGGTTGCAAGAAGAGTGGGTTTAACCATGGAGGAAAGCTTTGTAGTTAAGTGCACTTGAGTTGGAGTAGTACTGGGATGGGTGACTTCTTAGGAAGCCCCAATGCTTCACCTCTATGAGCAATACCTGGATCTAATGAGTGCTAAGTGTTCCATTCATTCTCATGAGAGATGGATTCAGTGAACCAGTAATCATGAAATATAGGTCAATGAGTTTGACTCAAAAATCACACAACTAAATCCTGATAGCAATATCACAACTACTACTAATATAAGATCAGTTCTGATTTTCATTCTATTTCTACTCATTTTCTTTGATCATGTTATTTCTTGATCCTTCATGGATAAATTGATCTTTATTTTTGTATCTCCCATTTGGAGGGAGCCATACTTTTTCATTAAACAATTTGCCTTTTGCAATAGTCACACCTTCCCAAAAAAATCATAGTTGATCTCTTTAAAGAAGTCACTATTATTTAAATTTTATTTATAATTCTCCTTATTCCAATTGACCTCTCAATCCTTGTCAGCACTTTATTAATAAACATGGCCAAATTTTGTTTAATTTTATTTTGGGTTGGCACTCATATTTTTTTAGCTGCCTAGGGTGGTTTATTAAAATAAGGGTGGAAAGTCAGATACATGTCATCCTTCTCAAGACAAGTAATTAGGTTGTGGTTGGGATTGGAACTGAACATTATCTCCCCATTCTTACCATTGAGTTTTTACAATAGGACATGCTCATCCTAGCAATTCAGGGAAGTCGATGCCCAATACTTAGAAATCTATTTAAACGACAAGCATGTATATGTTCATATATATATCTAAGCTAAATAGGCAATGGCTAGGAGTGGTACATCATGTAGATCTTGACTACCATGTGACTACAACTCCCTCCCTCAACCATATTAGGCACGCCAAACATAAATATAAAACAAACACACACACCATACACATGCATGTATGGGGTAAGTATAATAGTAAATCCTAAATATAAATAACATCATTTTCTAACATGAACATCTCATCACCATGAGGAAATAATAAAAATATTTCTAAGACATACCATATGACAACATCATAAAAGTAATTTCATTAACTAACCAAGAGAAATAAAAAATCATTACTGCAAGTAGGAAATTGTTACAACCTGACATAATCAATTACTCAACATATCAAAGTATTGCATTTGAAATATCAAACAAGAGCTAACACATCTATAGAAGAGTCATATAGAACTTTAACAACTAAGTCTATAATGATAGAAAAGGAGGGGTATTACGTCTCAATAATGAAGTTATAGAACATGGAATGGGTGAAATCTAATTTCTAGATGAAAAAATATTAATGCAACAATACGAAGAAATCCTTGCCAAGGAAAAAAAAATTTGGAGATTAAAAAAAAGGGAAACATGGCTAGAAGCAAGTGACATAAATACAATTTTTTTCCAAAATAGATCTAAGAAAAGACGAGTGATTAATCACATAACTTCCATTAGAGGATTCAATGGTATTTTAAAAGAATCCCTAGAAGAAATTGCTTTAGAGGCCATATCTTACTTTGTAGATATTCACTATAACTCAGTGAGTTTTTAACCTCGAGGTTCGACAAGATGTTTTAGTAAATATCTCCAAACTTATCTCCCTTGATCAAAATAAGTTACTTTTGCAAAAGAAAATGTAAGTAGGAGGTTGAAGTAGCTCTGTTCTAAATGAATCCAGACAGATCTCCAAGCCCAGATGGTTTTCCTCTATCTTTTTTCAGAAGTGTTGGGATTTCATAGCAGATGACATAACCAGAGCCATAGAAGGTGTTAGGAATTTAGGTAAACTTTTGAAGGAATTTTATAATACTTTTATTTCTCTAATTCCTAAAATAGATAAACCAACAACCTTTAATGACTTTAAATCTATAGCTCTTTGCAATATCTTGTATAAGATTTTTACCAAGATCTTGGCTATTAGACTTCAATCGATCCTGCCAAACCTTATCAACGAGGAACATTTTATATATGATGAGATTATCATAGCTCAGGAGGTTATTCATTCAATCTAAAATAAGAAGACACCAAGCATGCTCATCAAATTAGACATTAAGAAAGCTTATGATAGGGTATACTGGAGATTTTTATGCAAATTTAAGGAAGTTTATGGATTTTTGAAGCAATTGATTAATATGATCTTGAATGTATCTCAACCCTAAATCTCTTCATCTTAGTCAATAGTGCTTTGGTAGGATTTTTTTAATCTCTCAAGAGGATTAAGACGAGGAGATACAATCTCCCCCTTCCTCTTTATCTTAATGGCATATGCTCTAGGGAGATTTTTCTCTAGGGCTAGATCCTTAGGTTTTGTTAATGGCATTCCCATCACTAGTACTCTTGATCTGACTACACACCAATATTTTGTAGACAATAATATGCTTTATGGATATAGTACAATTTAGGAGGCCACTGCTCTGTGTAACTTTCTAACACAATACTCTTTGGCTTCAGGTCAAGAAATCAATAAAGACAAATTAATTATCTCCTTCTTTAATACCCATCCTATCATGGAAGAGTGAATCTGTACAATTTTTTATTTTAATAAAGGTTATCTCCTCTGCAAATATTTGGGGTTACCTTTAGATGTTGGGCAACAAGCTAAAATCGTAGATTTGGGACCCCATTATAGATAAATTGGAAAAATAAATGCAAGTTGGAAATGAAAGTGACTCTCTACAACTGGGAGGAATACCTTGGTTTAATTAGTTCTATCTACCCAACCTATCTATTAGATTTCTTGCATTGACTTCTTGAGTTGTAAACTTAATGAAATTAATGGACACTTGAAAATATTCTTTTGGAAAGGTAGTGTTGAGAAAAGAAAGTTCCCCTTTTTAGCTTGGGACCAAGTCTGTAGATCTAAGGATTTAGGGGGGACAGGTATCAAGAATATTAAGCTATAAGGGTTGGCTTTAGCAACTAATTTAATTTGGAGAATGCTGAAATACCCTCATCTAAAGTGGGTTAGAATTTCAACCCACAAATACTTGTCTTCCCCTAACCTGATTATTTTCTTTAGGGAGACCAATCCTCCAAGGGGTTCAAGATTCTAGAATTTTATGATCAAATGTAGATCTATCATCCAAGATAAACTCACTTGGAACATGAGAAATGGGGAGGATTCCTCCTTCTTGTTAGTGTAGTTTTTTATTTTTCCTATTTTGCTAGGTTTTTCCTACACTTTTAATAATCTCGCTTAGGTTAATAAAGCATGTCTTATTAGGTGAATGGTTGTGAGGTGTCACCTTCCTACATGTGAGCATCCATTAGCTATCTTGGGAAGATACTTTTCTATCTTTAGTCTGATAGATGGTTGCTCCTCATTGGTTGGTGTTGCCACCTCCTCCCTCTTCCTAGCCTATATAAGCATGCTACCTGGCTTGTATTTGCATCTCTTGTTTTTGCATCCTCCTAATGCTATTTTGCTTCCAGCATTTGCATTACTCTCTTGGAGACTAACTCTATGATGCTATTTTGATTTTGTATCATTTGCATTCATAGTTTAGATATTTACTCTTTGCACTAGTTTTCTGGATTATTAATCTTTTCAGATTCTAACATGGTATCAGAGCTTTTCTATGTGCAAAAGTAGATTTTAGTTTCCTTATTTGAGAGATTTGGGAGGGGCAAATAAACTTTATTGTAGTTTTTTGAAAAACGAAGTATGCTCTTCTCTTGCATCTTTGGATGATCCTGAGAATCAGAAAAGTTTTGACAAAAACAGCTTTTCTCTGGGGTTTCAATCTCAAATCTGACAACCAACTTGCATATTTGGAGTTTTCAATCAGTTTTGCAGGTTCTAGCATGCCATTGATGGACTTAAGAAGCTGATCCAGCATTTGCATGTCATATTTTGGTTGCTGGGGTCATTTTTTGATTTTTGGAGCCGTTTTTTACTGTTAAAGGCATCTGATTTACACTACGGCAACATCTTCTGTACATCAGCAAGAAAAATGCTTTCTGGGTTTTGTTCGCAGCCCCAAAAAACCATCTGGGTATCTTTTAGATTTTGCATGCAAGCTGTATATTTTTCAAAATCGAGCATGCAAAGCTACAGCCATACCCCTCTTCGTTGGCAGTCGCAGATTTGAATGCAGTTTTCAAATGTCTCGTTCTTGCTCATACGGACTCCGATTTTGATGATTCTTGTTATGAACTTGGCTATTTTTTTGTGCTCTATCCACTAGTGGGGTTGTTTTTTGATTTTCATGCATGAATTCTTCAGAAATTGCAGATTCTCAGCCGTGACTGTGCACAGTTCTCATTTTGGAAACTTCGGAGGATCATAACTTTCTCATACGACCTCGTATCGAGGTGATTCTTTTTTTGAAAGTGCATGATTTTTCGAGTAGATCACATTGGTGCTATTTGTTTCCTTGATTATTATGCCCAAGTTTCACTTCTAGCATATGCTCTTCATGAGGGTTTGTAATGCATTGAAATCAAGACCACTAAGTAATTCTTTCTAGTGGTAGTTGTAAATGCACTAAAATAAAGTACCAAATCATATTTCTTTGAGGGGAGGTTCTTTGATTGAGTAAAGAGGAGGGGGCATTGTCGTGGTTGGGTTCTCTTCTTTCTAGCATTTCTTCTCTGCATTTCTTCATCATGGATCAAACAAATATGCCCATCCTAACTCCATACAATTACTTTGAGTGGAAATCACGCATGACAATTCACTTAAGGAAAGCTGGATTAAATAGGATAACTATGGGACTTGAAACTGAACCTGCTAAAGATGAAGATAAACCTGAGTGGTTTAACAAATGTGATGAGGCATTTGAAACATTGTGTTTGTCTGTTTCTCCTGACTTGCTATTTCACATTGAGTCTTTGGATACACCAAATGAAGTATGGACAAAGCTAGAAACACTATTTGGCACACAAGATTCAATGAGGGGTCATATGTTGGAAAATGAATTAATTAGTTTGAGTCCAGGCAATTTCAACACAATCCAAGATTTCTTCACCAAATTGAAATCACTAAGGCTACAGTTAAAACAATGTGGAATTGAAAAGAAAGATGAACAACTGATTCTTAGTATTCTCTCTAAGCTAAGTTCAGAATATTCTGTGTTTGTTTCTACCTTCTATGCTACTAAGGGTGCACTTGGTACTCAATTCACCATGCCATCTTTAGATGATTTTGCTGTCAATCTCACTCGAGAACAGGACAAGCTAATCCAGATGGGCATTCTTAAGTCCTTTAAGTCACATGCCTTGGCTGCTAACCAAGGCACAAAAGAACAACAAGGACAAAGTAGTAACAACAATAGTAAGGACAAGAAACAAAAGAATAGCGAGGAGAAGAAGGATCAGATGCCGGTTTCTTCAAAAGCAACTATTGATACACCATCTTCCAAGGGTGACAAGCCTAAGAAAGAAAAGGTCAAATGTGCCTATTGTAAAAGACCTGGTCATGATGAACATAAATGTTTGCAGAAACAACTTGATCACTTGACATACATTCTTGAGAAGAATAATATCAGTGTTCCTAAGTCTATCAAACAAAGTTCTAATGAAGGGTCTAACAAAGAAAAAGAAAACAGCAAGGGGAAAGGAAAGGGTAAGGCCCTTTTTGCAGTTGCTTCCTCACCATCCACTTGGGTTCTTGATTCGGGTGCTTCACACCACATGGCTTCATCTAAGGAAGAAATTGCATCCTTGGAGCAATGTACTATGCCTTCTATGTTGATGGGTGACAACACTCCTATTGAGGTGTGTGGGAGAGGGTCTGTTGATGTGGGGGATGGCACATTCCATGATGTTCCTTATGTACCCTCATTGTCAACTAATCTCCTATCGGTACACCAGATCACTCACACAGGTTTAGGCAAGCGGGTTGAGTTCACTCCTGATTCAGTGGAGATATGTGAGTTGCACAATGATTCTACAATTGCAGTTGGGAGAGCAGATCATCAGTCAAGACTCTATATGTTTTCTCACCTTGTTCCTGATCCTCCTTTGACTGTTTTTCTCACTCACTCTAATGATGTGAGCAGATTATGGCATGAGCAGTTTGGCCATCTTAACTTCCACTACTTGCATCAGCTTAACCAGTAGAGCATGGTCACAGGGTTGCCTTCTACTTTGACATTGGAGTCACTTGGAATACATGATAGATCTTCTGATGGGTCAGATTCACTTGAGCAGTCTTCTACCTCCACTTTTGATGCAGAGAGTGATTCAGAGGACTCACCTCCTTCCTCTCCTAGTCATCATTCACAGGTTGATGATTCTCCTCTAGATTCTCCATCTTCTGGTCCACTTGGGGCTAGACAGACCTTGCAATTTGCAGGTGATTGGGTTGGGGATCCATCAGACACCAAGCAGACTCGTTCACAATTCCAGGATGCTCTACATATCTTCATTGCTACTGGCTCAAATCCACAGTCCTTTCATGAGGCTTCTGGTATTTTTGAGTGGGATACAGCTATGCAGGAAGAGTATAGTTCCTTGATGAGGAACCACACTTGGGATCTTGACCTTTTTCCTAAGGGAAGAAAACTTGTTCGATGCAAGTGGATCTACCGGACAAAATTTGCAAGCTTTGCTGGAGGTGCGGGATGCTACATCTTTTGGGGGGGCCTCTTCCTCTCACTTGGAGTCCTAATTTTCTTTGGGGAGTCTCTTTTCTCTCTCTTTTGGGGGAATTTTATGTACATGGGTACCTCATCAGGCTTGACTTGTCGGGACCCATTTCTACATCCACCTAAGCTTCGCTTATGGGGGGGTGTTAGTGTAGTTTTTTATTTTTCCTATTTTGCTAGGTTTTTCCTACACTTTTAATAATCTCGCTTAGGTTAATAAAGCATGTCTTATAAGGTGAATGGTTGTGAGGTGTCACCTTCCTACATGTGAGCATCCATTAGCTATCTTGGGAAGATACTTTTCTATCTTTAGTCTGATAGATGGTTGCTCCTCATTGGTTGGTGTTGCCACCTCCTCCCTCTTCCTAGCCTATATAAGCATGCTACCTGGCTTGTATTTGCATCTCTTGTTTTTGCATCCTCCTAATGCTATTTTGCTTCCAGCATTTGCATTACTCTCTTGGAGACTAACTCTATGATGCTATTTTGATTTTGTATCATTTGCATTCATAGTTTAGATATTTACTCTTTGCACTAGTTTTCTGGGTTATTAATCTTTTCAGATTCTAACACTTCTAGCATGATTATTGGGGGGTTATAAGGACCTAGAGAAATTATCTTCTCTCACAAATTCTATAGAGTATGTAGAAGCAAGATGGGGATCACGGGTTAAAGATTATGTGGTTTTTGATGTTGATAGACTTAGTTGGCATTGGAAGGATTTAGATGGAGATGATATCCCCTCAAGAGATAGGAAACTTTTGTAGAAATTACTTCATTCTAGGAAAGTCTCATTTGGGGGTGTTAAGTATTTTATTATTTGGGAAGGAAATGATAGTGGGGGATAAAGTTCCAAGAAAGGTTACAATTTATTAAATTCCTCTTAGGGTCATGTAAAGAGCCCTCTTCTATTCAAATAACGTTGGGAAAATTTTTCCCTACCCTAAGTTGGTATGTTTACTTGGATTGCCCTTCATAAGAGAGCCCTCACAATAGAAAGCCTTAAAATAATGGGCTTCTAGGGATTGAGTACATGTTCTCTATGTGATTCATAGGAGGAGACAATCTGTCATCTCTTCCTTAATTATCCTTATCCCAACCACTATTGATAATGGTTGTGTTCCCAATTAGGTTGGAGCTTGACTCTCCCAAATTATATTATTAGTTTGCTCATGGCTTGACTCTTCTTACAATCTAATAGTACCTCCCACTCCTTATGTATTTCCTGTCCCACTGCTTATGGATTTCCTCTCCCTCTATAGTTCTTTGGGAACTATGCAAGGAGAGGAATAGAAGAATCTTCCAAGATAGGAAGATGGGGGTTAAGTAACTCATCAACAAAATAGAGGCCTCAATTATCAATTAACCAACAATAGATTGTCAAATACGAATACCAAACCAATAATTATGTCTCATTGGGATGAGAAGATGTGAGGCTGATGGATGGACCTCAAAATTCCTCCCTTTGCTGGTAAGTGGGATGCTCAAGGACCAGGCAAAAGAAAAGATTGTACATGGAAAGTGCCAAAGAAGGGATGGTATAAGTTAAGTTTTGATTGAGCCTTGAGAGGGAATCCAAGTAAGGAAGGAATTAGATGTAGTATACATGATGATGTAGAGAAGGAGGTTGCAATAATAGAAAAATATATTGGTGAAGCTACTAATATTTGGGCAGAAGTTTCAGCTTTAGTGGAAGGACTTGCTCCATGTAAAGAGCTAGGAATTAAGAAGCTCAAAATAGAAGCTGATTTGGCTATCATAAATAATGCTCTAAGAAAAGGCTCCTCCACAAATTGGAAGTTAAATGAAAAGCTTGTAGAAGTTATGGAACTTTGCAAATCATTTGATAAGCTTTTATTTGGTCACATATACCAAGAAGGTAACAAGAGAGGAGATGATCTTGCAAATTAGGGGATTGATAATTCATCCCCTAATGACTTATGAAACATTATTCCTTTGATTGTAACTCCCATTCTCTTTGATGGATTTTGACATGTGATTTAATAGAAAGAATTTCTTGAAATTCTAAATTATATTTTCATTTGTTATCTACTTTGTTGGTCATATGATTTTGGTCTTGGCTTTTTACTTTTCATATTTTAGCATCTTTTTTCTTTATCACTAAATTAGGTCTTCCTTCTCAATAACTTTCTCTAATTTCTTTTTCACTAACCTCCTAATAATTAGCATAGAGTTTTCTAATGGTTGTGGTATTGTTTTTTAGACTAGATTGGTGCCAAGGTAGAGCAAAGGAAATGAGATATTGCAAGATGAGGAGGCTAAGGTTTTCTATTGACCTTAAAGGATTTCAAATAAACTTCAGAAAGATTGTAATGCATCTATTGAGGCTAAAAATAAGTACTATTACTCAACTTCGTCCTCTCAGTGCCCCATGAGTTGGGTTCTATTATTTTTCAAATTAATCAATGGCCTCGGCCTCTTGCTTATAAAAATAAATAAGTAAAAATATATAGAATATATTATATTATAATGACAATATAAAAATATTAAAACAAAGTAGATAATTAATAATTGAAATTAGAATGATAATCCAATATAATAATAAGCAAATAGTGGAATAGTGGTATAATTTAATCTCTTATTTAGTATTAAACTAACAAAATAAAATTAATTAATGTTACATAACTAGCATATTATAATACTAACATTATAAAAGAATAAATACAATAATATTAGCTATAGTTAATCACGAGGAGGTGTAGTTAAAGAAGAAATGTGTCCACTTGGAAGCAATCACTCCCATGGACAATATATAAAATGAACTCAAATTCATTTTGGGGAATATTATGGAAGAAATATATCACTCCTTACTCCACTACAACATTTGGGGTCAAATTGCGATGACAATTTGTGATGATGGTGTAATTTGTGGTGATTTTCATGTTGTTGTTGTTGTTGTTGCTTTTTCTTTTTTTTTTTTGCAATTTTCCTCGATGTTAGTCGCAATACCAATGTTGCTGTTGTAATTGTGACACCTACGTGGGTATAAAAAAAAGGATGACATAAATCATTCCCCATTTGTTTTGATTGTGGAGAGATGCGCGCAAAAGAGGGTGGAGAGCTCTGAACAATGGTGAAGAGCTCTGAATGTTGTTGTGCCCTTGTGATCGGTGCATTCTGTTTTCGTACCCTTGTGATCTTTGCATTTCGTTGTTGTGCCCTTGCTCTACAATTTCATTTTCATGTCATGCTCTCTTGATCTTTGTGCCCTTGCTCTACAATTTTGTTTCCATGTCATGCCCTTGTGATCTTCGTGCCCTTGCTTTATGATTTTCTTGAAGGGCTATGTAAATGTCCTTTTCTTTTCCGTCTAAACATGTATCTCTTTATATTTCCTTCTAAACATGTATATCTTAGAGATCTTTTTTAAGGTGCTTATTACATCTTAGAAAAATAGAAAAATTGGTCCAACTGCATAAATACTCCATAATCCAAATAATAAAATAATAAAACTCACTTAACCTGCACTAAGTGACTTACCTCAAGATCCTGCACAAAAAATATGCATACCAAGAAAAATGGGCAGAATTTGCAAGAAATTTTACAAAAACATATCATAGCATATATTTTTAGAAAGAAACTAGCCATAACCCAACTAAATGGGTCTAGTTGTTGATTAGTTGGGTTAATTATAAATTCTTGTAGAACTATCATCAAATTAAGTATAATAAAACAAAAAATCAGTTGTTCCCAGCTAGTAGGATCAATTACAGTTTTTTGAGGTGATAAAATTGCATATGTAGATGCATCACTTGCATGTAAGGCATGAAGTGCATTCCCCAATTTATAATGAATGGTTGGATATAAAGGCTCCATATGATGGCCCAATAATAGAAGTGAAGGATATAACCATGCACGTATTGGCACATTCTCCCTGCAAGGATCCTAAGTATCTACTATGCTATTAATTTGGGCATCACTATATGATCCAGAATGTTATGAAGTGCTAAAGATGGTAGTAACTTATCCCATGTCTCCAAAAAACATAGCATAGGTTCAACGTCCCTTGGCTCCAAAGAATTTGTAGCAATTATTCTCATTGCTAGAAGAATAACTTCAATGAAGAGTTGAGTGTAAGGAGTTGAAGAAGCAAGTTATATTTCTATGTCAACGCAATAATTATGAGGCTCATTCCCTTGCATAAGCCTCTACCATAATGAAATTACCTCTAAACCATGCAAAGGATGTTGAAGTGGTTCCAACCTTGAAACACTCTTATAAGCAATGTATACTTGGGATCATCACAAAGAGACTGTGCCAATACTTGAGACACTCTTATAAGAAAATGTAGATGCAATACATGAAAAATTGAACAACTTGTAGTCCTTCCAATATTTGGATTGTAAATTCTCAAAGACACTTGCGAGTGATTCCAATGTCATTGTACCTACTGCAACACTTTCCTAGATTCTATCCAGTGGATCCCATAATATCCTATATGTTGTCTAGTTGTTGTCTCTATCATGCAGTCTCTTTCTAAAGCTGCTCCTTCTCCTTCTCCTTCTCTCTTGTGTCTTAAATTTTGATTATCAAACTTCTGAATATCTATCTCTACCATGTCTAAAATCAACTTCACATTGTGTTGTAACTCTGGTATAGGTGTTTGATCATTGATAGCTTTCATTTCAGCATTCAAGCTTTCAAGATTGGTCAACACCCTCACTTGCAGACCTCTCATATCAAGCACTTTTTGTACTGTTTCAACACCATGTTCGTGCTTCTAAGCTAACAGTTCTTCAGGTGCATTTTCTTGTAAAACATTAATTTTGTTGAACAATTGTAAACTCTTAGAAAGTGCATTGTTATTTTCATGTATCTATGTATATGTGTGTGTGTGTGTGTGTGTGTGTGTGTGTATGCATATACATATGTATATACATGTATGTATATGTATATATATACATACATACACACACATATCTGTGTGTCTATGTGTGTATGTATGTATATATATATAGAGAGATCTTGTGGATTGTGGATTATGAATTATAAACAAAAAAAAACACGACATTAATCATTCCCCATTTGTTTTGATTAATTGTGGAGAGTTACGCACAAAAGAGTGTGGAGAGCTCTGAACGAGGGTGGATAGCTCTGAATGTTGGTGGAGATCAGTGGAGATCTAGGATTTTGTTGTCATTCCCTTGTGATTGCTACATTTTGTTGTCATGTCATACCCTTTTGATCTCTGTGCCCTTTCTTTGTGATTTTCTTCAAGGGGAGAAGAGGTACCTATGTAAATGTTTTTTCTTTCTTTTTTTTTCCTTCTAAACATGTATCTCTTTATATTCCCCTTAGCAAGTGAATAGACAAGCTTCTCTTTATGTATATGTATGTATATACACACACACACATGTGTGTGTGTGTGTCTATGTATGTATGTATATATATAGAAGCTTCTCTTTGTGTATATGTATGTGTATATATACATACATACTCACACATATGTGTGTGTCTATGTATGTATGTATGTATATATATAGAGAGATCTTTTTTAAGGTGCTTATTACATCTTAGCACAACATAAAAATGATCTAGCTGCATACATATTCCAAAATCCAAATAATAAAACAATAAAACTCACTCAACCCATGCTAAGTGACTTATCTCAAAATCCTGCACACGAATAATGCAGACCAAGAAAAATGGGCAGAGCTCACAATAAATTTTGCAAAAACATATCATAGTAGATATTTTTTAGAAAGAAACAAGTCATAACCTAGTTAAATGGGTCTAGTTGGTGATTAGCTAGGTTGATAACAAATTATTGTAGAACTATCATTAAATTAGGTACAATAAAATGAACAATCAACTATTCCCAGCTACTAGGATCAAATACAGTTTTTGAAGGTGATAAAATTACATACGCAGATGCATCACTTGTATGCTAGGCATGAAGTGAATTCCCCAACTTATAATGAATGGTTCGATATAAATGCTCCATACTAATGTAGAGGTAAGGGTGGTGGCAGTCAAAACCAAGTTATTCCCACTTAAACCTATAAAGGAAGTACAAGGTTCCCCAAACCCTCTACAAAGCAAAAAGTACACAAACAACTCCAACACCTCCCCAATGATTAGGATGGGTGTCTTAGGCTAGATCAAGGTGGATTTAAAAGGTTTCAACCGATTTTTGGTCCTTAAGTAACATCCAACACCCAAATCCCTCAAATTGTTGCAGAGGCCTAATTTATTTTCCAGTAGTCTTGCAATGACACAAAAATTAACTTTCCTCTCAAACTTTCCAAATCACTCCCCAAAAAAATGGTGGATTAAGATACCCATTAAGCCATACTATAACATATCAGAAGGGTTCCATGTGTTCCTTTGGACCATATCTTTTTGTTCCCATGTTGTGGCTCAAGAATGCATGAAAAAAGGGCAATTTAACAAAGCAAGTACAAGTTTCTTGTATTACTAAGACCCAGAACTTTGGACAATCTCTCCTTATGTTGTAAATGTTCTAAATCCAAAAGGAATTAGTCCCAAAAATTCTGTAACCCCAAAAGCCCCAAATCATTCTCCCACAAACCCTCAAAGGTAGGCTTTTCTAAAATCTACCTTCCAAGCACCTTCAAACTCAACTAAAGGTTGTTTCACCTTGTTTCAAATATACCAAAGAACTTACATTCATTAAAAACTATCCTTTAATGGCTAGAACTCCTGCTGTCGCTCCATAGCCATGAATTTAGTGTCCTTTACTTCATAAACTCCAATAGTGATCACCAATCCTTTGAACTTCCTGTCTAAACATTGTTAGATATGATTATTGTTACAAGATAATTCCATGAGAATCAAACTCCCACATTCATGGATTGATCAAAATTTCAAGTAGAAACTCAAACTCGTTAATGAAAATAATGAAACCTTTGAAGTAATGACAACAAACTTGAAAGGAATGAGCTTCACAAATCTTAGTGCATAAGGAATTGATCAAAAAATATGCAAAAAGGATTATGAGATCATAAGACTACAATAAATCAATGATATTCAAGCCACCATGCACTAAATCCTTGAAAAATAAAGATTTTATTGGCTCTTTTTACACAGTCTATACAATTGATCAATCACATTACTAGTCTCTCCATACAACGCCTCAAACTTGACTTAATAGCATCTCTTACAACTATCCCAACTAATTTGGATCAGTCTCAATGCCTAATTATGCCTAAAACTCATTAAATATAACTTCCCCCCAAAATGGAATTAACCATTGGGATTCAAATATTTGAATTTCTCAACTTACAATTTATTGAATAAAACAACTAATTAACCCACTAAACTTACTTCTTAGGTCCTCAAGACCAATTTAACCAATCCTAAACCTTTCTAAGTCTCCTAAGGACCCAATTAACTCCAATATGCCATAATTCCCATATTTCACTATCAAAGAACCTAAGGTCCTTAGTAGACCCTTTAGGATTCATTATATTTTTATCATCTTTAAAGCCAAGATTAGCTTCAACACATGCCGATTGATTGGTTTAAACTCCTCCTTGCCTCTAATCCATCTTTTGTCTTCTTTGGAGATCATTGCATGTCTTGATGCTCCTACATCACATATGTTGGCCCAAAAATGGAAGCCAAGGATGCAACCGTGCATGTATTGGCACACTCTCCCTGCGAGGATCCCAAGTATCTAATGTTGTTGTTAATTTGGTCATCACTATATGATCTAGAATGTTATGAAGTATTGAAGTTAGTAATAACTTATCCCATGTCTCTAGAAAATGTAGCATAGGTTCAGGGTCCCTTGGCTACTAGGAATTTGTAGCAGCTATTCTCACTGCTAGAAGAATAACTTCAGTGAAGAGTTGAGTGTAAGGAGTTGAGGAAGCAAGTTTTGCTTCTATGTAAATGCCATAATCATGAGGCTCATTCCCTTGCAGAAGCCTCTACCACAATGACATTACCTCTAAACTATGCAAAGGATGTTGAAATGGTTCCTAACCTTAAAACACTCTTATAAGCAATGCAAAAGCAAATGCAAATGCAATACATATATTACTATTATTTATGTATGTGTATGTATGTATGCATGTATGTATGTATGTATGTATGCATACACACACACATGTATATACATATGTATATGTATACACACACACACGCATATGTGTGTGCCTATTTATGTATGTATATATACAGAGAGATCTTGGCACAATAGAAAAATTGATCCAAATGCATACATATTCCATAATCCAAATAATAAAACAATAAACTCACTCAACCTATGATAAGTGACTTGCCTAAAGGTCCTGCACTAAAATAATGCAGACCGAGAAAAATGGGTAGAGTTCCCAAGAAATTCTACAAAAACATATCATAGTAGATATTTTTAGAAAGAAACAAGTCATAACCCAATTAAATTGGTCTAGTTGTTGATTAGTTGGGTTGACTATGAATTCCTGTAGAATTGTCATCAAATTAGGTACAATAAAATGAACAATCAGTTGTTCCCAATTAGCAGGATCAAATATAGTTTTCCAAAGTGATAAAATTGCATATGTAGATGTATGTATGTATGTATGTATACATATGTATATGTATATGAGTATATGTGTGTGTATATGTATGTATGTATGTATGTATATATACAAAGAGATCTTGTGGATTATGGAGATCAATGGAGATCTACGATTTTGTTGTCATGCCTTTGTGATCTCTAGATCTTGTTGTCATGATCTTTGTATATGTATGTATGTATGTATATACATATATATATATATATACACACACACACACATACATATATATATATATATATATATATATATATATATATATATATATATATATATATATATATATATATATGTATGTATATATATATATATATGTATGTATATATATATATATATGTATGTATATATATATATATATGTATGTATATATATATATATGTATGTATATATATATATATATGTATGTATATATATATATATATGTATGTATATATATATATATATGTATGTATATATATATATATATGTATGTATATATATATATATGTATGTATATACATATATATACATATGTATGTATATATTTATGTGTTTGTGTATACATATGTATATGTGTGTGTGTATGTATGCATGTATATAAATAGAGAGACCTCTATATGTATACATACATACATACATAGACACACACACGTGTGTATGTATATAAACAAAGAGATATTTGTATGTATACATACATACACACATAGACACACATATATGTGTGTGTATGTATATATACACATACATATGCATAAAGAGAAGCTTCTCTAATCACCTACTAGGGAAATATAAAGAGATACATGTTTAGAGGGAAAAGAAAAGAACATTTACATAGGTACCTCTTCTCCCCTTGATGAAAATCCCAAAACAAGGGCATAGAGATCACAAGGGCATGACACGACAACAAAATTGCAAAGCAAGGGCACGACAATAAAATGCAGAGATCACAAGGATATGACACGACAATGAAATCATAGAGAAAGGGCATGAAGATCACAAGGGAACGACATGACAATGAAATCATAGAGCAAGGGCACGAAGATCACAAGGACACGACAATAAAATGCAGAGATCACAAGGGCACAACAATAAAATGCAGTGATCACAAAGGCACTACAATGAAATCCTAGATCTCCACTTATCTCCACCAAGGGCATGACATCGAAATGCATAGATCATAAGGGCACGACAATGAAATGTAGTGATCACAAGGGCATGACAATGATATCTCCACCAACGTTCAAAGTTTAGAGCTCTCCACCCTCTTTCGTGCACAACTCTCCACAATCGATCAAAACAAATGGGGAATGATTCATGTTGCTTTTTTTTTTTTTGTTTATACTCATGTGGGCATCAGAATTGTGATGCAAACATTGGTATTGCGATGACATTGAGGATAATTGCAAAAAAAAACATGAAAATCAACAAATTACCTATCGTCGCAATTTGACCCCAAATGATGTAGTGAGAACTTAAGTGTTTTTAAGACTTTTAATCTGAAGATAGAAAAACTTGTGGTTGAGGTTCCTACTAGTGAAAGATGGTTATTTGATCTTGTGATTAAGAGTAGGGGAAGAAGAAAGAAAATTTATAATTAGAAGAAGGCTTGCAACAAGTATGATTCATTTGATCCTAGTAGTTATAATAGCAAGATAAGAGATGATATTTCTGATGATATAATTGGTTGTAGCAGTAAGTTTGGAAAAACTTCTACAATGATTGATGAAGAGGATTTGTGGATTAATAATGCATATGGGATTTATGTTTTGAATTTCTTCATATGTTAATAAGTCCTTATGGAACATCTTGTTTTTGAAACCTTGGGTGTCTAATATAGGTGCATCCTTGGGGTATTGACAATCTTGCATCCTTGGGCTATATTACCTTAAGCCCTACTTATAGTGTCCCCTTAAGAGAAGTCATAGACTCGTGGCTCACTTTGATAAAGATTCTTCTTCCCCTCTCTTTAGGAACCTTAGCGATCCTATGGTTTCTCATGACCCTAATCCTTCTATGGAGCATGCCTCTTCTCCTTCATCTCATGGTGATGACGAGGCTTTAAGGGTTCCTCCTAAACAAGCTCATAAGATTGCTACTGAGATGGATAAAATGCATGATTGACTTCTTCGAGAGAATAACAATACCGATACTATGGTTGCTTTTGATGCTCTTAAGAAAGTGATCTATAATGATGGACATAGATCTTTTGCGTGGTTTTATTCACCTTGTCCACACTCACATTAAGCCTTCAACTCAAGCCACATCTGAAATAGGAATGGATTCACGTATCACTAGTGTTGAACCTACCTTGTCTCTTTCCAAACCTATCTCTAGGATTCATTCTTATGTTGCTCCTATTGTGAATACTTGTATTCAACCATTTAGTCCTCCTATTAGTGGTCTTACTATTTATTCACTATCTTTGAGTGTTCCACCTGCTTCATTTCCTATCTCATAACCTTTAATAAATAGTGTTCCTTACACTTATCCTAATCCTCTTACTATGGTTCCTAATGTCCCACCCGTAGCATCTTCTATTCCAACTATTTTTTACACTCTTCCCAGTGTATCAAATGTGTCATTGCCACCTATTTCCTCTATTGATTCCACTATCATTAGTATTGCTCAAATTGTTTCTTCCTTGCAACAATAATTTGCTTTCCTTACTCAATCCGAGTTTAATGTGCTTACGTGTGATATGGGTAGTTCTGCACAAAAATAATGCAAACTAGGAAAAAAGGGCAGAGTTCGACAATTTTTTTACAAAAATCTATCATAGCTGATATTTTTAGAAAGAAACAAGCCATAACCCAGTTAAATTGTTCTAGTTTCTGATTAGCTAGGTTGATTACAAATTCCTGGAGAGCTATCATCAAATTAGGTACAATAAAATGAACAATCAACTGTTCCTAGCTAGCAGGATCAAATACAATTTTCCAAGGTGATAAAATTGCATATGTAAATGTATGTATGTATGTATGTATAGATGCATGTATCTATATATGCATGTATGTATGTATGTATGTATGTATGTATGAATATATGTATGTAGATATGTATTTATGTATGTATGTATATATGTATGTATATATATGTATATATGTATGTATGTATATATACATATGTATATGTATATGTGTATATATACATACACACACACACACATTTCACATGAACTATTATTTCTTAGGGGACATTTTATAATATTGGATTCATTTTATGTAGGAGGTGATGAGGATATTCTTGGATGTACCCGTGTTAGATATATGGTAATCACTAAAGAAATGTGATGAATTGCTCGTGACCAACGTAGATGGACTTCCCTTGAGAGTAGCATGAGGTGATGAGGACATTCCAAGTACTTTAAAGGTTGATCCTTTCTTAAATATTTTAGATGCTAATGTGGAATTCAGATGTTGGGGGCGGGTTGAGGGTTGGGGCCAAATGAGTTTTCACCTTGATGTGGTTGGCCTTGATTAGTAGAGAATATTAAACTATTCTCAAAACCAAGTGAAGCTCAACATTAACCTATGATTGCATGCCAAATAATTGTGTGAATCTCTTGGTTTTAGGCAATGTAGAAGGAGGCCATAGTTCAATATGCAATCTCAATTCATATGCATACGCCATTAGGTGGAGCTGAAAAAACCCAACAGGTTTGCATTTTTGTTAGAGGTCTTTAAATTAGGTATTTTAAGTTACAGACCATCACAAACATTGTAACTTTGAATCTTATAGGCAAGGGTAATGTCCTCAACATGCAATAAAATCAAGACTTACTATGTGTTGGCTTGCTGAGGACATTCTCTATTCCATAGAAGTTAGAGTTCTAATGTTCATGATGGTCTATAATTTTATAAAATTATTAGACCTATTAAATAAATGTAAATGTGGTGGGTTTTTTCAGCTCCGCCTATTGTCCATGCATATAGAAGGCAACTACACGTGCATTCTCAATTCAGAGTGGAAAAATCTTATTTTGGATGCAACAGAAAAATGGCATGCACCAGAAGATGGGAAAATGATGTTACTTTTGTAGGTCTAGAACCTTTTTTGTACTTTAAAGATTGATCCTTTCTTAAATAAAGATTTTAAACATTAATGGGAATGTAGATGTTGGGGGTGGGGGGGGGTGTGTGGGGCCAAATGAGCTTCACCTTCACATGGTTGGCCCTGATTAGTAGAGATTATTAAACTATTCTCGAAACCAAGTGAAGCTCAACATTAACTTATGATTGCATGACAACTAACTGTGTGAATCTCTTGGTTTTAGGCAATGCAAATGGACACCATAGTTTAATATGCAATCTCAATTCATATGCATACAATATCAGGTGGAGCTGAAAAAACCCAACAGGTTTGCATTTTTGTTAGAGGTCTTTCATTGATGGGATATTTGGCTATTCTTAATGAAGTTTTGAATGAACACAGTCACACTTGTGTAGAGAAAACAAATGCCAGGGCATAGACTTAACCACTTTCTTATAAGCTATCTCTATGCTCCAATTATGTTTTGTCCATTACAATATGTACTCCTAAAACTAAAATTTAAAAGTACAATACAAGATTAATTGACAAAATAGAATCTTTATGTCTTATAACTGAAATTTGAGTCGAGCTTCTCTTTTCACTTTATTTGGCATCAAATTAACAATTACAATTTTCTTTCTATATTTATATTTCAATTATTCTTAATGTGTTCTATTTTTCTTTTCATTTTAAACCATCCGATTGAATTCCATTTACACTTCACATTTATTGCATCATTGTCATGTAAATGCTATTGTAATTCAAATAGCTTTAAAGTTTTGAGAATAGAACACTATACACAATTATATGTGAATGATAACCAAAATAGATTGATTTGATGGCAAAAACGTGCATCCACACAGATGTCACAACTATAAAGGATACACTGATATCAATTGGCACTTGTATGAAAAATGATTACAAATAACAATAATAGACATTTGTAAGACATGTCAAATCTTTGTCCCTTGTATAACATTTCTTATATTATTGAGCTTTGTATGTCTAACTTGGTCATGTAGCCTCTGAGATTGCTTCAAATGACTCTGCTCTCAAGAAGATCTAAAGCTAAACACGTATTTGGCTCCTTTTGCCTACGGTCTTCAAAAGCAGATGAGCACTCAAATCCTATTCACAGAACCAACTAGAAAAAAGGTACAAGCCACTCATCATTATACTTTCAGAAATATCATCTATAACATGGTTATATAAAACAAATTAGACTCTAATGTCCCATGTGGTATTTTGTACATAGACCATTTGCCCACTGAATTTACAGGTTGGTCATTTATAAATGATCTTCATTGCTACAAAAAAAGTCTTATAATATTCTCAGCAGTAAAAGGACCTCATTAGACAAGCAACAATTTAAAAAAAATAATTTGGCTACCTATTGCAATTGCGATGACTTGTTCCAACAAATAGTTGTCTCTCTCACAGCACAACTGTCGCATACTCATTGCACTTGCGACGACTTGTTACAACAGATAGTCATTATTCCCACAACACAACTATCGCATACCCGTCACACTTGTGACACAAGACTGAAAGATTAAGTTGTTGTAAGTGTGATGGTCTCTTGTTGTAATTGGGATGACGTGAAGATGAACTCTTGCCCTTGTCTTCTTCTAAGTTGCGACAGTTCTATCCGTCGCAATTG
Source organism: Cupressus sempervirens (assembly GCA_028749045.1). Lineage (NCBI taxonomy): Eukaryota > Viridiplantae > Streptophyta > Pinopsida > Cupressales > Cupressaceae > Cupressus > Cupressus sempervirens. Next base: position 403,112,160 of record CM053785.1, read on the forward strand.
TGACAGATGCCCTTACCATCACAAATTTTGATAGCAAAAGTCTAACGTCCATTCGATGGGAGCCAATTCGTGGTATTGTCACTTGGGAAATGGGTGGCCATCATAATTCGGGCCCAAATATAGTAGTGCTCAAAGTTATCTCATGGAATAAGGATAGAGAATGGGGTCATCACAGAGGCACACAAGTTGAAATAAAATAAAAAACCATTTCCCTATACAAAAAAAATTCTCGACCATTCCTAAATTGAAAACTAAACCATAATATGAATGCTTATGGATTGCACCCCACGGTTGGACTGAGATTTAAAACCCACATAGTTTTAGTAACAAAAATATAAAGAGCCAATCAAACAAAAAAACAAAATTCTGGTTACAAACCAAGAAATTAAACAAGACAAAAATAACACATGCTTCAAATCCCTCCCTAGGACACTACCTATAATCTTAAATGTTACATAAAAAGTGGTTAATTATCTTGTACTTGCAACTATACATGTATTACGAGGACAACACACATGGATCATTTTTTCTCCCCTATTTGTTTTCATAATAGTAACAAAAAAAGCCACCAGATGGTTACAAAAACCCACAAAAATTACAAACAAATTCAAGAAAGCGCTTCATTTGGATAGTCATCTATAACTCATGTGGTTTTAGCTATTGTAAGGAAGTCTAATTCAGAGTTTTATTGCTACCAAAAGAAGATTTTTAAGGTAAGTGATCGTATTTGGGTGACTATAGCTAAACAAGTAATCAATTATAACCAATTTTATCAGTGAAGAAATACCAATGAATAATTGTACAATAAGTCACACCACAACTAAACCAAAAAATGAAACAAAATGAAAACAATCACGATACCTTAAAGCCCTCACCCGACCCTCTCTTGATTCTTTCTTGATCCTTGTCCAACTAACAATATTACATAACAAATAAAAAAATCTCATAAAATTTTTAAAAAAATTCAAGAAAGTCGTGTAATTGGACCAAGATCTAAAACCAATGGGGTTTTGTCCATTGCGAGGAAGACTTATTCACAGTTTTTTCCCATTGGTTTTTTTTTCTTTTTTTCCTAAAGGTCGGTGTTCATACTTGGACTACCACAACTAAACCGACAATAAATTGTAATCCATTAGCTGAACCAATTAATGAAACAAGACATAAATAATTACAATACCTCAAAGTTCTTGCCTAGCCTTTGCTCGACTCTTTCTTAGCCCTTGCTCAAAAGGTAATGCTAGATAACAAATAACAAAACAAATTCAAGAAAACCATAAAAGTAGGCTGAGATCCAAAATCCATGTGCTTTTGATTGCTGCGAGGAAGACTAATTCACAAATTTCTTTCACACTAGGGATTATTTTTAAGGTAGATGGTCATGTTTGGGTGACCACTATTAAACCAACAATAAGGTGTAAACCATTTTAACAATGAAGCAACATCAATGAATAATTTCAATAGCAAGTCACATTAGAGCTAGTCATACCAGAACTAAACCAAGAAATTGACTTAAACCAAAAAAAAAAGAAAATAGTCACCATACCTCAAAGGCCTCCCTCAACTCTTGGTTAGCCCTTGTTTCTCTATTTCTCAACCCTTTCTCAAATGACAATTCAAATAACGAGAGCTAAAACAAATCCCATCAAAATTACCTCACACATATACTACCCAAGAAATTAAACTTAAAAATAACACTCACCATACCCTCTTTGCTCAACAACAATAGTGCAAATAATAAGAATTAAAACAAATCCCATCAAAATTAACTTTTGCAAGATAGTACCTATAATCTTAAATTCTACATGTAAAATGATGTATTGTTGTGTTTCTACTACTATGGATGTATTTAGGAAGAAAACACATATGTACACATTTTTCTCACTATTTTTAATAATAAATATTAATAAACCATCATGGATAATATAACAAATGATAAGTCAAATTGGAATATTATTATAGGATATTTTTTATTATTCATGAAATATAGATCAATGAAGTTGAATCCTAATAACAATATCACAAATATAATGAACCTATTTAAAAATGAAAAATATACATAAAATTACTATTTATAAAATTTAAATATTATAAAAGCTTGAAAAATATAAAAAATTACTCACACAAATAAAATAATTTCTCTATTAAAAAAATAGAATAAAAAAATTAAACAAATTATTCAAAACAAAAGTATGCTCTCTCTTTAAAATACGAAGTAATAAAACCTGAGATGCACCTAGACTGGAGTCAATTTCAGATGATAGCGTAGTGCACTGGCATAGGCTTTAATCGCTTCAAAATCTGGCAGCGGGCACTGCATATAAAATCATTACAATTCTGCGTATTCGAGGTTCGGTTTTAAATTTGTTTGGAGAAGGGCTATCAATATATAGGAATTAAGAAGGATTGAAGGAGAAATGGGGAAGAAACAGCATAGCAAGGATCGTATGTTCATAACCAGCACAGAGTGGGCTACTGAGTGGGGAGGAGCTAAAAATCGTGATAAACGGGCTCCCTTTAAGCGTCTTCCTTTTGATTGCTGCGCGTAAGTTTCGATTCAATCAGTTTTTTCCTTCTTCAGGAGACCCTAATTATATTTGCTTTCTTTTTATATTATGCCACACATTAGCTTTTGATGTATATGTATATCAGGCTGACATTTACTCCGTTCGAGGTGGCCGTGTGTACATCCGAGGGGCACGTCTTCGATGTTATGTAAGCATCCTCGTTACACAGTTCAGATTTCATTCTTTTCAAAACGATAAACCCAAACAAAGATGATAATGTGCACGTAACCTTTTTTAAATTGAGATGCCAAATTTCTAATTATTGCCACTCTAGGGTTTTATGTTATTTGAGTGGTTATATGTTTCTGGGAAGCCTTCATATTGTGGACTATTGTTGGATCACAATAGCAAACTAAGTTACTTTTTGATTTCATTATTATCTCACTACAACTTTTTATATGCTTGGAACGTGGTCCATTCGGAGGATATGCGTACATTGTCTGTCTGCTAGTTTTTGCTAAGTCCGGATTACATTTTCAAGATATAGAAACTCATATCGCGTTCTGATGCATTTCATTATTATTATGTGATAACCTTGGTACAGTTTTCTTGAATGATTGGCCTCCTTTTATTCGTTAGGGAAATTTTAAGCTTGTTCATGCTCGTGTGAGTGTCCCCATTACTATTAATTCAGCAGTTTTGACAATCGACTATGAATCTAAAGTAGGCAGAGCTTAGGATTTTTGTAGATGTGTCAAGGAATATGCCATCGAGAATTGCACTGGATATCCTTAAATTTTAATGAATATAAATTAGGAAAGTATTGGTGTTAAGTATTTGCTCTGCCACTGTCTTATGGAATTTGCACATAGTGTCAGCTTGTGATTCTCAAGTCATTCGGTCAGGGTAGGTTGTTGCAGAAATGCAAACTTGTACAAGTTGCAAAATTGCACTGACCTCGTCAGTGAGTGAAAGTATCATGACAAATATTCAAAAACATTGGAAAAGCATTGTTTTATTGTCCCTTTGGAGGATATTACTATATTTTGCTCAAAAATTACAATCCCAACTAAAATAGAAATGTAATATAGTTAAGGATATAAATGTACCAATTGAAATACCTTTTAACGAGGTTAATGTTAATGTTTTGAACCAGAATACAAGAATGCAATATGCAGAAATACAATAACAGAAGACACAAATATTTACCTTGGGAAAACCCTCCTACTCGAGGGAAATCCCAGTCACAACCGAAAGATAGATCCATTATTTAGATCTCAATACAAGTACACATATTCTCGCTTATGATTGTAGTATTAGTCTCTAACCAGTCAATCAGTAAGCCTGATTTTTCTCTTATCAAAACTCTCACCAAGTTCACAAGGTTGGCTTAATGATCACACTCAGGTAAGGTCACACTCAGGTAAACACTATTATTACAATACAAAAAGTTATACACTCAGGTAAGGTCACTTCAAAAAGTTCTGTACTAAGTGCAATGATAACACAGAGCTTCACAGAGTTGAAATTACAATCACAGATGAAAAATACAACACCTATATTCTTAGAGTTGCAAGATGCTAATCTCTGAATGCAATAGACTAACAAAGGAACACCTGATACAGCATATCTCTACAATATACTCAGAACACAAAAACAGTAATAATGCTATCAAACAGCAACAGAAATCCTCAGAGCTATCCCTCTGATGGTATCACTGAGTGCATCCCCCAACACACATGTTGTTTACCAAAAATGAAGAGTCTCACAGAATACCAATTGAGAGATGTTACGGAATGTACACATCCACGTCCACCACATAATAATATAAACATATAATCCGCAGGAACCCGGATGTCATCTCACAATATAAACTGCCAACATAATAATGATGCCATGTCATATTATTTATGGTGCCAGTCATCCAATATTGATACTAGCTGGGCAGTAATGAACAGAGAAGAGAGTCGCAGATGTAATAGCAACTTCAAACAGGAAAAACAAGGACCAGAAATATCTCTTGCAGCTACCAATACATTAAAAGTTAATCCTGGTCTAGATCCTGCATACAGTAATCATAACTGGAAATTGACATTAAATCACAAGCCATACTATCATATATCATGCTAATCATGAGTAAACATTGTGCTATCCATAAACATCATTCACATTGAAATCCAAATAAGTCATTGCCTTTTTAAAGTAAATTGGTATAATAGTCTCATTAGGAATTTGCAAACTGTAGTCTCAAGGTTGGGCACCCTTGTATTGCAAGAGCCTGGAAGGTAGGCTGCTCTTCCATCCCTGAGTTCACCTTGAAGGCACTCTTGCCTCTTTGATTAAGTCCAGGAGCACTAAAAAGCCCAGCCCATGACGCTTAACCCCCAATAAGTGATGTGCTTGATGGACCTCATGCCCAATGACACATGAAGCTCCTTGGCGAACAAGCCTAGCATTTATCTTGGGCTGGCATACTTGATGATATGTCAAGCCCAAGGGCACATGAAGCCCCTTGGCCCATGAGCACAACATTCACCTTGGGGTGGCATAGCCGAGTCTCATAAACTGGAAGGGTTGATTGATCCCACATACAAATCTTCCATTGCATATTTATATTAGAAAGAGTATTAGGATTACTCAATAATCACTGCTAGTATCACTAAAGCACAAATACGTATGCATAGATCTATATTTCCTCCTAGTTTACCAGCTTTATCACTTAATTAACACTGCTAGTAATTGATAAGCAGAAGTTATTTTCCACAGCAACTGAAATTGTAATATTGCTATCAAGATCTAGCTGTGTGATTTTTGAGTCAAACTTATTGACCCATATTTCATGAGTAGTGGTTCATTGAACCCATCTCTTATGAGAATGAATGGAACACTTAGCACTCATTGGATCTAGGTGATGCTCACAGATGTGACCACTAGGACTTCCCGGGAACTCACCCATCCCAGTACTACTCCAAGTCGAGTGCGCTTAACTATAGAGTTTTCCTCCATGGTTAAACCCACTCTGCTTGCAACCCCATTTGCAAAACCTTTACCAAGTGTTGTGCCTTATGAACCATTCATTAGAAATCCCCTTAAAGTCATCAATTGATAAGTAGTAGTTTTTTCCACAGTAAGTCAATTTGTGATATTGCTATCAGGACTTAGTTGTGTGATTTTTGAGTCAAACTCATTGACCCATATTTCATGAGTAGTGGTTCACCGAACCCATCTCTCATGATAATGAATGGAATACTTAGCACTCATTGGATCTAGGTGATGCTCACAGAGGTGAAGCACTGAGAATTCCTGGGAAGTCACCCATCCCAGTACCAGTCCAACTCGAGTGCGCTTAGGGTGCTGTCCCATGAGGGGGCTGCAGGATCGATTTCCATGGATTGGGTGGTCTGATGAAGCCAAAAGATAGTTTGCCATGGGATTAGTTGGAATCTTTTCCTTAAAAATGGCAGCCCCTACTTTTTAGGATGTGAATTTAAGTGGGTGGAGAAGGTGGGGGGCTAGAAATTGCCCCAGCAACTTAGGCTTTTCTTGTGCCACTTGTCAATCATATACCAATTTCAAATTTTTATCAATAATTTTTTTAAACATATTTATTTAGTAAGTGAATTGAATATGTTAAAATAAAAATAATCACGAAACCAGATGCTTCCATAAATTATGAGGCTTAAACTTTTTAAGAACGACTCCACTACAAAATTCATGGGACCTCCCATTTAAAAATAATCCTAAAAAATTTCTAGAGTACTCGCTGAATTTCCACTCTGCTTGCAACCCCATTCTCAAAGCCCCTTAAGTTCATCAATTGATAACTAGCAGTTATTTTCCACAACAAGTCAAATTGTGATATTGCTATTAGCATTTAGCCATGCTCCACGGAGTTTCCGGGACAAGGACGTTTTAGAAGACGAGGACGTGCTTTCGATAGGACTACGTGTTTCCGGTACAGGAACGGGTTGAAGCCAAAATTTAGGGGATGAGATCTTATGGGACGACAATTAAAAATATAGGGGATTTTTTAATATATATAGAGTATTAGAGACATAATTCAAATATGCATATCATAACATTGATAAACCATTCACCATAGATTCATAGACATTTTACAAGATCAATACATGGAAATTGAAAATTATCAAGATTCAAATCAAACTGTCAATATGATATATGATATATCCGAATATTGCATACAATTAGCAAAAATGCCCAAAAGCTCCAAGTATCAATATATCATCATCATGCATTAACATTGAAATCAAAATGACATAATGAAAGTAAATAGTAGAAGTAAAAATGAGATGTCGAACTCCATAATAATCAAAAGCAATAATGTATCTGAGTATCTGCAAAGCAGAAGGCCAAATGTATGGCTGTCCTCTAGGAAGTTTAAAGCTATATCTAAATCAAGATCACCGCCAATCTCTTCTTCCGAATCATTGGCAGGGGTAGGCAGAGGGTCCTCATCCAATGGAACACCAAGCAGCCCTGGAGGTGTGTCATCCTCATCAATGTGCAATGCATCCTTGGGATTAACATCCCAATGTAGTGCTGGAGTTTGTCGATACTCAAGACTTTGCCGCTCCTATAGTCGCAATACACTGTGAACAGCCACAAGCTTCTCCAATCTTCTAGAGGTAAGGTTGTTCCTCTCAATTGATTCGATGAAGCTATATGTAGACCAATTTCTCTCTGTAGCAGAGGAACACGCAACCTGTGAGAGAAGATGCATGGTAAGACCTTTCAACATAGGTGCATCTCTACCATGCCATGTCCACCATCTAATCGGGTCCTTTTCAGCTAATATAGTTCTATTAGTCCTCACCTCTGGTCTACCAAATGTTGGACCACGAAGATTGGCAAAGTCAAGCCATTGCCCACGAATTTTTGCAGCATCCTCTGCATTATACATTTTTGAAAGGTCCTTGAAGAAGCCCTCCTTCACCTACATTGAACAAACAAAAATTTAGAAGTTAGAGTCTCAAAACTTTAAAAACATATTAAAATATCAGAAATCTTAAACATAAATTAAATTCACCTCCTCATCTGCAGATGTAGACACTCTACCAAGCCTTGGTGCATACCATTTCGGATTGACTGCATAGGTTGCCATATGAAGTGGGGTGTTCCACCCTTTCATCACAATGGGCTCAAGATGCTCCTCATAGAACTCCAAATTAGGTTCCTTGTCTTTAATAGCTTGTTTGATCTACCCAAGCATGCTATCAAAGGTCTCATAATCTCTCCAAGACAAGGAGAGTCAGTAACGACATATCTAATGACTTGCACAATAGGGTCAATGAAGTAGCAAATTTATCTGCAAATGAAAGAAAATTACAAGTGAGAAACATCATAATTTAAAAGAAAATCAGCAAGTGCTTAAATAAGAAATATTTTGATTAAATCAGCAATAACAATTATGATGTTAATTATTTAAGTTTCTCACCTCATTGTGGTCCACCGTTTCTCATCCAGGATTCTTCGTTTCACAAGTCTTCCATCCAGGTTGCTTGATTCATACCATTTATTCCACTCTGCATTGACTGCCATGGATTTCAAGGCCTCTTAGACCTCAAGCATTATCTCCAACAAAATGAAGTAGTTAGCATAACTAGTGTCCAAGGGCTTGAGGAATTCTTTTTTGGAAAATGTCCTAAATAATTCAAGAGATGTGTGATGATTGTAAATAAACATTTGAACATCTATAGCCTCAGACACCATAGTCTTTATCCAATCAATTTTCCCAAAAACCTTCAAGGTGTTATTCAATGCATGTACACAACATGGGGTCCAAAAAATGTGTCTATAGGTGCTCTCTACTATCAATCCAATTGATTTACACACCCCGGCTAAATCATTGACTACTTGCACAACATTTGAAGCCCCTACCTCTTCTATAGCATCCTTCAAAATCTCAAATTGGAAGGATGCATCCTTCCTTTTTTTTGAACAATCAATGGCTCTAAGAAAAGAGGCCCCTGTAGTACTAGTGACAATAAGATTGATGAGTGGCCGATGTTTGATATTGGTCCACCCATCCATGATGACAGCACATCCATCACTCATCCATGTTTGTGTTATATCCTCTATCAAAATCTTTACTTTTAAGTACTCTTTTATTGAGGATAGTGGTGCATAATTTAGTCTCTCTTGGTGGTACAAATGAGGGACCAACAGCATATATATCTTTGCATATTTGTTTATAGAATGAGGAACAAGAAACATGAAATGGTATGACATGAGCAAAAAAAAATCTGCCAATGGACTCTTCAGCTCTCTATTTTGCCTGTATGTTAATTAAATCAGCCACATTGGTATCTCTCTTGGCCTTTCCCTTCCCTTTGCTAGTAGTGCTAGTGGGAGTGAATGAGGGTGTGGTTGTGGTACCTATAGGACCCCCTGCTTTCAATAACTCCCCCTCCACATGCAACCTATTAGCCTCAAGTTTTCATTAGCTTTAATTTTTTTGCAACCTTTCATCTCTTGCCCACCTATCCATAGAAAATGACAATACACTTTTGTGTATCTCCCAAAATAATGTTTCTTACATATATGGCACTCCCATTCCCTACTACATCCCAAAATTTTCTTCTTATTGTTGTCTACTTTTGTGGCAAATTGTAGGAGAGGTTTCTTAGGGTTGAATGGGCCTTTGGCATATTTGTTTAGGGATTTGGAAGGGCACTCAAATGTATTAGGATTTGCATCTTCCATAGAGACATCTATATAAGGCTCAATTGAAGAATCATCCATGGCTGCTCTAGGTCTTTTTCTTGGTTTTGTAAATGTGACACTTGAGTTTCTTGCACGACAACATCCAAGCTATCACTACTTCCTTCACTCTCATTGCTGCTCATGTTTTTACCTTTGGATTTTACAATGTTATACTGCTGCAAGTTATGGAAAAAAAAAAACATTTCAATGTTTCATTCAACATGCTCTCGCTATGCCATGCAAAAAATGAAAAATGACAACAAACAACAATAAAGTTTGAATCAAACAAAAAGAAAATAAGAAACATACCTGGAATGAAGAAGAAATGAAGGCAAAATCTCATCTTGCACCTTCAAAATGCACTCCTCTCTTGTTGCTGTTGTTTTCCTCTTCCTCTTCCCAATTAGCAAATAACTCCAAATGAGAAGAGACTTGAGTCTATTGTGTTTTAAAGCCAAAATAGGGTTTGCTTTTTAAAGATTTCCCAACATCCATGTGGGGGGCCCGTGCAAATGGGAGAGAAAACAAAAAAATCATTTTTTAAAAACCTTTTAAAGAGTTGACACTATTGTGGGAAAATGGGGATGGGAATAGGTATTGGGGATGAGCAAGGTATGGGAATGGGTCCCCGGTGGGGATTTTCGTACCCCTATTTCATGGCAATTTGGAAATACCGTTTCAAGGATGGTACCTGATATCGGCCTTTTGGCGCGGCACAAGGGACAGTAAAAAGGAGTACCCGTGCCCCCGTTTCATACCTGGTATTGGTACAAGGTAAAAAAAACCCAGAGGACGCGTCCCCGTGGAACACAAGAATTTAATTGTGTGATATTTGAGTTAAACTCATTGACCCATATTTCATGAGTAGCGGTTCACCGAACCCATCTCATACAAGAATGAATGAAACACTTAGCACTCGTTGGATCTTGGTGATGCTCACATAGGTGAAGCACTAGGACTTCTTGTGAAGTCACCCAACCCAGTTTTTCTCCAGCTCGAGCATGCTTAACTACAAAGTTTTCCTCCATGGTTAAACCCACTCTGCTTGCAACTGCATTTGCAAAACCTTCATCAATTGTTGTGCCTTATGAACCATTCATTAGAAAGCCCCTTAAGCTCATCAATTGATAAGTAGGAGTTATTTTCCACAGCAAGTCAAATTGTGATATTGCTATCAGGATTTAATTGTGTGATTTTTGAGTCAAATTCATTGACCCATATTTCATGAGTAGTGGTTCACTGAACCCATCTCTCATGAGAATGAATGGAACACTTAGCACTCATTGGATCTAGTTGATGCTTACAGAGGTGAAGCACTGGGATTTTTCGGGAAGTCACTCATCCCAGTACTACTCTAGCACGAGTGTGCTTAACTATAGAGTTTTCCTCCATGGTTAAACCCACAACGAAACCATGGAGGAAAGCACTGTAATTAAGCGTGCTCGAGCTGGAGTAGTACTGGGATGGTTGACTTCTCGGGAAGTCCCAATGCTTCACCTCTATGAGCAATACCTGGATTGAATGAGTGCTAATTGTTTCATTCATTCTCATGAGAGATGGGTTTGGTGAACCACTACTAATATAATATGGGTCAACGAGTTTGTCTCAAAAATCATGCAAGTAAATTCTTATAGCAATATTACAATTGCTACTAATAACCAGATCAATTCCGATTTTCATTCTATTTTTGCTTATTTTGTTTGATCATGCTATTTCTTAATCCTTCATGGATAAATTGTTCTTTATTTTTTTATCTTCCATTTGGAGGGAGTCATATCTCTTCATGAAACATTCTGTCTATTACAAGAGTCACACCTTTCCAAAAAAAGTCTTAGTTGATCTCTTTAAAGAAGTCACTATTATTTAAATTTTATTTATAATTCTCCTTATTCCAATCGGCCTCTCAATCCTAGTCAACCCTTTATTAATAAACATGGCCCAATTTTTTTTATTCTTATTTTGGGCTGGCAGTTATATTTATTCAGCCGCCTAGGGTTGGTTATAAAAATCTGAGATCTGTTTCCTTTTTCATTTGAAACACAACCTCTTCCAAATTCTGCAAAGAGATAGGCTGGATGAGAGCCCCATTCATCTCATTAGTAACTAGAGGGGGAATGCAGTCTAGAATCAAGGTTTCCTTTCTTCCTTCTCGCGGTGTGTTGTTTTTGCAACTTGTGTTGGGTGTCTGAAATTTATTGTATTATTAATTTGTGGGGTCTGTGTTTGATTGGCTGCTAGTGCTTAATGCTGTAATCTCAGAAGGGTTTTCTCTGCTGTGATTGGCATTAGGGTTTTGATGACAATGGGTCTACGATTTGTTGCTCCCCTCCGCAACTTCAACACGATTGCTCATCCCTGCTGTGATTGTGATCTTCATAAGTTTGTGAGTTGATGTGTTTTACTGCTGTTTCTTGCTGTTTATAATGGTAGTTACGACGACTATAGGAGATAACCAGAATCAAACCATCACATACCAGCGCTTATGTGATCGCGTTTTGAAGTTGGAGAATGATAACATCTTGCTGAAGGAACAGGTTTCTAAATTGATAGCAGAAATTGCAAACCTCAAACAGTCTACGGAATCGAACACCTTGATTATTCAACATTTTTCAAACACTTTCATCTGTAAAATGACAGGGTTAAAAACTAGTATAGAGGGTGTCATTGAACAGTTAGACAGATTGGACAAAATTAAAGAACAACAGACTGAAATGGCAACAATTCACTCTTCTCTGATTACAAAAATTGAATAGAAGGTGAAATCATGGGCTTCTCTTTGTACCAATATAGATACTACTACCCCCAGGCTGAGTATAGACAAGATTGATGACGAGCGAGTGAGGCGTGCACGTGAGCTCAACTTACGTGTTCGTGGTCTTACACCGACTTCCAACCCTACTGCTTCTGGACATGCCTTTCTCTTTGATCAACTTGGTATCTCGAATATTACCTTGGATAGATGCTAGTTTGGTACGAGAGACACCCTTTTCATCAGTTTTTTTCTTTTTCAGATAGGCTTCGTGCCCTTAGAGCGAAGAGAAAGTTGTTTTCTCTCCCCTCTAAAATTTATCTGGATGAAGATCTTACTAAGGCATAGTTTACAGAACTCAAACAGCTCGGGGAATTGTGACAGATGCTAAGCGTGTTGGGAAATGGGCTGTTATTAGGAATCTTAGAGCAATGGTTCGTGATTCTCCTCCTATTGGTTGGGTAGAGAGGACAACCTCCAAATTAGTATGACGATTTTGACAACAGTCTGACAAGAGGAAGCCCCCTTCTCTTCTTGTCAATTGTTGGAATGGGAATGGCTCTTTATGGTCATTACCCGGTCTTTTTCAGGATGCGGTGGGGTCCTCAAATATTTTGGCCGTTACTGAGACTCATGAGAGCCCTATGCGCCCTCTTCCTGGTTATCCTGGTTATCAGTGGTTGTCAGTTTATAGAGATGAGGTCTGGACTTCTGGTGGGGTCCGTGGGTCTGGGGGGGTTGTTTGCTTGGTTTGTGATGATATTTTCAGCTTCACTTCAATTGTTCACTCTGACGCCTTTGCCAGATTTATGTGAGTCCGGATTGGTCAGCAAAAATACCGACAAAAAGATATTTTTATTGCTGTTTGTTATTTTCCATCGACCTCTCCTTATGCTATTCATGACCTGGAGAATGGAGATCCTTTTTGTGATCTTCTGGAGAGCATTTCATAGTTTGAGGCTTTAGGTGATATTATTATTCTTGGAGACTTCAATGCTCGAACTAGGGATCTTCAAACGCCTTTGCATGATCGTGGTTATGACTCGAAGTGCACTTCTGAGTTAGACTCGACTAGTATGGGACTTCAGCGCACCTCGGAGGATGTTCTTGGACTGCTTTCGGGTTATGGCCCTCACCTCCTTGAGCGCTATGTCTTCTGGGTTGTTGATTCTAAACGGTTTATCCTTCCTTCCTGGATTGGACCTCTTTACTTGCTGGCCGCACTGTGGGGGTGCGAGTGTTGTTTACTATATCATTTCCTCTCATTCCTTCATTTTTTCTATCCATAGTTTCACCATTTCACGTCTCCCTTTGGCTGATCATACTCTTCTTAGTATTTCTATTTGCATTTCACCCCACCAATCGCACTCCTTCCAGTCTTCTCAATGCCCAACTAATACCGTCTCCTTTCCTACCCGCTTTCATTACCACGAAAGCGATGGTGAGCTTTTTATTTGCCACTTTAGGAGACTTCTAACGCTCGCTAGTTTTAGTGAGTCGCTTGCTGCCTCTGACATGTTTGATTCACTTCCCTCTGCCATTTGGGATTCTGCTCTCCTTTCTATTCCTCATTGTTCCCCTCCCTCGCTCAGAGCCAAGTGTTGGAATACTTGTCCCATGAATAAATGGTTTGATACTAATTGCAAAGCTTTCCATCGCTTTGTTCGCGTTGCCTTTGAGACTCAGTCTCCTACTTTCACCCATCTGTGCCTTTCATACCTCTGTTTTCTTCACTCCACTCTCCTCTACCACTCGCTGACCTCCCATATCATTACACTTTACGACATTCCTGAGTAGCCACCTCTTTACTCCACTCCTCCTCCATTCTGCCATTTGTTCACCTACTCCAGTATTATTGAGGCCATCAAATCTTTGAGATGCAGCAGAGCAACAGATGAAGAGGGTTTCCAAGTTGAACTTTTCAAACTTGGTGCTTCGGTTCTTGGATCTTACCTTCCTACACTCTTTAATAGAGTGATTTGCACTGGGTTTCCTGAGTCTTGGTCTAGACATGTGGTTTACCCTATTCACAAGTTTGGGCCTACTTTCGATCTGGGTAACTATAGAACTATTATGATTGGACATACTTTTGCCAAACTTTATGCCACTGTTTTGAACACCATGTTATCTAGTGAGCTTGATAGAAGGGGCTGTAGAGCTAAAGGGTAGGCTGGTTTTTGGGCAAACTATCAGACTATGGATCATGTATTCACGTTATGGGCTATCATTGAGGAGGCTAGACATCGCTCTCAGAAGGTATATTGTTGTTTTGTGGATTTTCGTAAGGCTTTCAATTCTGTTCCTAGGTTGGCCTTATTTCAGAGACTTCATGAGATTGGGATCTCAGATATTTTGCAGAGTGCTATTATGAGACTTTATGAGAGGGTAACCGGTAGGCTCAGGACTCCAGAGGGTTTTTCTGTTCCGATTCAAAGCACCATTGGGGTGAAGCAGGGCTGTCCTCTTTCTCCTACACTGTTTGGTTTGTATATTGATGAGTTGGAGGATTTTCTTATGAACTCCTCTCAATTGGGAGATGGCTGCTATTTACATCAGGTTTTGATCTCCATTCTCCTTTTTGCTGATGATGTGATTCTCTTGGCCTCTTCTCCCGACAGCCTGTAGAGACTCCTTGATGGTTTGGCTTCCTTTTGTGTTTAGCGACAGCTTGTGGTAAATTTGTCTAAGACTCGGGTTATGGTCTTTAGCTATTTAAAGACCTCTCATCTTCATTTCTTCTTTCCGAGCCAGGAGGTTGAGATTACTTCCTTTTACATGTATCTCGGTGTGAAGTTCTCAAGGCCGCGCTTTAGCTTGAGACCAGCTATTCAGTCCAGAGTCAGTAAGGGCATGGGCTCCCCGACTTTACTTTAAAGACAGTGCTTCGAACATCATTTCCAGGATATTTCGCCCAAGTTGTCCCTGTTTGATTCCTTGGTTCGTCCGACAGTTCTCTATGGCTTAGTGGTTTGGGGGCCTTCTCTTATTGCTTTGGATTGGGGTTCTATAGAGAGGGTTCAAACATTGATGCTAAGGCGTATCATCCGATGTCACAGACTCACCCCTCACAGCATTGTTTTAGCCGAGTTTGGAGCTCATCCTTTCAAACTTGCCACCATTTTTGATTTGATTTGGTTTCTTCATCACCTTCGTGGTTTTATGGAGTCGGGTGTTGACCGGCACAAATATTCTCATTTGGCATACTGTTCCTCTGTCGAGATTATGAGCTCTGACACCTCTACTAGGTCCTGTTGTTGGTACGCCTAGGCCACCTCTTTGTTGGGTTCGATTGGTATTGAGATAGATCGTCTTCCTCCCTACCAGTTTTCATTTGATGCTCCAACTCATCTTCTCCCCTCATGTCAGGAGTTGAACGAACATGTTAGACAGGATATTTATAGGCAATACATTACTACTACCTGGAGTAAGCCCTCGGGAGGTTTGAGACCTAGGATGGCCTTTTATGTTGAGCATTTTCTTGAGATTCAAGATGGTATTATTGTTTGCCGTGCTTATCTCTATTGGCGTTGGAATCATGCCTTATGGGTTTCTTTAGGCTCATTCAGAGTTGGTACTCCACCCGCCTTAGGGCTTGGACCGACCACCATACAGATCAGGCGGATCGGATATGTTAGTTGTGTACTTCGACAAAGGTTGAGACTGAGACCCACTTCATTTTTTGATGCCCTCTTTACTATGAGATTAGAGGGAGATTTTATTGCCTTTTCAAAGACTGTTTTTCTCTTTCGATGTTCTTCAGCTATATTGATCAACGATGTCTTGCACTTTATCTTCAAGAGGCCACCCATCTTTGAGAGATTACCTTGCAGTCCTCCATACCTCGGGGGCGTACTTTTGATCAGCTCATTACTGCCTTTTTCTCTCCCTTGTCTCCTCCACAGGGTTTGAAAAGGCCGTCTAGTACTTCTCATTCCAAATCGGTTAAACATTGCACTAGTCTCTACAGGCAACAACGGTCCTATAGCGGCTCTACATGACATTCTAAGGCTATGGATCGTTCACATGTTTACCCCTCTATTATTGATTTCTTTGTGACAAGGAAGGACCCTTAGTCCCTGTCTTCTTGTTTTGGTTCTTTTGAGTCATCATTTAGTGCTTCTATTTTGGCCGTCTCTTCTGTTTGTATGCTCAGTCCCATAAACTTTGTTGGTTTTTCGTGGACATTAATATTATTATCTTATCTTATCATTAGCAAGGAGAGAAACCTCCATAATTAAAGCTCAGGAAAATTGTGGAACCTCCCAAGAAATCTCACTTAGAGAAGAAAGCTGAATCCCATTCAAGGACAAGAGAGAAGTAATAAGATTTCCATTTCTTCTAGCTTAGATAGAGTAATGAAAAAGATAGTTTTCTTATGCTTTTCTTAAAGCCAATCGATACGTAACTTCCGCTTCGAGAAAATCTTGTTACTGAACCCCCATTCCCCCAAATCCTTCACAACTGCTGCCTATTGTCTTTCGAGTTCTTCAAAAAGCCTCTGATCTTGAATTTGTTGAGTGATAACATGTAAGAGGGCTTGAGTAGTCATTTTAGCGAAAAAAAGTTACCAAAGCATAGTTTGGTACATTTTTTAAAGCTTTTAGTTAACAAACTGGAATCTCTTGGTAAAGGAGCATTTCCATGCCATTAATTGTTGTTTTCTGGTGCTCGTTTACCACAGGCAACGACACAATCTTGTTACCGTGCCAATCGTAGATGGTAAAGGCTTATCATCTCCCTTGAGCACTGCTGCTTCTCCACAAAGCAGATTGTATATCTCTTACTAAGAGAAGAAGATTAACCTTCCTTTATACCAAACAAATAGGACCCAAGGAGGGATGCACCCCTTCCAAAGATCGGGCCCTCAAATAATATAATTATTATAATATGATAACACTGGCCCATAAAAACATATTATAATTATATAATAATATATAATTATCACAGAATATAATTACCACAACTCATAGTAATAAAATAATTCTATTATCAATATAATTATTATATTATTGTTAATCAATAGTAATAATTACAATAATGTAATCATATTATTACATGCTATAATTATACCATCTCGCAATGTAATAATTATATTACTGATATAATTTTTATATTATCAATCACAATAATCCATATAACTATTGTACCACAATAATTATATTAACACTTATCACAATTGTATTCTGAGTCAGCCAAGAGGGGATTTGACCTAGCTATCAAATCAACATTCCCTCTTAGCTAGGGAGGAGTCCTTTTGAACAATCAAGACAAACGGTGTCAACCATCGCAGTTGCTGGTTCATCATGACTTGCTACCACAAGAGCTTACTATCATATTAATGTAGCTACTCCAAGAGGAAGAATAAGCACAAGCATGAGATGACATCCACCATACTTAGAGAGATTGATTTCACCATACCTTTTCGTAGTGGGTGGATACATAGAGTTTGCACCTCAGACTTCTCCCTTTCGAAGAAGAAATCATAAAGTATCGATAGATTACTTGAATGATAAGACTCCCTCTTAGCTGAAACTCCCTCTCAATTTGAAATCGACCTCCTAACCTCCTCATCCAAGGTTGAATAGTTAAATTCCCTTTAACTGGAATCTCCCTCTCAACAGGGACAACATTCTCACAGCATATGCTGTTAAAGGTTTGGATCTCTGCAAATGTAATAATATTGCTGTTATAATTGATATTTTTCAAATGCAAGTCACAAACTCTTATAAATATAAGAGTAGGAGACGTGTCTCATGAATGATACATCATTATCTATGATTAATCATTATTAGTTTATCTATTAACAAAATTAATGACAATATAACATATGTATTATATATAGTATATATGTATAATGTAATATATATATATATATATATATATAATATTTTTATTTTTAGTGTGTATATATATAAAATATTATATCAACATTGTATGTTAAGATTAAATCAATCCGATTGTAGCTATAATCTTTAACACTCCCTCTTAGTTAGGGAGGATTGATATAGAACACATTATGCTCTTGAGTATATGAAGAGATATCATCTTAGTATGATATTTCTTGAATGGTATATTTAAGGATGTCAACATAAATCCATCAACACACACACACACACACATTACATATGGAATTTGCTTCAATTCACTATAAGACTAAATTTCTCAATACTCCCTCTTTAGCAAAGAGAGAATTAAAGCAATTATAATAGAAGATTTGAACACCACCTTAAGTGTGGTCCAAGATAGATTTAAGTTATGGTGTCCGGCAAGATCTGGCCCGGAAGAACCATGATGAGTTGATTATCAAGGTGTTTGGCAAAAGCCTACCCAAAGAACCATGTTAAGTTGGTTATGAAAGTGTCCGGCAAAATCCGTCCCAAAGAACCAAGATAACACTTGCTCCAACACATTTTGGTGTTAGGAGATAGGTCAACTATTGATAAGATCGTCACCTTACAATAGTTACCTTCTATTTGTTATCATAACTTCCGGCACTCCAGGACAACAACTTAATGTAGTCTGTTGTGATAACAGGTCCAACTATTGATAAGATCATCACCTTTCAGTAGCTCCCCTCTAAATATTTACATCAATGAAAGATCGTCACTTTTCATGACATAATCACAATAGATCATGTAGTAACTCACATGATATCCACCACGAACCAAGTCAGAGGGTGGACCCACCATAACTGCTACTAGAGGGTGGAACAAGGGTTTTAACCTCAGACTTCTCTCTCATAGAGGAGAGCACATTACAAAGAATTTCACTTAGAACTTCTCCTTGTAGAGAAGATATCATCCACAAAGGATTGTACCTCAAAATTCTCCCTCTAAACATTGATCTTGGGAAGTCAGGTTTTCTAGTTACTTCTTCAAAAGCTCTCTTCACCCAAGGATGTCTGTTGAACTCACTCTGAATCTGATATCAATCTTTTGATTTTCTAGTTATAAGTCAATACACTTCCTCATGATGCACTCAAGAGTAGGCCCATAAAAAACATGTAGTCACACACATCTATTTCAAGACTCCCTTTGAGTATCAACCTTCTAAGCTCCTACGTTGCCTTTGAAGAATTATCTTACTCTCTCTTAATGTGGAAGAATACTTATAATCTCAATCATCAAAGATATTTTCTCAAGAGCTTCACTTTATCCAGCTTAATCACAACTTCTTTGAAGCTACTGTCATAAGCTGCTTAATGTACCATTCTTCTTTTCCTGCAAGATCAACTTTAGATACAAAGGACAAGATCAAGGAAAATATCTCATATAGTACACATAAAAATGCAAATGATAGAGAGATCATAATGAGTAGATAAATGTAATATTAAGAATAAGAATACTTATCTGCACAAATTACACCAATGAAGGTCCAAGTGCATCAAATTAGAAAATACCTCCATACCAGTATTTGTGAAGTAATGAGAATGCAACATTGATTATTGTTCCCCCCATAATGTAAATTCCCACTTCTTCCATTGTTTAAAATTTCCATTCACTTACTCATCTTCCCTTTACTTCTATTCAATGGTATTCCATATGGACTTGTAAATTCATCTACTATTATTTTAACTTAACATTATTGTTGACTATCCAACTCTAATGCTGATGTCTACTTGCCAAAGAGTAAGGTGATGAGTTGAGTTGAGTTGTGTCTGATAAGGTTGATGCTAACTGCACGAGTCATTCTGATTTGTCTTCGCCAAAGTCTTCAAACACTGCAAATGGGTTGCACATTCTTTAAGCTCATTATATGTGAAGGTTCTGTAATTTCAAGGTCATAGAAGTATAAGATGGTGGCCATCTCCACAACTGTAGTTGGAATAGGCCTGAAAATATGCCAAGAAACTAAGATTGAGATTTTTTCCTCTCCATTTGTTAACATTGAAGATAATTTGCACTAAAAATCAGATGACGCGGTCATTTTTCACATATTGCATGGATTGGTTTGAGAGGCTAGTTAAACACTGTTTTATAAGCTTTGGAAGTTTGACATGGGAGGTGTCGTACACTTACACAGGAGTCTTGTCCATTCACATTGTAGGAATTAAAATGATTCAAGACTTTCTATGGCACACCAAACAAAATTAGTTTGTCACATGGAATTTAAGAAGATATTCCAATTAAGATTTCTTATCAGTGCACTTAGACACGAGTCATAATTTACACTTTGTGTATTGGTAAAAATGTTTTTAATAATAAGACCATGGGTGTTTATGTGGAAGGAATAAGCAAACTAGAGACTCGGTCTTTAGTGGCATCTACACTGGTTCTTGAGGTTGGATCTTTACATTGGGAGGCATTGATGACAAAGGTGGCTCATTTTGGTATGCAAATTAAAATGAAAGTTTCCATTATTGTATGTTTCTAAGAAGGGCCAATTCGATTGACCTTTGACCTCCTCAGGCGAATGCAAAGCAAGAGAGAATACAGGCTATGAGAAAGCAGACAATTTTGACACTTTTTTTCTTATCAAACATGGATCCTGTGTCTTAAACCAAGAGTGGAGGACACCGAGAACTAAGGAGAAGTGCCAAATTTAATGATGCCTTTCTTTCCAAATCTATTTAATGCAAAGGAGACCCAATTGGTAGTTCGACATAGGAGTGTCTTTATAATTTTTTTCACTCAATATCATCCCATGTGGTCAAACAAAGAAAATACGTCAAATGGTAAAGGGCTGGAGTTATGATTTCTTAGTCTGCAAAGAATGTTTGAAGTTAATTTACTACTATTTGGGGGGTGGCCATTGGTTTGAGGCTCATATGGAAAGAAACACATCAGCCCATTATGACTGCAACCAAATTCAAAGCCTCAATTATTGAATCCTCCACTCAATATTCTCACACCAAAAACAACACAAGGTAATAAATGAATTGACTATCATTTGCCTGGGTCTTGTGCAAAAAAATGGTGCAAGAGTTCTAAGAAGATGTGATGTCGACTTCTTATATAGATGCCTCTAAGTGTGCCAGTTAATGCATGGTACACGTTGGAACATCTATAAGGAGAGAAAGGGGGTTATATATGCAAACACACAGTTTGGAGGGAGGTGACATTGTAATAAATGAATCTCAAGATAATTGCAGTCTGCAAAGAAAGTCGGGTGGGCACCAAAGCAATGATAGGTCTAGTCACCATTTCCTATAGGATGAAGCCTCGATCCATGAGGTAGTTGTGCACCGTAATTATGATTTTGACCAAAAAAAAACCTTCATCATTGTGCTACCTCCTAGCCTGCTCACAAAAATAAGATAAAACAAGGGGATCGATTCAACTATTGTCCACTAAATGGATGTGGAGAGCCCTGTTACCATGATTTCAGTCCCCTATATTTTTCAAACTTCTAGGATAAGGATTGAGTCAATGTGATGTCATGTCTGTGTCTAGATTGCCTTTAAGGAACTTCTCTTCTCATCTATTCCTTTGTGTACACCTTGGTGGGCATTCAAAAGCAATCTAATGCATTCGTTCATATTAGGTGATTAGCTTAGGGAGGGTAAGTTTATGCATTTCCCAGATGAGAAGAAAGTCTCTAACTCTATGATCAAGTATTTCATTGAAGGCATGATACATCTGAAGGAAGAAATCACGTTGCATTTAGAATAGATGGCGACTAAAAGCATTTGGATCAAAACTCAAGACCAAGGTGTAGATCACAGGAACATCATGAAAACCAGAGAAGTTGAATCGACTGTAGGAGAAACAGATAAATCCTCAAAAATGATGAAAGAACCTGGTCAAAGGTGGTGTGACTTTCTTTGAAATCCAATCGATGGCTTATATTTAATCCGTGCGTCTACGTTGCAAAGTTGACAATTCAAATGACTTAGAGATTAAATCCAGATCGTCGGGATGAAGACCAGATTGATGGATTGTGTTTTAAGATGGAATTATAATGGTCCTCAGAGATGTATCTTCCCAGCCATCAAATCATAAAGATCAACGATCGTCGCATGTTCGTCGATGATTTAAGGTAACCTAGAGTTGACATGGCAAAGCAACGAAAACCATTATTCGCAAGGTCGCAAGGGGTTAAAGATGATCTAAGGTTAGTGTCACGACAGAGCGAAAGGCTTGTGTTCGCAGAGTCGTAGGTAGTTTAAGTCAACCTTGGGTTAACATGGTGCACAAGCAAAAACCAATTCTCACATGGTCGCGAGTGGTTAGAAGAAACCTAGAGTTAAGGTAGCGAAAGAGCGAAAGCAGAATGATCGCATTGTTGCAGAGGTTTAGTCTTAACCTAGAGTCAAGGCAGCGACAGAACGAAAAGAAAAGAATTGCATGGTCGTAAGGGTTAAAGATAAATCATGAGTTAATGTGGCGAAGTAGTGAAAGCCAATGATCGCATGGTTGCGGGTGGTTAAAGATGATCTAAGGTTACTATTGCGACCTGGCGAAAGCAGTAACAGTTAAGCCAAACAGTTATCACATGGTCGCAAGTGGTTAGAAGTAATCCTGAGTTAAGGTAGCGACAGAGCGAAAGCATGTATCCACATTGTCGCAGGGTTAATTGCAAAGTTAAGATTTCAAGTCACAACCTGGCAAATGCAGTAACAGTCAACCTTAAACAGTCATCACAAGGTCGCAAGTTAGAAATGACAGTTAATTTTAATGTTGCGAAAGCATGATAATGGTTAATGTGCGGTTAGCGCTAAGTCACTGTGGTTAGTAGAATGGAGACATGTTAAGTTGCAACTCGATGAAAATGATAATTCTAAGCGGTCATTGCTACCTCGTAGGCAGTTAAAGGTAGTCTGAAATCAAGGTTGCGAAGTTGCAAAAGCTAGTAATCACATTGTCGCAGGTAATCAAGCAATTAAAGGTTTTTTAAGCTGCGAAATTGCGAAGGGTACATAATAGTTAGAATCTCAAGCTCTCGCATGGTCGCGAGGATTTAAAGTTAATTTTGAGTTTAAGTTGTGAAGCTGCGAACAATAAACCAGGATAGTGATCACATCGTCGCAATGGGCTAATCATAACCTGGGGTGAAGGCTGTGAAGGAGCGACAATAGGCATTCGCATATTTGCAAGGGATTAAATGAAACCTTGAGTTAAATAAACAATGAAAATCGATTGATCACATCGTTGCATCGGAAGAAGACATCTTATGAATGACTATGGCGAAGAAGCGACAAAGGAGAAATAAGGAGGTTTATTATGTTTTAATCATGATTGTTGATAGGAGATCGACGGTAGAGATTTAAACCTGCTATGATCATTGAGAGTCAAATTATATGAATTTGGTGCCAACAGATCAGAGAAGAATATGAACCATTTTGAGGATTTCTAATCATTTCTGCTTTCTTTTTTTGATATATTGAATTGTAATCGATGACTATTGGATTTCTAAGCGATTCATGTGCTCTGTTAATAGAATTGATGAATTTGTAATTGGCCAAGAACCCTAAGAGGGGGCCTATATATGTAATTTTCTAAGTTAATAGAAAGGATTGGCAAATTTCATGCATTTTCTCCCCCTGTAGCAGAGACTATTGAGTGAGAATCGAGAGGTGTATGGAATGGAGGATTAGATTGATGTTTGTAACTAGGTATTGTGATGTTATAATTCCACTTAGAACTAGCATGCCTAGGTTTCCTTCATTGTCTCCTTTAGCTGAGCTAACATGCATGTAGATTAGTCTTTTTGGAATTGTAGGACAAGTACTTATGAAGCTGTTAGTATTTGGGCTAATCAGAGTATTAGTAGTATGGGTTTTAGAGTGCTATCTTTCTTAGGTATTTCTGCTCTTTTCCGGAGCTGCATAACATCCTGCATTTGTGATGTGAAGTTAGGATTGAAGTGTGCTAGGAGTTTGCGACTGGGTAACTTTGACCGGTTAGAGAGCCACTTAGGGCCATGGATGTTCTTCTTCCATTACATCTCCTTGCATCTCGTAGTCTTAGATGCATTTAGGAGTAGAGTTAGTGTTAGACCTAAAACCTCGCCTAGGTTGCTTATGTCTATGAGTAATCTGGTTAGCCTCTTCTGCTCTCAGGTTAAGAGCATACCGGTAGTCACCGTTTTGATCACATAAAAACATCATTCCAAGTATATCTTGCATATAAGGGAGTTGTACCTTATAATTCAGAGGGCAGTGATATAACACATACACTAACCCATTTGTTGGTGACATCCTTTTGTTTCCTCACATTCTGGGCATCTAGAGTCAAGATAAAGCCAAGTTAGAAAGAGGGACAAACTATTAATCAACAAGCCCGTTAGAAATCTTCTAGGAGCCCATGTCGCCTTTTCCAAAGTTTGATGTAGATTGTAGGGGAGGTGTTTTAATACAGCAGCTTACTCACAAAACACATGAGAAATTATGAGTTGCTTTGAACATTCTTTCCAACGTGATCAAGGTGGAACCTAATAAAATCAAAATCGATGTCTGAAGGGTGGAAAACGGTAGGTGTTGAGATGTAAAGACCCATGAGGAGAAGGGTTGGTGGTTGTCAACAAAATATATTCAAGACTTTTATCCACATTCGATTTGTTTCCAATAACTTCATTCGATATTGAACTAATCACATATGCATCACTTAATGCTCTTGATAGACTCCTTATGCGATGACTTATATAGTCGCCAGTGCATAACAATTTATCATAGCCATTATGTACCTATTTGGGATTTGCAAAGATATCCATTACTAACCATGTGATGACAAGACCAAGTTCCACCGAATATATTATGGTCTAATTTTACAACCAATCTGGTTGATCGCTAGTTGTTGGGATAAAGGTTTTATGCCATTATGGTTTACTAGATTGTTTGGTCTGTGTGCCATGCAAGAATGACACTTCCCTGATTGTCTTCGGTATCCATTCTCCATATTCTCTTTTGTGCTTGCTGTACGAAACTCGCTAGAAAATTCGTCCTCTTAATGAGTTTGTTGCTGACTTCTCATTTTGCCTCTCAGGAGATTACGACTCCAATCGTATTGCATTCCATTGATTCGCGGTTCTTCTGAGTGGATGTCGTCTCTCCTTTGTTATTCTTTTTCCTAGAGCATCCGATGAGCCTCCCTTCTCTGTTAATGAATAGTTATTGACATGACATTGATGTTCAAATCTGTGTTCCATATAGATTATTGATCCGGAGCTCTAATATGCATCTAGATTTGCAGGGTTAATACTATTTGCAGCCTTGCTCTGATACCATGTTAAGGGTTTGGATCTCTGCAAATGTAATAATATTGCCGTTATAATTGATATTTTTCAAATGCAGATCATGAACTCTTATAAATATAAGAGTAGGAGACATGTCTCATGAAGAGACATGTCTCTATGATTAATCATTATTAGTTTATATATTAACAATATTAATGACAATATAACATATGTATTATATTAGTATATATGTATAATATAATATATATATGCATAATATAATATATTATATTATATATATATATACAATATAATATATTTATAATATTATATATATAATATAATTATATCAACATTGTATGTTTAAATCAATCGAACTGTAGCTATAATCTTAACACATGCTAGAATCCAATCTAGCTGATTTCAACATTAATATGCCTCTGCATGCCACCATTCAAGCATTAAGTCCTGAAAGGAAGGATCCCAAAGCCACATAAGCTCAAATTTAAAGGAGGGATTTTTGATGTTTTGAGAGAAATAGCTGACAATTTGATTGGCCAATGATCTGATACTTTCCAGTCTAAAATCTCTGAACTGGTAGCCCAGTTATCCCCAATCCAATAGCAAGAGACCAAAATCTTGGCAAGCGAGGATTAGCATTCTCTCCACTTCTATTATTTCAAGTGAAAAGGCCATCATTAGTCTTTATATCTATTGACTTATAAAAAGTCTATATTATTCTTCAGAAGATTGGCAGAGGGCTTAAGCTTAGCAGTAGCTCCCCTTTTTCCTCTAAACCTGAGAGTTGAGACAGCATTGAAGTCTCTAGCAATAATCCAAGGAAGGTAATGGGGAAAGGACCAAGCTCGCCTGACTGACTATAGCAAAGAGTTACCAAGGAGATCAAGAGGAGCATAATCATTAAAGAATAGAACAGTTTAACCAGATTCCAAACTTGAGGCAGCCATAGAAATAGAGGATCTACTTGAGATCCACCAAATTGGAACAATCTTATGTGGGTCCTAGACAAGTCACACCACCTGAAGTACCATGGTCCTCAATATATTGGCACTGACGACAGACTAGATTTTAGGAGCTCTAAACAATATACCCTCTACTAACATTTTAGTTTCTTTTATGGAAACAATATAAGGAGAATGAGAACTAATCGAATTACAAATAGCCTTTTTTCTAGGGATGCTTTATACCCTTCACATTCCATGAAATAATAACCTAGTTACCGAATTCGTGCATTTACCCTTGAATCCGGATTCGGGTCAGATTCGGATCCGGATCCGCATATGGATCCTTACGGATCCACAGGCAAGATTATGGATCCTGCCCGGATCCTTGAGGATCCACGCACGGATCCGCGTGAATCCGCAGCAGGGTCCAAAAAAATTTGCAAAAAAGTGGGCCCAGCCTCATTTTTTAATATATATATTTTTTTCTAAAGGTCCTAAACCCTAAAAATGACTCTCTAAGTCACAATGCAAGTTCATTTACTATCTATAATCATGAATGTGTTGATTTTCTTTATAATCATGAAAATAGATTAATTATCAATGTCATTGATCAAGTATACTAGATTCATAGATGCTTACTATGAAATGATTTAGTTTTAGAATTATGTATATTTCTCTTATTTTTTAGCATATATATATATATATGCACGAATCCTCCACGAATCATAATTGGGAAAATAAAAATTCCCCGAATCCACCGATCCGATTCCGTGCCCGAATCGGATTCTTGTCACGAATTGGCAACTAAGAATAATAATCATTTTTGTAATTGGATACCCCTCACATTCCATGAAATAACAATCGTTTTTGTGATTGGAAGAAATAGGAGTCGATAGTTTTTACTGGCCCAAATTTACTAGTGCATCACCAGCTAATCCATTTTCTCCTAATCAGAATCCACAACTCCCTTCTCTTGAGGAGGAGCCAATTCAGTGAAGGCTGTATAATCTCACAATAATATAACTCCGTAGTTTGGAAGCTCTAGGTATCTGAGAAGGCTGATCAGTAGCCATCTGAGCTCCTGCAAATCAACCTGACACATTTGTTTATCAATTCTCTGTCCTTTGACAGAACTGCCCTTAGGGAGCGAATATCAGTAAGCAACTCTGTTGAAATCACCTCATCGTGACCTAGATTCTCGAAGGCATCAAACTGATTGAACATCACATTATTCTATCTATCCTTGAGAGTTTTTATTCTGACCTTTGCCTTGATTGCGTGACAAGAATACAACCCTCTTTATTTGCAACAGCCATCAGTCACAGGGGCTTTCCCATTATCAAACTTAGGCGCAGAATGAGAGGGAATACTGGTTAAAGCAATTCGATGGTTGAACCTGGGACACTTTCTTTGTAGATGCCTATGCTCACGTCAAGTCTGGCATTAGAATGAGAGAGTTTCATAATCCATTTGGTGAATCCAAGAAGAAGACCCAAGGCAATTTTCTACAGAATTTAGGAAGGGTTACTTAAATCAATTTCAACACAGATCTGGGCATAAGAAATACACTTTTTTTCCAGTGTTTGTTTTGCCAAACCTACTGACTTCCCAAGCGGAATAGCAATCATATGTAGAATATCATTCCTCAAAAACTCTAGTAGAAGCTGCAGGAGGCGAATTTGTGAAATTTAGAATCAGAATGGCAAAATCAGAGAGCAGACATATTAAAACAAAAGAATGCCAGAGCTACCCCGGGAAAACCCTCCTTGTTGAGGGGAAAACCCAGCCACACCAAGAAAAACCACTTCATTCAGTAATGAATATGTCTGAATACAATTCACACAACAAATATTAAGACTTCTCACCTTAATGAACATTACACTTTCCTCTTTACAACAATATATACTCAGATAAACTTCTCTCACAGACTAATTCATGTCTTCATAGAAAACTTATGATACACCATACAATACTCACAATGAACTACACACAGATTACAATTTGAATCAGATAGGCATGATCGAAACCGAAGATTTATGCAATAATCGATCATATGGAAATGACATGTTCTGCAGATAGTATTCCTGAAAGCATAAACATCATCCACTTCAGACTTGACACAGCTACCAGTCTCCAAAAACAGAACCAAAGAATGCCAGACCATCAGAAACAAAGTCTTGATGCAAGTAGAATTACCATTGGTTGCACAGACGGTAATACTAATGTGAATAGACCACCACAATAGCCACATAGGAGCAGTTAAACAAAACTCTTTGGGTTTCAATAGCTACGCTGAAATAATGCTCTTCCATATTGATAGTTGACTTAAAGAAGGGAGGCAAAAAGAATCTTGACGGCCGCGACAGTTACAAGGAGGGACCATCCAAGTTGCAACAAAGAAGTTCCTTCATTGTTCTCCAGCATTAGAAAACAAATAGACAAAACTCTACAAATAGATGTATACAACTGTAATAAAGAGTCTTCACAGTCTGACAAGAAATAGATGGCATGAGGGAATGGACATCACAGTAATTTGAACAGATTGCTGATGCATTTATCTCAGGTAAGGAAATATATCTTCTGCAGCTTTAATTTTCAGCACTCCCTCTTAGCAAAGGAAATATAATCTCCAGATTCTCATGTCATGGAGTCTCTCAATGTGAAATTCACAATGGCTACACCCATTGTGAAGTAAGCCAAAACTTTATCACGGAATCTCTCAACGTGATAGCATCATGAAGTCACTCAACATGATTTTCAACATGGCTACTCCCATGTGTTAAATAAATATGAACACATGTTCTCATCACGAAGTCACTCAACGTGATCTCATGGAGTCTCTCAACATGACATCCACTATGACTTCTCCCTTGAGTGGAAAGAGCAATGCCTCTGTCTCAGAGCAAACAAGGGCATTCACCTCAAAATTCTCAGTCCTAGAGAATAGTGCATTACAAGGGCTTTCACCTCAAAGTTCTCCATCTTAAGAGTAAAAATACATTATGAGTGCTTTCATCTCAATTTCTCCGTTTGGGAGAAAAATGCATTACAAGAGCTTTCACCTCAAATTTCTCTATCTTAGAGAAAAATGCATTACAAGGGTTTTAACCTCAAATTTCTCTGTCTCAAAGAAAAATGCATTGCAAGGGCTTTCACCTCAAATTTCACTATATCAGAGAAAAATGCAAATAATAAGAACATTTGAATGCTGAGACTCCCTCTCTGTAGAGACTCTCTCTCAATAAGAGCAACAATCTCACAACTTTGATTATCACAATAAATTACAATGGCTGTAATGTTTGACCAAACAAGGAGCTTTCAAAGTGATGCAATGGAGCCTAGTGGGATTGATCAAAGGGATGATCAACTGGTCCAAAAACCCTCTTCACTGAAGTCCTTTTCAACCAAGTGCCTTGGAATGATGATCAAATGTGCAAGCACCAATCACAAGTGCTTCAAGGATGATATTAGGTTATCAAAACCACTCATCCAAACAAGGAAAACCCTAATCACAAGGGAACCCTATGAACAAGACAACTTATTACAAGTTGCTCATAATGCACAATTTGACCCAATTTGGTAAAACAACCTTAAACTTCATTAAATGACCAGGGGAGACTCATACTCATGGAAATTGTCTATTTAGGTCATAAATGGAATAATGCAATGATTAAAAACCAACTATGCAACTTCTGGCATATGGTTGCTTTGTAAGCCACTCAAAAAGGCTAGTGGCCCTTTTTGATGAAAATTTGACTTAAAAGGAAATATCTCCACACAACCCAGAGAACGAATTACAGTTTTGGATACCCTTTTGGGACTTACAAAACAGACTAAGGCACCAAGGTTTGATGACACCAACAAATGGGCTTTTGTTCAATTTCTCGCCTAGACAATTAGAGCAATTAGGCCTCCATTTACAAAGGAAGTACATGTTCTAAGACTCCATCCTACAAACCAATGATTGTAACATTTGAGGTCAACCCTAGACAAGTCACAAACCTGATTTCAAGCCTTGATGCCAAATCTGGTTGAAGTTGTGGGAGATGCTGCATCCTTTCCTAGCATGCACATGAGTCTTGCATGCCTAGGGCATCAGATGATTCATAGATCCCTGCAAGTACAAACCTAAAACCACTTGCATCTTAACATACATTTTAAACACTAGGATTTCACCAGAGGCCGTTAGATTCCCATGGTGAAATCCCTGGTTATGTTTGAAAACCCTAGGTTAGCAACTTTCTAGACCAACTTGTGCAAAAATAAGGATAACTTGAGTTAAGAGATAGATGGAGACTTCAAACCAGATGCATTGCAAAGCTATTTCATCTACCTATCCAGAAATGTAAGTTTCAACACCAGATGAGTCTGTACAAATCCGTACAACACAGGACATCAGGCAAATTGCATAAAAACAGGGTATTTTTATTGATTTGAAAAGTGAAAGTACATCATTATTGCCTATCACCCGCCTGAAAGGGCTTATTATAGGCCTTCCAAGGGTCATAACAACATTTTGAATTTGTTTGAGCCATTGGGGAAGTTTTTGCAACATTTTGCAAAAAGTTGCTAAAGTTGCTTGACAACTTTTTAGCAATTTTTGAATTTTTAGCAAATTTTGCAAACTTATAAATCAAACTAATGAAACTTAGTCTAAAGGATCCAGATAGGTCCTAAACATGTAAAAACATGAAATAAAACAAAATCTTAAGATTCTAAGCCCTTTGACCATGTTTGACCATAGTTGACCAAGGGCTTATAATTGTGCCAATCTTGGAACTAGGTCTTACAATTTGGTCAAGATGCCTCATTGATTGATCTAACCTATTCTAGGTGTTCTTAGGACCTTGATGATTCACCATTTATTGTGGGTGCTCTTGCAGCATACTCCCCTTGACTTTTTAAACTCATGTTCCTACTTGAGGGCAATTGCTCTACAGAAGTGCCATATTGTTTGATTTGGTCTTCTGTCATCCAAGTTGCATCAATATTAGGGAGCCCTTTCCACTTAACTAAGTACTGCACGTACTTCTTGGTTCTTGTTTGTTTCAGCAACTTGGTGTCCAAAATTTCTTCTAACTCCACTGGTTTGCTTTGAGGGAGATCAGTTACATAGTCTTCATCATTGATCTCTGCTTGCTCACCTTGTTCACTTGCTGAATCTGCTATGCCTTTGTAGGGGGTGAGGTCTGCAACATTGAAGACTGGAGAAATTTGCAAGGCAGGGGGAAGAGAGATCTCATATGCATTTTCACCCATCTTGTTGAGTATACTGCATGGTCCTACTTTCTTCATCTGAAGTTTTGAATATCTACCCTTAGGTAGCCTCTCTTTTCTCAAGAATACCCAAACCTGTCTCAAACTTTAAAGTGGACTTCCCTTCTTTTCTTGTCAGCATGTTCCTTGTATTTCAATGTTGATTTTTGTAATGCTTCCTTGACCTCATTCTGCAAGAAAAATGGAAGAGGAGGCAGGACCAATCCCACTAGGCTCCATTGCATCACAAAGCCACGCTGCTTCACTAGTTTGCTGATCCTCTGCAAAGGAATTGTCACTCTCCATCTGCCGCTAAAGCTCTCCCTGAATCTCTAACACGATATGTAAAAAGAGTCATTGCTGAGTATTTGCACACTCGAGCCAGATAATAGATTTGAAATGCTTTGCTCAATGCAAAGAAAGAACTTACGGATTGCAGTCATATCCAGATAAAAGATGTCTGTAAATTCCTGCTTATTACTCGCATAATATGAATATACTGTGCCTCTGTTGATGATGCCTAGCTTCCATTTCCAGCAGCTGATACAGTAGCAATAAGTAGACACATTAAATTTCCAACTATAGAGAATTTCACTCTTATGTTCAACTGTTTGAGAGCCAAAAACGAAGCAAGAGATGGGCAGCCATAGAAGAAAGATGCACTTGTTCCAGTTGATCAAAGTCCATGCTCAAGTGCAGTACAATAATTACTTTCAGCAACAAATATTCCAAGGACGAGCTTACTCACAGTGCTTGGTAGAACCAATCAACTTTATGTGGTTTCCAGATAGTATGTAGTCACCCTGAATTGAGGATGCAAACTGTTGGTAATATTTAGTGGTGCTGTTACAAATATCCGTTATTAACAGCTTAACAGTGGCTAAAGAATGCTTCCAGCAATAGCAACGCAGATAGCAATACAAAGATCAAACTGCATGTAATGATGATCATAGGAGACTCAACCCAGCTTGACTTGCAAATCATACATTTATAGTATATGATAAAACAAAACACCAATATCAACGAAATAATATAAAATACGACTACTCTAATGTCTAACAAAATCATAGGAGGACTACATTAAACATTCATATAATACTGTATTATCATTAATTAAAAGAACAATGCTAATCTTTAACTATTAAGCATTAAAGAATAAATCCTTTTTTAATATATACAATAAGTTGAAGATTGTGCTAATAAAATACTTATCTCAATGATTGTTTAATCTTTCTCGCAATCCATCAATTGTTCTTTTCTGATCTTTGCAACCAAAGATTGAGGTCACTGGAGTGTTTTGACCCTTTAGACTTAGCTGCTCTCAAGAATAACATGTATTGACTTCCCCTCTGATATGCAATTGATACTCCTTAGTGTGAGTTATTGCAGGACACATCAACACCTCCAAAGTCACCAATTCTTGAACAGTCTTGAATAATACAACCACAAAAGTTGCACTAATGACAGTACCACATAGCTGTCCAGAACTAAATCAGCACTTTGCTACTGTATGAGTTGTGATATTGCTATCAGGATTTAACTGTGTGATTTTGAGTCAAATTCATTGACCCATGTTTCATGAGTAGTGATTCAACATGAATCCATCTCTCATGAGAATAAATGGAACACTTAGCAGTCATTGGATCTAGGTGATGCTCACAGGGGTGAAGCATCGGGACTATCCTGTAATATGAGTTTTGGACTATGACTCTATATTAATGTGACATTACTATTAGCATTTATTTTAGTCTTTTAGTTTTACAGTTTTACTATTTTGTAACTAACAATAGACTCTTTAAACTACTAAAAGAAAATTGCCATCTCCAAGTACCCACGTTTCCTATTTTTGAAAAATAGTCATACCGGCACTAGTACCAAAGACCTCCAAGTCTCCCAATGACCTTGGTTTATTTATTGAAGGGTGCATGAAACAAGTTTTCAATCGATAAGTAGGAGATAATTTCCATAGCAAGTCAAATTGTGATATTGCTATTAGGATTTAACTGTGTGATTTTTGAGTCACTCAAAAATCACACAGTTAAATCCTGATAGCAATATCACAATTTGACTTGCTATGGAAATTATCTCCTACTTATCAATTGATGAGCTTAAGGGGCTTTCTAATAATGGTTCATAAGGCACAACACTTGGTGAAGGTTTTGCAAATGGGGTTGCAAGCTTTGGGTTTAACCATGGAGGAAACTCCATAGTTAAGCGCGCTCAGGCTGGAGTAGTACTGGGATGGGTGACCTCCCGAGAAGTCCCGGTGCTTCACCCCTGTGAGCATCACCTAGATCCAATGAGTACTAAGTGTTCCATTTATTCTCATGAGAGATGGATTCATGTTGAATCACTACTCATGAAACATGGGTCAATGAGTTCGACTCAAAAATCACACAGTTAAATCCTGATAGCAATATCACAATTTGACTTGCTATGGAAATTATCTCCTACTTATCAATTGATGAGCTTAAGGGGCTTTCTAATAATGGTTCATAAGGCACAACACTTGGTGAAGGTTTTGCAAATGGGGTTGCAAGCTTTGGGTTTAAACACGGAGGAAACTCCGTAGTTGAGCGCGCTCAGGCTGGAGTAGTACTGGGATGGGTGACATCCTAGGAAGTCCCGGTGCTTCACCCCTGTGAGCATCACCTAGATCTAATGAGTGCTAAGTGTTCCATTTATTCTCATGAGAGATGGATTCATGTTGAATCACTACTCATGAACATGGGTCAATGAGTTTGACTCAAAATCACACAATTAAATCCTGATAGCAATATCACAATTTGACTTGCTGTGGAAATTATCTCCTACTTATCAACTGTACGAGTTGTTCAAAGCCTCCAACATGCTCAGGCAATATGTTGAAGGGTGACGATTTAAGAGATCAAGTACATGGTCCAGCCAGGCACGGGGAGGAATAATGATCTCTTTAAAATAACACTTCTTTATTCATCACATAGTTGACACATAGGATATGCTGTTTTAATTCAGATTATGCATATCTTCTGCAACAAAAAACACCTGAGCACAAATCCTTCAAGTCCATACCTCAAAACATTCACACACCTGAAGGTTGGAATGCAAGTGAACACAAGCAAAACCAAAGTGATGATCTTCTCTTTGAAAAGAAACAGGAGGACGCAAAACACTTTCCTTTTCAACAACAATCCCAGTGAGATTTTGAATGAATACAAGTATCTTGGGATTGATTTCCACAGCAAACTCAGCTAGGAAGCATGTAGAGTGGAAGGAATTCAGAGAGGCTGGAAAACACTATATTCTTGTCAAAATAGATGTAGGAATGCAGAGTTATGGGATTGGAAAACCAAGAAGATGCTTTTTGGTTTGTTGGTTAGCCCAGTGATCCTCTACAGATGTGAGATTTGGGGCAGCAGCATGTCAGATCAGAAATGGAGGCAAGTATACAGAATCTAAAAACATTTAATCATCAGCAGCCACCAACTAAAACAACAGTCAGGTCAGGAATCTTTTTGGCGGAAACACACATTTTCTTTTTAGAGGCCTCAGCAATCATTTGGTTTTTAAGCTATCTAAAAAAAACCCAGAGTATGAGAAAATATTGGTGGCCTAAAGTGATCATAGAGGAAAGACTTGATAGAAGAAAGAACACGTGGATGAAACAAAATGTCAAATTGATGATAAAATGTAATGTTAATATGCATGATTGTCTGAATAACAAGGATGCAATAAAAAGTTTGTGAACAAAAAATTTATGAGTCTCATATGCGCAAAGCAAAGTGGGTGCAGAAAAGATTATTATATCAAAGAATTTAGCCCCAGGCGAGACCATGAAGAGAAAGCATACATAGGAGAAATATCAAATGGAGATCTAAAATGCTCATAGTGAAACTTAGGACAAATTCTCAATATTTGAGGTGTGAAATGGGTAGATGGATGCTACCTAAGGAAGAATGGGAGGAGAGAGTATGCTTATTTTACAACATGGGAGTGAT
Organism: Cupressus sempervirens; assembly: GCA_028749045.1. NCBI lineage: Eukaryota > Viridiplantae > Streptophyta > Pinopsida > Cupressales > Cupressaceae > Cupressus > Cupressus sempervirens. The sequence continues at coordinate 403,147,447 of CM053785.1, forward strand.
AGAGACAGAAAAACATTTTATTATAGAGTATCCAGCATACAAGGACATCTGGTCTAGACACGAGGATATTCTGGAAGCTGGCAATTTAGGTACTCTTTCCAAAGAATCATAGAAGACAGGACAACAAACTTAGAGATAAAAAAACATTGTCAAAGAGTTGACATAAAGAAGCAGTTTTAAAAGGCCTAATATTCGGGTACCCTATTTGAGGGTGTGTTATTTCTTAAGGGGTCCCTTAGGCTGCTTTGGCCTCACAGACATTATTAAAATATTTCATTCATTTATTCAAGCATATCTTTTAAAATCCTTCACACCTCTAATGATATCATTCCTCTTTTCAGTCCAAATAAGCAGAAAATATTCTCACACAGAGCACTAAAGTTAGCAGCCTCTCTTTAGAAACTTCTCTATCTAAAAAACAATATGGCAGAATTGCCACACACAACACTACCATAGATGGTTATAGCACCCAACAATGTAACCCACGATAGCCTTCAAAAAACGACTCTTCTGTTTAAAACAGCAGAAGGAAGAAGTTTCTACCAACGGATAAGATATGTTATTACTTGAATGACTTTACACACCCAGTAGAAGAAGTTAGAGCCATAGCTCCAAAAAGTGCCCCTACTATAAGGAGATCGATGCTCAGTACACAACACTCTATAAAGCCATAGCTCGAAAAAGTGCCCCAACAATAAACAAATCGTCGCCCAACACACAACACTCAATACTGCTGCGAAAAGAATCCCAAAAGAGATGGTAATGGTTTTCAAATTCCCAAAAGAGATTGTAATGATTTACAAATCTGATCCTTTAATTCACAAAAAGTTTGTTCCGCACAAAATAAACACACGGCTAAAAAGAGATGGTTAATGCAGACACACAGCCAACTCTGGTTGTTTGCGATATCAATCAAATGTTATAACAGAAAGTGAAGCTGTCCCATTCATACAAGGCAGTAAGGCTGACTTGGGAGGAAAGTGGACAAGCAAGCAGCTGACAAGCTGCTGAAGTAGACACAAAGGCACCTTAAGCACCTCAACCAAGCAAGCAAGTAGTTCAATCAAATTTCTCCAGGAAGCCCCATTACTATCACCCCTGCTCTCCCCAGATTGTATCTGCTCTGATACCCTGTTAAATTTAGAATCAGAATAGCAAAATCAGAGAACAGAAATCTTAAAACAAAAGAACACCAGATACGCCCTGGGAAAACCCTCCCCCTTGAGGAAAAAACACAGCCACACGAAGAAAAACCACCTTATTGTGTAATGAATGAGTATGAACACAATTCACACAACAAATACTTAGACTTCTCACCTTAATGAACACTACACTTCTTGTTTACAATAATATATACTAAGATAAACTTCTTTCACAGACTAATATATGTCTTCATACAAAACCTACGATACACTATACAATACTCAAGATGAACTACACACAGATTACAATCTGAATCAGATATGCATGATTAAAACAAAGAACTCCTGCAATAATTGATCATACAAAAATTACATGCTCTGCCGATAGTATTCTCAAAAGCATAAACATCATCTGCTTCAGACTTGACCCTAGCTACCAAAGAATGTAAGACCATAGATACAGTCCTGATGCAAGTAGAATTACCATCTTTTGTGCAGATGGTAACTTTAACGTGAATAGACTACCACAGTAGCCACATAGGAGCATTCACACAAAAGTCTTTGAATTCCAAGAGCTTTGCTGAAATAATGCCTCTGCCATAATGATAGTCGACATAAAAAAGGGCAGTGAAAGGGATCTTGACTGCCGCAACAGTTAAAAGGAGAGACCATCCAAATGCCAGCGATTAAGTCTCTTCATGGTTCTCTAGTGTTAGAAAACGAATAGAGAAAATTCTAAAAATAGATGTATCCAGAAGTAATAAAGACTCTTCACAGTCTGATAGGAAATAGATGGCAGCAGAGAATGAACATCACAGTTGCTTGAACAGAATGCTGATGCTTTCATCTCAGGCAAGGAAATATATCTTCTGTAGCAACAATCTTCAGCAGAACCCAGATAGGGACCTGCAATAGCCTTGTTGTATTTTCCATACACAAGAAAACCACCATGAATTAATTGTTGGCAGAAAACACTAATAGGTATCTCCCTTGGGGCTCGAAGTGTGCTGAGACCATGATTTCAAAATCAGGAAAGAAACCTGGATCCCAATGAATTTGTAATGATCCCATCTTTTAGCAGTTGACCAAGTGTGTGTGCGTTAGCCTTGTTCTACATGGTCCCAAGGGCTAACGAAGGGTTTAATGGGATCCTGGAGTGTTTTGGCCTAGTCATGTCCAGTTTGGGCCAAAACGAAGTTGATTTACAAAGTTTCAGGTATACTTACTATTTTTAGTAAGTCGGCAGGACACAGTGCATGTCAATTTTGGTGATTGGATTCGATACTCCTCGGTGAGAGCTTTCCGATGAGCTATCACTCGCATTATTCGGAGTCCGATTGCTAATACATTTTAATGCCTTATGTTTTATTAAAGTAACGTCTAATTTAATTGTAAAATATTAAAGTGTTACTTTAATATTTATTTTATGGTGATGTGTACCCAAGGGAGACATAAGGGATATTTTAATATATGTTTTATATATTACACATCTTTTATCCCACATTGCCCATATGAGTTGAGCGGACCCTTGGAAATAGAATAAAAGGAAGCATTTGTGGCTTCATTAGACAGGTTGAATATGAGAAGAAATTGGTGTGAGTTGCAGCTTTGTTCTTGGCATTTGAGGACGTCTATCCTCTCTTGTAACATTCTAGACGTCATTCCCTTGGGGTTTGGCCTTTGGAATTCTTTCTTATTGGCTTCATTATCAGGCAGTTTAGTTGCATTTCCGGCTACAGGCAGATTTGATATTTTGCTTATATCTTCTTCACTACTTGTCCGACGCTTATGCCGCTTGGAGGGAATGGTATTATGAAGGTAGTGGACTGATTGGAGGACAAATTATTGTAGCAGCAAGTTCGTAAGCATGGGCTGGAGTATTATGACAATATTGCTGAAGTAATTAGTGAGTTGATAAATCTGCCATGTATTTGGTTTTATGAATTCTGAAAATAACATTTTATTAACAGCTGTTCATTTCCACTTTGCATATTATTGTAGTTTCTTTCTTGTTTATGTTGTATGATACCAATTCCATGCACGAAACACAACAAACAAATAAACGTTTGATGCAAACTGTTTGACATAATTCCTTTCAGCAATTTGGTTTAGTTAGTTGGGACATCCAAGGGTGTCCACTACAGTGGTATCAGAGCTATAAGTCCTGCCATCCTGTGGAGATCATATTGATAGCTAGATAAAGATGTATATTAGTCTAGATCAAGATGTGATGTTCAGACAGTTATTGGGTACATTAGAGAAGGGGCAACATATGCAACAGGAGCAGAATAGGCGAATGGATATGATGTTACAGCTTATGGCTAGACGGATGGGCATCAACATTGATGATTTGTATGTTGCTCCAGAGCAGAAGGTAGTCGATTTCTCAGGTGGGATCGAGACATGTATAGAGCCAGCCAGCTATGATGTTAGTGATGTGGGCATTTCGGCAAAGTCAGTAGAGACATGTGTGCGAAGTCAAGAGACCACATATGAAGCCTTGTCAGGGGATGATGATGTAGCAATAGTGGAATTAGGAGAATGCAAGGGAATTTTCATATCAACAACCACTTCTATGTTAGTTGAACCATCCAATGAGGAGTTGGTAATAAGCATGCGGTTGTAGATGTGTGCTCTGATGATAGTACACTTGTTATTGCTAATGAGGTGAGCAATATAGTGACAGAGTCATATTATACTATCGATCAACAAAGTGTTAATGTTCACTCTTGGGATAGTACTATGTTCAACATGGATGCAACATTGTCTTATGACAATCTGATGTTTGAGGCTGATGTTAATCATTCACCTGAGTGGAGTTGGGCTCGGTTTTCACTATCTACAAAGATTCAGTTTTGTGTTGCAGCAGTTGGGAGGAAGAGGTTTCATAGATCTTCTATGGAGCCGCCTTCTGGTGACATCCAGACTTATACTTCATCAGCACAAGTTTTGGGAGCTAACTTGCAGGACATGTGGTTGGTCCTAATGATGTTCATTTGCAGTTTGTTTAATGTCTATATGGATATCACACATTACTTCAATTGGGATCCAGGTGGAGGTTGGAGTTCATTGTGTTACTTAATTGCTTGAGGACAAGCAATTTCAAGGAGGGCGGATTTGTAATGATCCCATCTTTTAGCAGTTGACCAAGTGTGTGTGCGTTAGCCTTGTTCTACATGGTCCCGAGGGCTAACGAAGGGTTTAATGGGATCTTGGAGTGTTTTGGCCTAGTCATTTCCAGTTTGGGCCAAAACGAAGTTGATTTACAAAGTTTCAGGTATACTTACTATTTTTAGTAAGTCGGCAGGACACAGTGTAGGTCAATTTTGGTGATTGGATTCGATACTCCTCGGTGAGAGCTTTCCGATGAGCTATCACTCGCATTATTCGGAGTCCGATTGCTAATACATTTTAATGCCTTAAGTTTTATTAAAGTAACGTCTAATTTAATTCTAAAATATTAAAGCGTTAATTTAATATTTATTTTATGGTGATGTGTACCCAAGGGAGACATAAGGGATATTTTAATATATGTTTTATATATTACACATCTTTTATCCCACATTGCCCATATGAGTTGAGCGGACCCTTGGAAATAGAATAAAAGGAAGCATTTGTGGCTTCATTAGACAAGGTTGAATATGAGAAGAAATTGGTGTGTGAGTTGCAGCTTTGTTCTTGGCATTTGAGGACGTCTATCCTCTCTTGTAACATTCTAGACGTCATTCCCTTGGGGTTTGGCCTTTGGAATTCTTTCTTATTGGCTTCATTATCAGGCAGTTTAGTTGCATTTCCGGCTACAGGCAGATTTGATATTTTGCTCATATCTTCTTCACTACTTGTTCGACGCTTATGCCGCTTGGAGGGAATGGTATTATGAAGGTAGTGGACTGATTAGAGGACAAAGTATTGTAGCAGCAAGTTCGTAAGCATGGGCTGGAGTATTATGACAATATTGCTGAAGTAATTAGTGAGTTGATAAATCTGCCATGTATTTGGTTTTATGAATTCTGAAAATAACATTTTATTAACAGCAGTTCATTTCCACTTTGCATATTATTGTAGTTTCTTTCTTGTTTATGTTGTATGATACCAATTCCATGCACGAAACACAACAAACAAATAAACGTTTGATGCAAACTGTTTGACATAATTCCTTTCAGCAATTTGGTTTAGTTAGTTGGGACATCCAAGGGTGTCCACTACAGAATTTGCAAATTAGAGCATGTTTTCTGAGGTATGGGACATCATACATGATGGGCTTTGGTTGAATCACCAAGACCAGGCAACCTTAGCTCCTCTCTATACAAGCTTTGACCTTTTTTAATCTTGGAAGACCATTCAGCGGCAATCCACCTCCATTGTTACTCAGAGATGGGTAAGGACTTTTGGACGTCCTTGATCTTATCCTTGTGTGCTGGATTCCTTTATGCTGAGAAAGGACAGCTAGCCCTCCTTTTATAGTTCCTTTTCTTTGCTTTCTTGATCGCCCTTTCCCAAGTACCGTTTGGTGCTCCTGGTGGGTTGCTTTTCCCTGGTGTAAACTTCCAGTCCTTTGGACCCTTTTGTTGGTCTCTTGTTGGACATTAATAATTTTATCTTATCTTATCAGGAAAGAGATTTCATCAGCAGACGCCTTAATCAAATGATCCACGGGCCATCCATGCTGCCAAGAAGAAAGATCTGTCTGCAAAGAGGGTTCACTAGTTGATAAGTTTAGAGTGGAACCCGGTCCTCCATCTAAAAAGCGAGGACAAGAGCAAATGAAAATATTAGCAAAAGCTGAAGGCACAAACACCATGGGAAAACACGGCAGCAACACCCCTAACAAGCCACTACAAACAAAAGTCTATCTACAGAAGAGGAACCCAAGAACACCATGGGAAAACACGGCAGCAACACCCCTAACAAGCCAATACAAACAAAAATCTTTCTACAGAAGAGAGACCCAAGCAGCATGGAAATTCTTTATGCCACTAAAACTGCCACAGCTTGCAAAAAATTTCTCTCACCTTCTAAAAACCTCGCAGTTTTAACCCTGACTACCTGTGCTTCAAAATATCCCCCAAAAAACTCTGAACCAGTGCACAGAGCAGGGGAAACAGGCGTGGTTAAGGCATAACCCTAGTTCATTCGGCTGGATGAAATGCTCTCCATTTGCCACCTATTTTTCCTTAGTCAACATCATTAATTTTGTAATAAAAGGTTTTGTTTTGTCATAATTGTAAAGGGCGGAAAACAAGAAAAAGTTGTACGAGGTGCCCTGCTGATGTTTACATCTTCTATAAACCTGTTTCAAGGGTGGCAAAATGATTCTTATTGGACCAGTTAGAATAAACTAGCAGTGGTTCTGTGTTTCCACACATGATTAATAAATTTCAGGAAACACGGGTTTCTAAAAAAGGGAGCAAAGCATAGATGGAAGCAACATGTCTGGAATGGAATGCAAATTGGAGTGATGATGATGATGCATGAGGTGCCATCCAGCATCAAGAATTATGAATAACATTTCCCCTCTCCCACATTGCAACACACTTTGGTGACAAATCACCACACCTATCTACTCTCTGTAATTTTTCCTTTCCAGTGAGGAAAGAAATTTTTTTTGTTGATGTTGGCAGCAGTCCAGGGTGGGCACAAGAAGATCGGCATAGTGGTGGATCTGTGGGTTCCCAAAAGGGCCCACAGAGAGCTTGGGATGCCCAAGCTCAACCCTGGGAAAACCCGGGGCCCTCCTGGCCTGTTATTCAGACCAGAAATATGCCCACTAAAATACAGAATTAAAGTGCCGAACCCAATAATTTTACGTAACACTAAATAATTTTCATTTTGTGGGATTTTGGGCTATTGATCACAGATTGCTGTTCATGCAGAACGTTAAGGGTTTCAGATTTTATGATTTTGCATCCATTGTGTATTCATTTGGAAACAGTATGTGTGGAATTGTGCATTTTCAATCATTTTCCTACATGTATTGCTTTAGTTTTCATTTGAGTTAGACAAAGATTTACTTCTGATGGTAGTTTATGCATTTAATTGTGAAACATGATATAAGGATGTTTTTGGTTGGTGCTCATTAGCTTTTAATGTCAAAGGATCCTTTTATATGCTTCAACCAAACCTCTTTTCAAGAAACGAGCTTTAGTTACTGTCTTCTATCTTTCTTTCTACCATTTAGAGTCTTAGACCTTATTTGTTGGAGTTATTAGTCATCTGCCTGATGACATAAATTTGCGTGCCTTTATAGTTTTTAGAAATATGCTTGTGCTTGCTACTGTTTACTTTGTTGCACCATATTTTATTTAGTTGGTTTAGCTTCCTTTTTGGCCTATGGATTTTTCCATTGCTTATGGAAATCCTAGACATCAGTCATGAATGTTCATCTTGTGTTTGACTAGGGTAAGTATAACATGGACTGCATGGGTGCAACATATTATTGCCATTGGTGCTGAGTATGCTGGGTTATGTCAAGCCTAAGATGAGTATGCATTGCTATGTTAGGTGATAGTTATTAGATGAACTCCAGGTAATGTCCATGCACATAACACATGCCGATTGACAATCAAACACAGCAATTGTTGGGTTAATGACTCCTGGGCTTGATTTGTGTATACATTTTGTATCCTTATTTGAAATGTGGCGATTCTTGAATTGGATTATGAATTTGGCTGAGGACCTGGTCTTAGGGTAAATTTGTATCTGAGTTGATTTCTATTTCAATTAATTTTGTTTATGGCATCATAGTTTTATTGATTCCGTTTTGGGAAATCTAAACCATGAAAACAATCAGAATTGTTTGTTCCCAAGATTATGCATATTTTACTTACAGTTAAATGGAATTGCAGGCATATCATCCCTTATGTTCAGAAATATGGGAAAAATCCTGTGAGTGGCGCACCTTTGGCCGTGAAGGACCTTAGAAAGCTCCAGTTCCATAAGAATTCCGAAGGTGAAAAATATCATTTCAAAGAAGTTTGGTTATTTGATATCTATGTTACCATCTTAATCAATGGAATGTGTGCCTTTTTGTTCAGATTTCTATCTTAAGAATCAATGATATACACAGCTAGTATTAGAGTTAAATCTCTATTTTTGTTTCTCTCTCTTCCATAGATTTGTTTCTATTTCTAATGGTCACTCCTCTTCTATGTTTCCATATTCTCACTCTTTTCAATATGAAAACTTTCTTTTTTGTTTCTTTTCAGAATGTTTCAATCTCTCTCTTTGTTCGTTAAAGAAACATTCTTGTGTATACTTGTATATATAGATCATTTATGATCTTTGTCTAATAACACATTCATTATTTTACCATAATATGGTATCAGAGCTATTTTTTACAAAAAATAATAATTTCCATAGTTGAAAAACTTGGTTTTGGCAATATATCGGGTAACCCCAAATTTTAGAAAATCTTGGAATTGCCAATAACTCAGTGAAAGATTGGGCAATAAATCAACACTTTTATCGAATATTTGAAAATATACAATTTATTAACACATTCTTAAAAATTGTGAACATATAATGATTTGAGATATCCACCATGTATCAATCAAAGTTTTGAGTTTAATAAATAGTAATTCATTTCATTTAAAACTTAGTAGATTAACATAGTGATAGACTCATATAGCAAATAGCAAGTACAACATTTGAATAAAAACAAGTTCAAGTTCAATACATATAGAAGTCAAACTCAAGTTCAATACGTATAGAAGTCAAACTCTATGAAACTACAACTTCTGAATAAATTCTAAGTTCAACATTCAGTATCAATAAAAACTAGAAGTAGAAATCATATTTTGCATCTACAAGTAAAGATCAAAAGAGATCGCTGCTACTTCGTGGGTGGTGCTGAAGTAGTTGCAGTCGCAACATCCTCAACAGGTGCCTCAGGCTCAACAAAAGCCTTTGGTGGCTGACCAACCTCATATTCCTCCTCATGTGCTGCCACTTCTGCATACCAGTCATTTGCCTTCATCTCAAATTCAGCTAGGTGCTCATCAGTCAATAAATGATCACCCACAAGCGCATCTGCATCCTCACCATCAAGAGGAGCAATCCAATCTGCTGAATATGGACTAATGTCATCCAAGTCAAGTGCTTCATACGAAGCTTTCCCTTGCACCTCATCTTCGTGCAAACAAAGGTTGTACCACACATAAACCAAGTCATTCAAGTGCTTCTTAGTGAACGTATTGCCCTTCTTTGTGTGTATGTTCTCAAAAGTACTCCAATTTCTCTTGCAACCAGAAGCACTACAAGGCTGCAATAAAATTCGGTGGCAAACTTTTGAAGATTAGGCATTATGGCACCATAATCTTCCCTCCACCGATCTGCAAGGATCAAGAAATGCATTTTCAATCCACAATAATCTCACCAAGATAAGTTTATCAACATCGATTTGCAATGAATCAATATTGATCTGCTGTGACTTTATGTCACTGAGATAGAATTAATTGAATGGCTGTATACTTGTTTTGCTCTGCACTTAAGTGATTTCTGTACATATCTAAGTATTGGAGTGGCTTCAAATAAATTAGGTAACGTGGAGCAATGTCTTATGTAGAGAGATGGCTCTATGTGAAACGACTGAAACCTTGTCTCAATGTGAAATCTTGTGATTTCACATAGAGACGTGACATTGATCAACTTATAATTTGTTACCATTAACAACCGTTCGATTACCCTTAGTCAGCAATATCATTAACATGTCAATCATGATTGATTATATCTGCTGCAACACACATCATAATATATCGATATGAATTAGCAACGCACTTTAGCAATAATATGTTTATTAATTATTTCAATATAATCGATTATGTATATATATTTAATAATATGACTGTTATTACCAATCAAAAAATAGTAATATGACTATTATTAAATACATATACATAATCAGTGATTACTAATTCACTGATTAGTAGTCATATATATTGCAAAGATTAATTATGATAACCATAATCATAGCAGATAATCAGATCAGAATGAGGTTAAAGGATAGAGATCAAATGTTTAAGGCCGATAGGTCACTTATACATTTGATTACATTGGGTAGTGTAAACCGACCGAAGCTACAAATTTCTATTAGTAAGAGCAAAGTCTTCAACAAGTAGTTCCATAAGTTTTTTCCCTATATTTTTTTAATTACATTTTGATTTATAGGACATTGTATCTGCACTTGAAGCATTTGGAAGAAGTGCTTAGCATTCTTTAGGGGGAATCTTTGTTAGCAAAAGAATCAAAATGTGAATTTGGATTAACAAAACTTCTATATCTTGGTTATATAATCAGCTCTAAAGGTGTTTGTTGATCTTGAAAATCAAAGCAATCATTAATTGGCCTTCACCTACAAATTTATTACAGCTTAAGGGTTCCTTTGGTTTGTGTGGATCCTATAGGAGATCTGTAAAGGATTTTCATAGGTTGCTGCCCCACTGACCGACTTGACCAGAAAGGGAGCTTTTGTATGTTTTGAGAAAGCACAAAAACATTTTGATCATTTAAAGCAATTAACGAGTTACACGTCTCAGGTTAGCTATTCTTGATTTTCTATGTTTTTTCAGCTTGAATGTGATGCATCTGGTGAAGGATTAAGTGCTGTTTTAATGCAGAACAAGTGTCCTACTGCTTGTGAAAGTAGGAATCTGAGAGGGGCAGAGAAAGGTTATTCAATTTATGTTGAGGAAATGTTGCCAAATTTAGACCATATCTTGTGAGAGGTTAGTTTACAATGAAAATTGATCACAACTGTATTTTCTGAGTTAACAGGATTTGAGTGAAAGATAACAAAAGTGGGTAAGCAAGATGAAAGCTCATGATTTCGACATAGTTTTTATCAAAGGGAAAAAGAAAGTAGTGGCTGATGGATTATCTAGGAGATCACATTTATGTTCTCTAGTTGAAATTACAGCAGATTGGAGGGAATCAATAACAACTGAACATGGAAAAGATGCTTATGCTTCTATGATTATGGAGGGTACCCCATATGAAGACAGGTACACAAATCAAAATGTGCTCATTTTCTATAAAGGTAGGATATTTTTGGTGTCTACTTCTAAGTTCAAATTTGTTGTTATAAAAAATCTTTTCGTGATAGACCTATGGTTGGTGGTCCTGATTTTTTTATAACATGCAAGGAAGGGAAAGGTTTAGTTGAAAAAGGCTCAAAAAGGAATTTCAAAAGCTTGTTTTGGAGTGTCCTACATGCCAACAAAATAAACATGAAAAAACATATCTTGCTGGCCTATTGCAGCCCCTGCCAATTCCCAACAAAAAATGGGTAAGTATTTCAAGGAATATTATTACCGGGCTTCCCAAAGTCCAACAAAAGAATTGTATTTATGTTGTTGTTGACAGGTTATCTAAATTTGCCTATTTCTATTAGTTGTCTGAAAGTTGTATTATCTCTTGGGGATAGTTAAATGTGTTAGGAAGTTGTTAGTTACCGAAGGGCATTATGACGTGACGGTTGAGTAGCAACCCTTTAGGTACTATGTGTATGTTTTATCATTCACGAGAAAGGCATTTGATGTTATCTCATCTGGTCTTGTATTGTATTGTGATGTACATGAGAGAAGCATTAATGGAATATATAATTGTGGTTTCTTGAAACATTGCATTTGTATTTACTTTTGTGTTGTAGTGCTATTTCGTAGCATGTATGAAACCCAATTTACTGTAACCAGTAAACATTTGGTGCTGTTACCTTTTAAACATTCCGGGAAGTAGTGATGATTGATGGCAAAGGGAATGTGATGGACAACCGGTAGATAATAACCGTAATAGTGAGGAAGATGAGAACCCTGAGTTGTTCGAGGGTTAACGAGAGTTAGCAAGAGACTTTGTGTCACTACTCTAGGCATTTGTAGAAACACGTGCGTAGAGAAGTCGCACAGGAAGGAATTCCTGAAGGTGTTTTTTGAAGTGCACTTGGAGTTAGCCTTGTTGTTGATCGTTTGATGAGCCGTCTCCCACATTTACTTGCACAATCATTTCTGACACTTCAAAACCAAATGGAAGAAATTAAGTGAGAGAACTCATGTCTAACAAATCCTTGCACATTTATACCAAGAGAGGGAGGAACGTCGTCCTTGTGATGAGGAAGATGAAGCCCGCCGTATGGGAGATATAATGTGAACCCGAAGGGAAATGAATAAAGAGAACAGAATGTCATGATTATATCCTCTACAAAGACATGAATTATACACCAAATATTATATAAATAAGTGTTCTTTAAAATTTTATCATGTGTTACTTTCTTGTGGATGAATAAGTGAAATATTTATGCCAAACCAATTGAATAAGAATGGAAATACGAAAAAAGAAATAGAAGATTGGGAGGCTACTGGAATGGTCGTACTGCTACAACAACAAGCAGAGAGAAGGCAACGATTCTGAAGAGGCCGGAGGTGAGGCTGTAGGGAGTGGACACGGAGAGGAGTTTGGCTACATTGACAAACATAATAGTGAGGATTTCATTGGAGAAGGAGGAGTTTGCTAGGCAACCTAACCTTAAGTCCACGTATGGAGGCAGTGGAGGCACGAAGGAGGGAGAGAGAAGAAGCCAAGAGTGGAGAAGAAGAGGATACTAGTGCCGCCATGAGTATTGAAGTGATTGTGGGGCATAGGGATCAAAGTAGTATACCAGGCTTAGAAACTTCTAGTGGTTCATAGAAACCAAGTGGAGTACAAAACACTTTGGGTAACGAGAGACCAAGCTCAAGGGTATCGAAATAGCCGACGGTACTGACACAACCTATGGTACCAACACAACTAATCGTACCAACACGGTGAGTACCTATTTCAACCATTGTGGCGAGGCAAAAACAAAAATTGCCTAAGTTTGTGGGTGGCAAGAAAGAAGATCTCATACAACATTGCAAAACATGTGAGATCTTCTGGACAACCAATGGGGTGACAGATCAAGATGAATGGGTGAAGTAGTTCCCAACAACCTTATGGGTTAGCCATAGATTGGTACTCTGAGGCAAATAAATCTAAAATGGCCACATGGCCAGATCTATGGAAGGAATTCTTAGCCATAGATTGGTACTCTGAGGCAAATAAATCTAAAATGGCCACATGGCCAGATCTATGGAAGGAATTCTAGGTAGAATTTTGGTTGCTAAGGGATGACAATGAAATTGTTGCCGAAACCTTACCAAATAAGGTAAGGATGAAACCGTTCGGGCATATAAATGTTGATTTAAAGAATTGATGGGGAAGATGGAAAGTACACCAGTTGACAACTTGACAAAGCATTGGTTTATTGAAGGGTTTAAGCTTGCTCTTCGAACAAAAATGATGATAGTGCCTCTGACATCATATGATGATGCCTACAATAGAGAAATGGATTTCGAGAGTGAGAGCAGTGAAGAATCAAGCAAAAAAATTCAAGCTCCTCAAAAAGATATGCTCCGGATGATGAAAGGATTTAAAAACATGAAAAGCAACACCACCAAAAGTGACTTTTGGTGTATAGGCTGTAAGGGAGGTGGTCACACGAAGGGTTCTTGTCCAAAGAAGCAATTTTGTGTCACCTATAGAAATTGTTGGACATTCCACTAAGCAATGTCTGTACTAATTGAAAACAAGAGGGCCTCAACAAATCTTAATGACATAGAAAGCATCTAATTCAGCAAAGGGGGCAGCAAACAGAAACACCAATTCAACATTGTTTGATAGTTATAGAAATAATAGACGTGGAGGAAGAGGTGAAACAATAATTATAATAATAATAATGGGGGTCGTAGTCGTATCTAGTATGATGTAAGTGGATGCCTAATGATATAGTGCTAAACATGTAACCAGTGGGGACACTTTGCAAGAGACTATACAAGGGCAGAAGTGCTGCTGTTTCTAAGCAGATGGTTTGGTCTCGGAGACCACGGCGATGCGAAGTGTCTGAAGCTTGGAGTAAACTTGTTGAACATTGAAGGGAGCAGAGAGGAGGACCTCGCAATCATCTGAGCACAGGCAAAGAAGGCTACCTACCCAAACCCTGAAATTGAGAAAAGGAGAGCGTAGGAAGCAAAGGTAGACATTGAAAGAGAAATGATGGTAGAAGGAAGGGAGACAAACAACACTGTCAACACCTCACTAAGGGGTCAGACAACACAAAACATCGTACAACAGGTGTTACAAACTGAAATCCCCATCAAGTTGTAAAACCTCGTTGCTATGCCACTGTTGAGAACAAGTCTGCTAAATTTGACATCATCCCCAAAGGTGTTAGGTGGGACAGAAGCAAAGGAAACCCACGGTGAAGGTGAAAACTCTCTCAGGAAGGAGAATCCTCTCGGGATTGCAAAAGATCCCATGTTACTTGCGGTAAACAATGGAAGGTATTTGACGGTGGTAGAAATGGGCATTTTGGGAACCGTTTTAATAGATACCATTTTGGACGACAACTTTGGTGTCAATGTAAATTCGGAAGAAATTGTTGGACTAACAACCGATGTTTCCCTTCGAGATTCGCGACGTGGATTAACCTCTTCTCGTGTTTTATAAGTCTTGCGGTTGTATCGAATGTTAACAGGTTGATCTTTTAGCGCATCGACAAACATGACGACTTTCAAGTTTCTAATAATTGGTATCAGAGCTTGGTTAGATGTTCGAATCTCCTTGGGTAACGCTGAGGGGGGGATTGTTGGACTAACAACCGAAGTTTCCCTTCGAGGTTCATGACATGGATTAACCTCCTTATGTGTTCTATAAGTCTTGTAGTTGTATCGAATGTTAACAGGTCCATCTTTTAGCGCAACGACAAACACGATGGCTTTCAAGTTTCTAATAGAAACATGGACGAGATTGGGGGCCCTACGTTGTGGTTGCCAATGTTTATGCTCATAGGTGTTGATCAATACGACATCAAATCTATTCGTTCCTTAATGGCACAACAAGTCATGATTGGGACACAACTCTTCGTCACTCAAGAAAATGGTATGATGCTATCCTTGGCAGAGGTTGGTTCGTATAGGTGAAGGTAAACCATGAATGGAAGAGGAATACTCTCTAATTTGAGAGAGGTGGTAAAAAATTTACAATTGACCAATGTACACAAATGGTGAGTGAGTACATGGCATCTTCGTTTGAATTAGAAGCAAAGGAAGAAATCAATGAAAGGAAGCAACAAATGGAACCAAACCAAGACGAAGTTTTGGAAATATAGGGATGTTTCGATGACAATTTGGACTTACTAAATGGACTCTTCCATTGGCAAATGGAAGATTATATTAAGATCACTTACATATCGAGTGCTCCTTAAGAGTAACAATTACAACTTATTCAAGCTCCTTACGAGCAATCATAGTAGAAACAACAATTGGAAGACCAAGAGACAACTTAGAATCCACTTTTTACAATGAGACGAGTACAACCAATAGAAGACCAAGACTCACAACTTAGAATTCCACAAAGATGTCCCTCTTGGGATTTGAACTAGGGTGTCCACAATGAGAACTCATTGCTTTAACCAAGCTAAACCCTTTGGACACAAATGATAAATTATGCACTGTTCCATTGCAATATATTGCAGATGGACGACAGAGAGGAAAAGGCTACATTTCCTTTGGAGTACGCCAAATATAAAGAAGGGGATATGCAAATAATGGAAGCACCTGTGCACCAGTTTGACAAAGAAAAACCAATAAAGTACGAGGAACCTTTGGTGAAGGTAATGAACTTGGGAGACGAAGCCAATCCAAAGAATATTTTCGTGGGTGATGACTAGAACCCCACAGTGAAAGAAACTCTATTCAAAATTTTTATGGAGTATAAAGATGTATTTGCTTGGACACACAAGATTTAAAAGGGGTTTCGCCTGAACTTTGCATCTATTGGATCGCGCTAGTGCAAGGGGCCATAGCTGTATGCAAGCGTCCGTATAGGATGAGTAAAAACTATGCAACACGGGTAAACGAAGAGATTGAAAGGATGCTTGATGCAGGCATTATCTTTCGAGGCGCAGAGGAGCGTGTGGGTGTCCTTGATAGTGATTTCGTTGAAGAAGGACGATAATCAATCCGAATATGTGTGGACTTAAGGTGTTTGAATGCAATCACTATCAAGGATCTGTTCCCAATGCCTTTCACAGAATTCTAGAGGAAGTTGCAAGACATGAGATCTATTCATTTATGGATGGATTTTCTAGGTACAACTAGATATCGATAGCTGAAGAGGATAAATTGAAAACAACTTTTGTTGTGGAAGAAAGAGTGTATGCATACAATTGAATGCCCTTTGGACTTTGTAACAGTTCGACAATGTTCCAAAGGATCATCGTGCACATTTTTGACAAGATGTCAGTGGAGAACTTCAAAGCTTTTCTTGATGATTGGTCCAATTTTAGTGC
The DNA here is from genome assembly GCA_028749045.1 of Cupressus sempervirens. NCBI lineage: Eukaryota > Viridiplantae > Streptophyta > Pinopsida > Cupressales > Cupressaceae > Cupressus > Cupressus sempervirens. The sequence goes on from CM053785.1 coordinate 403,163,944, forward strand.
CAAGGACAAGCACCTGGTAGCCTTGAAGGAGTGCATCAAGAGATGCTAACAGGCTAGGTTGGCACTTAATCCTAGAAAGTGTAGATTTATGGTGTCTCAGGGGAAACTATTGGGACACATTGTGTGCAAAACAAAATTGAAGACAGATCCATAGAAGGTGTGGGTAATTATGGAGATGGAACCTCCTATGGATGTGATTGAGGTGAAGTCATTCTTAGGACACATTGGGTATTACAAGAGATTTATCAAAACCTGCCCAAGTGTCTTACCCACTGGATAGGTTGACTCAAAAGGAAGAGCTCTACATGTGGGTAACAGAGTAGGAGAATGCATTCGAAGAGCTCAAGTGGAGACTAGTGGGAGCACCTATTCTTGTGTACCCGAATTGGGACAAGGAATTCCATGTCCATGTGGACGCATCAAACTTTGCCATCAGAGTAACTTTGGCACAAATAGGTGATCATGGACTAGACCACCTTATTTATTTTGCAATTAGGCCTTTGACAAAGGCGGAGAAAAACTATAGTGTGACATAGAGGGAAGCCCTCGAGATGGTTTGTGTCGTGCAAAAGTTTTGACATTACGTATTGGCAATTTCGTTTGTTTTCTATGTGGATCACTAGCCTTTCATGTATCTTGGGAATAAACCTATCATCCAAGGGCGAGGAAGTAGATGGCTACTCCTCTTACATGAGTTTACATGCAACATTGTTGTATGACTTGGGCATAGCCATGTAAGCTTAGATCACTTGTCAAGAATCAAACGGGGAGAACCGTTCAAAGGAGTAACGATGACTTTTCAGATGCACACTTGTTCTGAATACTAGTGCTACCATCCTGGTACACAAGTATCAGGGAATACCACTCAATGGGGCAATTTCCGCAAGAGATGCGACCAAGTGAGCGCAAGAAGTTGGTCTTGAGGAGCATAGTGTTTCAGTTGATTCACAAATTGTTTTACAAGATGGGGCATGACCATGTCCTTTGCAATGCATTATGGAGGAGGAAGTCCCGAGTGTATTGAGGGAGGCACATGAAGATCCTACAGGAGCACATATGGAACCAAACACAATGACACGAAAAGTGTTGCTTGTTGGGTTGTGGTGGCCAACAATCTATAATGGTGTGGGAACGTTTGGTGAGTTGTGATGCGTGTCAGAAAGCAAGGAGGTCCCTCAAGAAAGACTCATGCCTTTGAACCCCTCCAATGCACAAGTTGTTCGAAAGATGGGGACTAGATTTTGTGGGGCTACCCAAGGCAAGCTAAACATGATGGTGTAGGTATATCATCGTAGCGACAGAACACCTTACGAAGTGGATTGAAGCACAAGGTCTCTTGGATAACTCAACCTTGAGTATGGCAAGATTTTTATATGAACAGATAATCACATGATACAACATACCCATCCATCTTACGAGTGATCAAGGGGGACACTTAATCAACCATGTGATAAAAGTGCTCACCGTAGAATTCAAGATTTTTCTTTCTTTTTCTAGCTCATACTACCTGAGAGTGAATGGCCAGGTTGAAGCCACCAACAAGATATTGGTGTTGGTGATATACAAATCATGCAGAATTGAGAAGATTGAGAGAGCGGTTGCCATCCGTATTGTGAGCTTATTGTACCACTTAGAAGGTCACTATGAGACACATGCCCTTTTATTTGATGTATAGACAGGAGGTTGTCGTACTAGCTGAATTCATGGTACCTAGTGTGAGGATTGTTATTGAAAGCAAGTTGGAAAATATGGAGAGTCTGAAAGAGATTGTAGAATCTCAATAAATTGGATGAACAAGAACTCACAATACAGTGGGTGACAGAAATAGCGTAGCGACGACAAGCACTTGAAGTAGACAAAATTTGCCCTAGGGCAATCAGTTTTAAATACAATGCACACAACGAGATCAAGTCGGGCAAATTTAAAGTAAAGTGGCTTGGGTCATACAAGTTGTGGGAAGTTGGCAAGAATGGATCAATTAAACTATGGACTCTCGACGGAAAGGAAATACTACACTCAGTCAATGGTTCAAAGTTGGAAATTTACTACGAGAGCCAAGAGGGTCAAGAGATAATGGCTCACACTCCGATAATTGAATTAATTTAGACTTGAGCAAAAAAAATTTAAAGAAAAAAAAATTGGAAACAAGAGGGAAATCATCATACAAATATTGTAAGGTGAAGGAAAAATAAAAGGAAATTGGGCAAAGGAACAAGAAAGCACTGTATGGACATCTGAAGGCGAAGGGAAAATCCTATATGACCAAGAGAGACATTACAGTATAGAGGTGGATTGCTGAAGGAGACTTCCACGATAAGGATAGTAGAGGACGCAAGAGAGATGTAGGAAAGTACAACATTGAAAAGACCATAGACCTAGGAAAGTAGAACTCACCGCACAAGCACAAACTAGAGTCATCGAATGACAATAGCATGAGCACAAAAGACCACCGTACGAAAGAATAAGCACCATACAGTTCGACCTACTACTACCGTACAGTAGGAAAAGAACTTGGGATTTTGTGTGGCATGAGATTGGACGAAGCATAGGCTGGCAAATAACCAAGAGAGACATTACTGTATAGAGGTGGATTGCTGAAGGAGACTTCCACCATAAGGATAGTAGAGGATGCAAGAGAGATGTAGGAAAGTACGACATGGAAAAGACCACAGACCTAGGAAAGTAGAACTCACCACATGGGCACAAACTAGAGTCATTGTATGACAATAGCATGAGCACAAAAGACCATTGTACAAAAGAATAAGCACCGTATAGTTCGACCTACTATTGCCATATGGTAGGAAAAGAACTTGGGATTTTGTGGCATGAGATTAATAACGATTGTAATGTATGGAGTCATAGAGAAGAGTGAAGCATCCTGGGTTAGCATGCTACTGCCAAGAGAAAATGAGAAAAACATCACTGCACGAGCTAGGCCGTGAAAGAGTGTAGCAGAAGAGAAAGGCGTGGGAGAGAGCACAAATTTGTACCATCCTGAAAACAAATGTGCGAAAGTGAGAAGTGTAGGCAAAGCACGACAATACTAGTGCACAGACACAATAACGATGGTATTGCACACTTAAGAGAAACTAGGCTGTACAAAGAGATCACATTGGACACATCCTAGCATGAAGGTCATGACATCATCTCAAGCACATACGAAGGTATTGTAGGGAAGAAGAGAACACGTGCAAGCACCTACGACAATTCAGCAATTGAAAGGAAACAATGAATCCACCCTGGCTACGTGTAGGGACCATACCACTCGTTAAAGGAAAATTCAGCAAAAGGGAATCATTAGAAATTGAAACATCTAGGTACGATGAAGGGCAAGTGTTGTACGCCCAAATATTGTGTGCATAAAGAAACATGACATAAAGGCAGTGTGGAACGACAAGTAAATGAATAGGCCACGACCTTAGTAGCCGAAGGTATGGGAGGAAGAAATTATTGGAAAACCTAAAGCACCAAAGAGGAGAAAAATAAGAAACGTTGTGCCAAGAGGGAGAAGGTTAGGCGTAAGGAGGAAGTTTCCAGGCGTAGTTGAAGAGTGGAAAGTTGTGCAACACAAAAGGAGGAGAAAACACACAAGCCCTAACCGTTTCTTTTTTGCACAAAAATGACAAGGCAAGAAAGTTTTATGGACTCAGTTTGAAAGAGAAGCTAGAACATGAAATTACAAACGCAGGCATGTGGCTCTGGTTCTAGTAGCAGTATGAATCGAAGCGCACAAGTTTTTTCCTTTAGGAGTGCAAGTTGCAGGTCACATTGATACTAGAAAGAAAAAGACAAGACCAAAAGTACAAGTGTAGATGATGCCTGCAAGTTCGTCAAAGGATTACATTACGCCTCCGGCCATACCCTTCAAGGGTTTGAACGGATTGGATTGTTGGAAATGGATTACATCACGTCGTGCCAAGAGGGAGAAGGTTAGGCGTAAGGAGGAAGTTTCCAGGCGTAGCTGAAGATTGGAAAGTTGTGCAACACAAAAAGAGGAGAAATCACACAAGCCCTAATAATTTCTTTTCTGCACAAAAATGACAAGGCAAGAAATTGTTATGGTCTCAGTCTGAAAGTGAAATTAGAACATGAAATTAAAAACAAAAGCATGTGGCTCTTGTTCTAGTAGCAATATGAATCGAAGGGCACAAGTTTTTCCTTTAGGAGTGTAAGTTGCAGGTCACATTGATACTAGAAAGAAAAAGACAAGACCAAAAGTAAAAGTGCAGATGGGGCCTGCAAATTTGTCAAAGGATTACATCAGGCCTTGGGCCATACCCTTCAAGGGTTTGAACGGATTGAACTGTCAGAAATGGTGGCAGGAAACATCTGAGAATGATAAGGTAAAAGATAGTCTAAGAAGGGCACATGTATAGTGGGCAATCCAAATGCCTATTTTTGTATCAAAGAATTCGAGGGTCCCTTGTGCGCTATGATCGAGACTTTTTAGAGGCACTCCAAGGTGAATACTGTTTCCTACCTTGGTCATGATTTGGAGATTTCCTTCACTATAGTTGAGTTCACATAGGTTTTTGGTATACCTGGGAAAAGACAAAAGATTGACTTGAAAGCCAAGAAGAGAAAACAAGACGTGAAGGAATTATATATCAGAATGGATTGGAGAGACGACCTCACACTAGCAGAGATAGACTCCTTAAGGAAGAGCTCCAAGGGAAGGGGCATAAATAAATCTTTCATCTGAGAGGGATATTGGCGATGCTTGATGGACTTGGTGAAAAGTAGGCTTACTGGATCAAGTCGCACTTCTGACATAGCTTTTCCACAAATTGCGTTCATGAACGGATCACTGAATGGTAAGGTTTTTGATTGGGCTAGGTTTCTCTTAGAGCAAATGTCTGAATTGATGACACTACAACACAAGACTTTTTACATGTTGCATTATGCTATTGGATTTTTTTTGGATGCTACACTCAGATAGATTTTGGTAGACATACTTGAAGTCAAACCAGGACCCTTGGAGCCAAGAGAACCTCCCATCATGTGTTGATGTCACTTGGACACACCTAGAGGATAGATGGCTGCCATAGGACCAAAAGTTGTTGTGGGACAAAAATGACATAGGCAAGAGGTGGATTCAGGATCAGAGCACAGAGAGATGAATAGTGGTCAATAGGAGGCTACCTTCAAGATTTCCCAAGTCAAAATGGAAGGGGCTACCTTCCGCAAACTTCTATAAAGACTATTGAAGCTCAAATCAGGCCATCCTTTCTATATGTCCTTAAAGCTATTGGGTGGAGCTGAGGACCATCCCAGTTACTCGCATAATCATTGCCAACAAGAGAAAAAAGGGCATTCTAATAATAAATGGTCAATGGATTCCTCATTTGGTTCACAAAGTACACACTTGGAGGGCCCTTCAAAATAGAGATTTTGAACCATTCAGCCTTTAAAATTCTCCCTTGCATAGCAACACATAGAAACATGCCAGCTTTTGGAAGGCATGCTTTGCCCCAACACATGAATAGGTAACTTCGATTTTTCACATGGTGCTGTTTCACCAAGGTCGTGTATTCATCCTTCATATTATACTCTCCTGTCTTAGAACCCAACCAATTTAATCTCTGTCCCTAGTTTAGGAGTTATGTCCCTACCACCTAATACCCTATGCTAATCTGTTAAGTGATATCTCACTCCTCAGAACTGGCATATCTTCAAGAGATTTCCATTTCCATCTTAGAGAGAGTTCTAACTCTGGGAATTCGAAATAATTCTTAACCCGGTGCCCCCCCGTGTTCCTCAAGTTACTCTCAGATGTTGACCAGATTGGGATTCTTTTTAATGTCAGGGCATCCTACCCATGAGTCAGTCCAGAAATGGGCTTTATCCCCTTCTTGAATATTGTAGGTTATATAATTATTAAATAAATCCTTGCATTCTAATAGAAAATTCCATATCCTAGAACCGTTTGGAGGGTTTGCAGTCCTAAAGAAACTCTTTGGTGAATCATTGCTTAGATATTTTTTCTCAAGTATTCTAGCCCATTTGCAAGTGAATTTCATGCAAGTTTGGCTCCAAGAGTCGTATTCTGAGTTTTCAGATTTTTGCGGCGAATGCATCCAGATTCTGTGGGTCGACCTAACTTAATCCAACTAATTAATGCCATTTCATTCTTCTCTGGATTACTTTGCCAAAAGAAGGTACACATTTTCTTGTCAAAATTGTTTTTTTCTTTCTTGTGTAAGAGAGGCAAGACATTTGAAAATTTGGTAAAGCTTCTAAAATTGATTTCAGTATGGTAGATTTAACAGCTGATGTTAGCCATTTCCCTTTCCAGCTATCCATTCATTGATCCATTTTCTTCTCAAGTGGTTTCCACATTTTATTTGTTCTTGTGCCTTTGTCCAAGGTAATTCCTAAATATTTACTGGGAAGTGATCCCTTTTTAAAACCCAAATGTTGCAGATTGCTGCTTTCTCTTTATTATTCATATGGAAAAAAATGATTTCGGATTATCTTTAACTTCTGGCCCAAAAGCTTTGGAGTAGTTATTGAAGAAATCATTGAGTTTTCTGGCTTCCTACCTCATGCCTTTGCCTGCTATTATGGTATCATTAGAAAATTACTGATGGGTAGTGTTAGTAACGCCCTCTGCAATCTTAACTTCATTGATTAGATTTTGATTTTGTATCTTTGCTATAGATCTCCCTAGTGATTCTGCCATGATAATATAAAGAAAAGGGGATAATGGATCTCCTTGCATAAGGCCTCTAGAAGGACTAAAATACCATTCAAGAGTCCCATTGATTGAACCTGAGAATTTGGGAGTGGATATGCAACAAAATATTAACTTAATTCATTGCTTAGGAAAACTGAATGCATCCAAACATTTGCATAAGATTCTTTTTCAGTTAGGATATTGGAGATTTTTTTGATGATTTTTGTATAAAAAATTCAAGGATTTGTAGGTTTCAAAAGGGCTTTTTACAGTTTTGTAAAGTACTTGGTGTGCATTTGTCTTGGGATTTGTGTTAGCTCTTCATTGAAGGTTCTTTTACTTATTTTTGATAGAAAAATCATAATTTTGTAAAGCTAGTTTGCTTCATTTTTTGTGCATAGGAAAAGGGCAGGGATGGCATTATTAACCAACATCATGTTGTAGGGAAATCAACAGTTCAACGACAAGAATTACAATACTTGGAAGTAGAGGATGCTTTTGAATTTTGAGTACCGATGCTTGGACCAACTTGTTTTGGGTAACACTACTTTTCCTACAATAGTGGGCAAAGACTAGGACAAGTTTGATGAATGGAACTTAGAAGTGGTCATGTTGCTGAAGTTACCTATCACTGATGAGATGCTCCCAGAAGTGCCACGTGACAAGTTTGCAACAAAGATTTTGGGGTACTTGAAAAGTCTCCATGAAACATCGGATAAAAGTTGAGTTTTTTTTTGAAGAATACATTGTTTTCTTTTGTAATGGATGAGAAGATGTCTATGCATGAGCATCTTATGAATATTAAGGATATGCACAATCAATTGGATGTTATTGGTTCCAAGATGTAAGAGGAGGACATCGTACTGATTACGCTGATGAGCTTGCCACGGTCCTACAAACACTTTGTTGAAACACTCAAACATTACCTCCACTAATGTTGACTTGAAATTTGATGAGTTGTGCAATACGCTATTGCAACAAGAAAGGTGGCGGCAGCTGTTTGGTAGTTCTAGTCACGTAGTCAGTGCGAAACAAGTATTTTTTGCTACAGATAAAGGCATGTCCACTTAGGAGAAAGGATAACACACATCTGAGGAGGCTTCCAAGAAGTATCATATCTGTCACTATTGTTGGAGCTTGGTCATATCTAGATTTTCTGAAGAAAATGGTTGGCTGATCAAAAGACCAACCAAGGAGAATCTCAACAGCAAGCCCATGTGGCAGAGCTGTTTGAGGAGAACAAGGAATCAGCTTTTTATGCATTTTGATTTGAAAGTCTTTGGGTAGTTAGTAGAATGACCATGAAGGGAGGCTGATAAAGTTCTAAAATTGGTGCTATTATGAAAGAATTTTGTATTCCTATCCCTTTCAGATAGCCACATTTGTCTGGTGTTTTGCTTCTAGTTTCCTCTTTAGATAATAGTTCCTCATATTTGCTTAGGGCCCGTTTGGTTGCTGGAATACAATCAGAATAGGAATAGAAAATTAGAATTCGTTTTTAATTCTTTGTTTGGTGCGTCCAATCAGAATTGGGAATAGGAGTACGTATTCTCATTTTGCCCCAAAATGAGCATTTGTCCATTCTCAAAAATACTTGTAATTAGAATTGCTATTCCCATTCTCATTTTGAATTTTTCTTATTTGAGAATGTTTTCAGATCCGTCTATCAAAACAGAACCATTGCACCCCTCAGTATTGTCTATCTGAACAGAACATGCTGCGGAAAAGTCAAGTTCCAAAATGGAATCCAAAACCTCTCTTTTAATTGGAAAAAATTACATTCAAAGATCCATAGCCAATCAAAACGACTAAAGAAGCAAGCTAACAATGAAGAATCGAGATCTCAAGATAGCGTGCGAATCCATCTACTGAAAAACCCTTCGTAATTGAAAACGAGGGTTGGACAAAGTATAAACCCTACCATAACATCTAACTTCCTGCTCATTGCTTCTTCTCGGGTAAGTAAAGCAAGAGAAGAACCGAGCTTCAAGAACAAAACCCCCATTTTCTTCCGTTTGACGCATCCCACGAAACCAATGTATGGGCAAATGGAAACACAGTAATGCAAGGCCTCGCCTCCTCCTGCCTTACATTCCAACAACAGGCGTGACAGCATGAGAGTTGTTTGTATTACAGAACAAGTCCGACAGGTCCAAAGAGGTCACTGGTTCAAATCATGCCGCGCTCTGTACTGCATCAAATTCTAATTTCTATTTTGTCTATCCAAACAGAGAAAACAAATTTCTAGTCCAGAAAAACAATTCGAGAATAACAATTCAAGAATAGCAATACTCATTTCTCAATTCCTATCCCCGCAACCAAACGGGCCCTTAGTGATTCTTTCTTACTGATATAATTTACTTGGTCCATACCATGTCTCATTACTTCTTGATTAAGGATATTGATCTCTTCTTCTGCAATTTTTTTTTTCCTTGAAAATGTTATTGAAATGGCATTGGTTCCATTGAAGAATTTTCTACTTAATTCTCTTTGGTTTTGTGTTGAAGCAATACATTTTTGATCCATCAACCTCTTCATTTTTGCACCACATTTCTAGTGAGTCTAAGAATCCTGAATCTAGCGGCCACATTCTTTCAAAGTTGAAGAGGCACTTCTCTGGTTTAGAGCCCTCTTCAATCTCCAAAGCAACTGAAAAGTGATCAGACAGCTCATTGCGCAATATTTATGCTATAAGATTGCCTTGAAAATATCCTAAATACCTTTCTGAAAAATAACCTATCAACTTTCCCTGCTTTATTGCTGAATCCAGATCTTCAGTTGTTCCAAGTATAACATCCATTGTTGGAAGCCATTTCCATGAGGTTGGTATTTTGAACCCAATCTTTTAAATTTATTTGGGCTTGTGATTGCACAAAGGAGGCCCCTCTTTTGTCGTAGCTATTCAATATAGTAATATACCATTGAAGTCTCCTCCAAGTATAGAGTTGCAGTCCGGATTTAAGAAGGCTCCAATTTCTATACATAGCTCTTTTGTTTGTTGGCATAGGGATTGGCTCAAAAATGTTGATGAGAAAAAATTATTAAGTTATTGTTTACAATGTACATTCCTAATCCAACCCCTTGCCAATTTCTGTTATTGACCATATTTTCAGTGACTTTCCTGGGGTCCCATATGACTCCAAGACCTCTCGAAGCACCATCTACTGTCATATTATGTATTTTCTAGACACCTAAGCTTTTGTTGAGATTGGTTACTCCACCCAAATTCAAATTAGTCTCCTGGATCATAACTGTTTCTGATTGGAAGGTGTTCAAAGTGCACTTTAACAAGCGCTTCTTGTTAGTGGTTTTTCCCTAACATTCCAAGTAATGACCCTCATTTCTCAGTGGGAAGGCACTTCCCCTTGTCAACATGATAACTGTTTCTGATTGGATGGTGTTCAAAGTGCACTTTAACAAGCGCTTCTTGTTAGTGGCTTTTCCCTAACATTCCAAATAATGACCCTCATTTCTCAGTGGGAAGGCGCTTCCCTTTGTCAACATGCAGAAGTGAGGTAATCTTGATTTGGTCATCTGCTGCCCCAGTTTGGCTTAGTATAGAAATAGGTTTCCTCCCCCTCTTTGTAGGGTCTTTGCCACGGTCCAGATTAGTTTTATCAAGGCATCATGGGTCCAATCCCAATTTCAGCAGGATTGCAGAGTTTGCAGCTAAATGAGGCTCTTCATCGTCTGAACCAAAAAAGGCTGCGTTTTCTTCTAATTCCAACTCATTCAAATCTGCAAGATTTGTAACTTGATCTTCAGGAATAATATTGTTCTCCATCTCTTCTTGCATCTTTTCATTCATCTCCTTCTCCGTAATTTAGCTATAAGAAATTGCTTTTCATTGCTAATCTCTTCCATATTAATAAACTCTTCCACATGCCCTCTACCAATATATTGATAACCTCATTACATAAATGCTTAGGAACTAATACAATGCCATCCTCTATAATACCTACCTCCACTACCTTAGTATCCTCTCCTTCCAAAAGTGAATTCACAATTAACAATTGTTTGCCATCAGAGATGTGTGTCCATGGGTTTGTACTACTCAAAATAGGGGAGTATTCCAATAATTTTTAATAGCTCCAGCTTTCCTTTGTTTATTGCATACGGTAAGAAGTTTAACACATGTATAATACGATTCAATTCAGAACAAGTACTTTATTCATGTATGCATTTGCTGATTACAATCTGATTACAATGACTACAATGATCTATCATGATTCCAAAGTCCATCTCGGACGTGTACATATACCTTTCCGAAGGGGTGACTAAAGCGTCACGCGCCCGTTTGGATACTACTCTACTCGTCGGCTACACTATACATTTTACTGACAACATCATCCCCTACAAAAGAAAAAGTCGTCTTCGGACGACAATTACAAAATATCTGAGACAAATTAACAACAAAATACATTAATTGACTAGACAAATTAACAACAAAATACATTAATTGACTAGACAAATTAACAACAAAATACATTAATTGACTAACTACAACAAGATAGATTTGTTTCTGTCACATCACTTTCACATTCGTTCTGTGCCTGCACTAAACTGGTCTTCAACCCACATTACATCTAGCCACAATATTGTCTCCTTAGCTGACCTTGATAGCCACTCATGCCGCTTTCTCTGTTTCCAACTCCTGGGTACACTGAGCCAAGTGTCATTGTACTGCCTTCAATTGGATGATCAGCTCCTCCCGAGCTCTCTATGCATCCACCAAGACGGCCTCATGCCCAAACACCTACTCCAAGTGCCACCTCTGACACACAGACACTCATGCCTATAGTTGCAGCTCCAGGTCTCATCAACTGGTCATACTTCCCACGACTGATAATCCACAACGACTGGGGGTCTAGGGGTCGCGATACAAGGCGGAGTCGCCGCCAAGACCAAATTAGCACTCCGAAACCCACACAAAACTGCATGGAACACACTATTTCTGTCATTTTCTTCCAATTCCACACTCTTTCTGGAAACTGCTTATGTCTACCCTTCCCTTCGGCATCATGCATTACTCATTCCGAACTATTTCAATTTATTGTCATTTTTTTTTTTTTTTTTTTGCTCTTCCCCTTCCTCTTTCTTGCAGACTTGCTTTGTGAATCGACTATAGCAATTCCTCTTCCTTTCCTGATACCCTTCGTACGACTGTCCCAGCGTCTCCCTTTCCTCTGGTTACCAAATCTATTTGAAATGCTTTCTGATCCCACCGTATGGACTTTATTCTTCATGAGCCTTTAGTACGGATACGCTTGATCTCCTAGGGAAATTATTTTCCAGCCGTATGGCTTCTCCTCCTTCCTAGCTTGAGACTGTTTTAAGACGGCTTCAAATATCTCTTACATATAACGCATGCATTCTTATATGCTTCCTGCTCCTGTAGCCGTACAGACCTTCTTTCTTCCTCCTACGTACGACCTTGCTTCCTCTGGTCCCCCAATCTGTACGAATTCAGGCCGCATGGTCCTTTTGTAATCCTTATTCCACCGTACGGTATGGTCTTTTCCACTAGAGGTCGTATGGTCTATCTATCTTCCGTACGGTACGGTCTTTCTATCTTTTGTACGGTCCTGCTTGCCCCCTCACCAAAGCTTCGAGGCTGTACGGTCATGCTTTTGTTCCTATTTAATATTTTATTTAATTTAACATATGTTCTTTTTGGGCCATACGGTCATCTAGCTAAGCCGTACGGTCATTTAACTGCCTCCATTTTTCTTTTGTTAGGCCGTACGGTCTTTTCCTCCCAACTCTTCTTATTTTATGACTTACTTTATTAATTTGCTTCTCTTCTATATAATCTCTGCCAAGGCCATACAACAAACTTCTGCTCCCGATTACTTTAAAAATTTGCCTCTTAATGCCTTTACTTTATGCTTCATTTTATCACTTCATACTTTTACATTTTCTCACTTGACATTTTAAAACTATATTCAACTTTATTATTATACATATATACATTATTTACAGACATCTTTTCTTCGTTCAATTATCTGCCCGCGGAGGATCCTTCCTTTCTCTGTATATTTTCAACTTTGATCCATTTACGGCATCTGGTATTTCTTTTCAGTCTAGTGTCCACAATTTAATTGCTCCGTTATATCCAACTTCCCGTATCTTGTATGGTCCAACCCATTTAATTTTAAATTTTCTAGGCCTTATTTCATTTCGTCCATTATACTTCAGTACCAATTGACCGGGTTGAAAGTTGTTCAATTTTAAACGCTTTTGACGCCATACCTTCCACCTGTTTTGTGCAACTTCTGTGGCCCATGCTGCATAGTTCTTATTCCTTCGGTATGACCGCTTCTGTACAAGTACCGCACCTTCGATTAATGGTATCTGATGGACACATAGCTCTGGTGGTACTCCTTTTATGTCTTTATACATCCAAGCAAAAACATCCTTGTACTCTATGAATATTCTGAATGTTGTTGTCTTCAACACTGGGTTCCAATCATCTCCTATGAGGATGTTATTCGGATTTTCCTCATCACCCAAGTTCATTGATTTCACCGTCGGCTCTTCATACTTCATCGGTTTATCTTTACTGAACGTATGGGCCGGTGTTTCATCCACCTGCGCTTCTCCTTCCTTCAGTTCATTGTACTCTTTTGGAAACTCATCGCCTATTTTTTCTTCTTTAACGCTCAAGATGTTGCAACTTGGAAAAACCTCATAATCTTCCATTTGCCAGTGTAGCAGTCCATTCACGGAATCTAGGTCGTCATCAGTTGACCCTCCTTCTAATCTTAGCACCCTTTCTTCATTTGGTTCCATCCTCTTTTTCCCTTCGTCGTCACTCTCGCCTTCGCCTTCAGAGTCTGAGGACGCTGCTTCGTCTCCTACCATCTGCGTATGCAAATCAATTATAAATCTCCTACCTCTTTTTTCCATGGACAGGGTGTTCCTTTTCCAGTCATGCTTTACCTTAGCTTGCACCAGCCAACCCTGTCCCAGGATGGCGTTGTACCCTCTTCTCTTTAGTGGAATGACTACGAAATCTAGTAAAAATGGTTCTGTCCCAATTGTTACCGACTATGCCATCAGAGTGTCCAAGGGTTTTATCCCATGTTGATCTGCTGTAAGTAACTGAAAGGTGGGTGGCCATAGTGTTGGTTGTCCAAGTTTTTTCTAGATATCTTCCAGTAGTACGTTCACTCCCGATCGTCCATCTACTACTGTATCCGTTAGCACCGTACCCAGAATGCCCATCTCCACCACTGCTGGGTGTCTACCTGTTGTAAGTGCTAGTAACATCGGGTCTGTTGTTGCTGTCGTGGTTGTTTCCTTACTATCCTTTGCTTCCTCCGTCACTCTTGAGGACTGTGTCATATTTATAATAGCCGTACGCAACTGTGGCATGGTGAGAAGAAGATCATTTAATTTAATTGGCACTTCTGTTTGCATTATCTGTTTCACCATGTTTTGTTCCGCCAAGTTTCTTTCCGAAGTTTCAGTAGTGTCTTTTACTTGTGACTTCTCCACTTTCATCTGCTTCTCTATCTCTGTTCGGGCTTTTTGTAACTTATCCTTTTCTTCTTCCGCATTCGGATATTTTTCTTTCCTCGCCTGCTCTCGCGTGATCGCCAACACGTTCTCCTCACATGTTTCAATACTTAATAAATTTACACCTTGCTTTGGACATTTTGAATCTTCATGGTCCCGTGGACCACACCATCTGCACAGTAGCTGCGGGGTCTCCTTCGTAGTATAGTCCCTCGCGAAGTGACTCCAAAGATTACATGCCCGACATTGTATCATCGGCCATCCACTCGCATCATATTGTATTCTACTTCGGCCTTCATTGTTATTGTTATTGTTTCCACCCCTTCCGCCTCTATTATTATTTCGATATCCACCTGAAGTTGCATCATTGCCCATGTTATTACTATTGTTCGATGCTTCCTGCATTAGTAACACCTGCTGGTGTCCTTTTGCTTTCAAGTTAAACGGGCACTCTTTCAGGGAATGCTCTGCCACCTGGCAGATGTCACAAAACTGCTTCTTCAAGCATGAACCCTTTGTATGGCCGTCCTTGCAATCTGTGCACCACAGTTCTCCTTTTACTGTATCCAGATTCTTTTTCAAATTTTTGAATTCTTTCATCATTCGAAGCATGTCTTTCTGTAGTGCTTTCACCTTCTTGTTTGATTCCTCATCGCTACTACTACTTTTCGAGGATGAATCATTTGAATCAGAGGATTTATGCTTCTTCTTCTTACTCGTCTTCTGTTCGCTTTCCAAATCCATGGCATGAGTATACGCATCGGTGTACGATGCTGGTGGTGCAATCTTCATTTTCTTTTTAAGAGCCGGCTGTAGCCCCTCCACGAACCACCGTTTTTTCAATGCATCCGCTGGTTGACTCTGCATAGGTTCAAACTGTCTCATTCTTTCCTTGTTTGGTGTTGTATATCTCTGCCACTATTTCATTATCATCTCAGAGCAATCGAAATTCTACTATAAATTCTTTTTTAACATTCTCCCATGTATTAAGTTTCTGAGGACTACTGTCAGAATACCAATCTATCGCCATAGCCCGTAGGGTCATTGGAAATTGTCTTACCCAATCATCCTCATCCGTCACACCATTTGCGGTCCATATGGTTTCACACGTTTTACAATGTCTGATAGGGTCCACTGAACCATCACCGTGAAACTTGGGTAACTTTTCTTTAGGGCCCGCCATCGTTACTTTCCTTTAATTCTGAGGTACTTTTGTACCTGCGCTATTTTGGATTCTCGCGCTGTTCTGGATAACAGTCTTGTTTCCAACAACTGTGTTGTCTGGTGAAAAGTCTTCAAGTGATTTTGTTCTATTTTCTGCCTGTATCCGTTTATCCGGTGTATCAAGAACGAAGAGATCACTCCACGCTCGTGCTCCCTCGGCATTCTGAGCCGTGCGAGTTGTTTCCCTTCTGTTTGGACACTCTCCCCTCGGTGTATACAGGTTAAGGAACTCTTTTTCTTGTTTCCTCCACCAAATTCAAGCGTTGTAGAGTTTCTTCCAGCAATTCCTGGACACTCCTCAGTCTACTAGGTGAGTGCACTACCTCTATCTGTGCCTCTTCACCCCTTCGGTGCCCCTCAGCAATCTGCTGAAGTCTTTGTTTGCGCTTTGCTTGCTGTGTTAAAATAAAAATTTCTTTTGCTGTACTTAGTTCATTTTTATCTTTTACCTTGTTCCGATCCTTGTTTGGCAAATTCGGCATTAATCCTCATTCCTTCGTTCCAGGTACATTTGGCAACGACGCCAAATGTTTACCGTACAGAGTAAGAAGTTTAACACATGTATAATACGATTCAATTCAAAACAGATACTTTATTCATGTATGCATTTTCTGATTACAATCCGATTACAATGACTACAATGATCTATCATGATTCCAAAGTCCATCTCGGACGTGTACATATACCTTTCCGAAGGGGTGACTAAAGCGTCATGCGCCCGTTCGGATGCTACTCTACCCGTCGGCTACACTATACATTTTACCGACAACATCCTTCAATGCTTATAGTTATTTGCAACTCCAATATCCACAGAGATATTCCTTCCCATCATAGGGACAACCAAGTTTCATCCTCCAAAATCTCCCCTTAACCTCTATAGCTTCTATTGGTGTATGTGCTAAGGTTACCGGGGGACATTGTTAAAGGGCAAGGATTGGATTCTTCCCTAGGATGTGTCACTAGGAATAAATTACTTGGTTATGCTTTATATTTTCCACATAAGCTTGATCAACCACAGCTAGTGCAGTATCCATATCATCCTGAGCAGAGTTTTTATGTGCAACATGGGAGCAAATTTTGGAAGTACCTATCTATCTTGCAATAAATGCACTTAATTCCTTTTCAAAACAAATTTTAATATCCCTCTGAGGGAATTTGGTGTGACATGATTGTTATGATTCTCATTGTCACGAGGCTCGATTTATCTCATGCCCAGGTTGAGCCTTCTCCGTTAGAATCTCCAACCACGCGTTACACTGGCTATCACTACTTCTGACTCCTCGTATGGTCCAGCCATTTTTTTCGTTCACTTAGACTATGCCTTACCTCCAAACTTCATCAAGTGTCCACACACCCTACTGCCTAAACAAACACTCCTGCAGAATAGAAGCGCATGCCGAACCACCTTGGTCCTAATCCTTTGCTGGTCCATGCATGCATTCTTGAGCTCAAAGCTCTACTCCTATTCAACCCATGTTGAACCCCTTCTTAGCCCTTTGATATCTTTGCCTCGACATCCCCCATAAGACAACTTTACTCCAATATCGACCATATGTGATCTCAACTCTTCGAGTTTCTTGACCAACCTTGATCTCCATAGCGCCACTCCATGAATGCCCTGAACTACCACAAATCCCCTTGATCAACCATGTTGACTACCCAAGCCAAGCACTGCATCGAGAATCACATTGCATCGAGAATCACCACAACTCCCTTGTTGAACACTGCATCCACCCTGAGTGACTTAGACCACTGAGTCCTCTCTTGCTCACTACGCATATTGCTAAAGCATAATTGGTACTACTAAAGCACCTCAGAACATCCTAGAGTCCTCCAATCCAATCTAGCATGTTACCTTAACACGACTTTGTCTCCATGACACTCCATCTCTTGTTGGTCTCCCCTAGCTCACCATGAACCTTGAAGCCCAATCTTGTTCCCCACGGAACTGTTGACTTCCTTAGCCAAACTCTGAATCCAAACACTGAGCTCCGACTGCTTTGACTCCATGTTTATGTCTCCATGCCCTCATTGGTGAACACCTTGTTCTCATGCAACCATTGCACTCAAACCAACCCTTTACACATATGCACAATCTTAATCCACAAATTCCTTTTCAATACAAGACCTACTTGAGTTCCAGACCTTTGTTCCATGATCCACCGAATCCCTTGGACACTGTACTCGATTTCCAACTCGGTTATGCCACCATAGCTTCACCTATAAATCACTTCACCCATTTCAGTCATGCACCACAAGCCATCACTTCTGGCCATCCATCATGACTCGCCTCTTCGAGCCATGTCCAACAACTGCCTCTTCAGATACTTGATATAGATTTGCCACATGACTCGGCTCACCTCGAGCACTTCCCTGGAATACCATATCATGATCGCCATAGTGGACCACCACAGTCTGAGAGATCTCATCCCAATCCAAATCCAATCAACCAAGTAACCTGGATGTGACCAAGTGCCACACCCCTTTGATATTGCTCTGCACATATAATTGGCTCTGCAACACATCCCCCACACAGTTAATCATAAGCCCCCAATGCTCCTATTCGGACAAACCATTTGTCTCCTACCACAGGACTAGGTACTCCACTTCCCCAACTTTCAGACATTAGACAACTCCCGTTGAGTCATCACCAACATTGGCTTAGTTACTCCGCTTCACTAAGTTAGGGACCCTTGTCTTGTCGCCAAACCTCACCACATCATGATAAGGTGGAGCTACTCTTCTTCGCTCCTACAACTGCGTCACCTCTATCTCATTCGGAGACTGGAATACTCTTCTTCGTCCCTCTTGAGGGATGTCGACCGTCTAAGCCGCCCATGATGCATGGCGATACTTATCCTCCGTGGTTACACCTCATCTCGACTCCACGCCTCGCCTTCACCACAACTCATGCTAGAGGGAACATCTCATAGCATAGCCCCAAGATTGCACTTGGGCTCAGTTTCACCCTGGGCCGACACCACAACTATGTTGGAGGGAACAACACACAACACAACCCCATTGGATACTCCTCGGATCATGTCCTGGACAAGATCCTATGCCACAACTATGCGTGCCCAACACATGACATAGCCCCATTGGATACTTCTCAGCTTGGCACCATGCCTCACCTACTCCACATCTATGTGCATCCCGCTTTGCCTCACATGCCCATAACTTTAGAGTTTCATCTTGTGAATCAACAACCCCTTTAATCCTCTCCCATTCTAAAATAGGCGACGTCCTCGATGTCGGCAACCACTACCACAACCTGTCGAACGGATCTACAAATGCCCTTGTGTACCAAACACTGACTGTCATCATCACCATTACACCTCTTTGCACCTTTTTTGTTTCCACAACATACTTGATGCTATTAGTATCCTAGATACTGACCCTCTTGCATGAATCCACTCCATGTCTCACTGTAACCGAGTTGGCCATATCAAATGGCACCCTAAGAACTACACACCGAATGCTTCATCTGCACTCAACCACCTTTTTGTCATCCACTAACAACCCAAGTTTTGTCTTCCACCTTCAACTGCCTAAGGGACCATTCCTAACATCCATTGAAAGACATACTTGCCACATCCCGGATGCACCCCCAAACTGCTTTCCCAAGTTCGCACATTCAACCTTTGGCCCCTTGGACTTCCTGTTGTGCCACTTCGTTTGCCTGCTGAAGAACCCTATGGCTTGCCTACTGATTCACCTCCAAAACATTGTGCAACCCCTAGTACTTATACAAGCCTTCCTCAAACCATGTTCCTGACACAATCCTACACCAAACTGCAGCTAATAGCTCCCAAATCCACTTTCCCAAGTCATCACTTTCAACCTTGGTACCAGGCCTTCCATTGTGCCATTCTGCTTGATTGCTGACCGACCCTCTGGCATGCCCTGCATCCAACTCGTCCTTAATACATCAACCCAGAATACACCCAACTTTTGTCTGCCAATACACTTCGAGAACCTTGTGACTCCTCAATACTTGCTTCTTGTCCTCGAATCTGACCCAAACATCTTCAAATCGCAACCCTACGCCTCTCTGCACTCACTCGACGGCCCAAACTTTACACCTCAGATGATGCACTTCGAATCAACCTACACCACACGATACCACATCGCCTAAATTCATTGATTCATGACATTGCTGCCTAGACCTCAACTATAGCTTCCAAGCCAACTTGCCACGCCATCAGCACATAGTCCTCAGATTTCCACCCTAAAAGTCCTACACCGCACCATTCCAAATGGCCTTAAGCTTTAACACATCTGAGCTTATGTTGTGTAAGCCCCCACTTCACTGCTCCGAGCAGCTACTTCATTCTCCTCGAACCCACATCCTGCAAGTTCTACACCACACTGCTCCAAGCAGCCCAATTGTTACACCTCAGATCTACACCATAGAGATCCTACTCCACACTGCTCCAAGCAGCCCACTTGTTACACCTCAAGCCCCATATCAAATGAGTCCCTACACCTCACTGTATCATACAACCCACTTTCCAATCTACTCCACGTAGCCTCTCGATTTGGCCTCGGATAATGTCCTAGACACCATCTTACTCCATAGTGAGACTGGCCGACAAAGTCACCCTACAACCCAACTTCTTTACTCCTTAGAGTTGTGCCAAACAACGCCTACACCTCACTGCTCCTTGCAGCCCATCTGTATACTGGTCTTAAATGTACCCGACTCTGCCATCTTTACTTGAGTTACATTCCAACAAACTCACAACATTGTGTTGCCCTACGTCCATCTTCTTGCATTATGGGCTTGTGACACCATGCCACTTCTCGACTTCCAAAGCCAAGTTCCACTACTTAAACCATTTCCAACAATGTCAATATCAACTCTCCACAAGCTGCATATCAGTTTGACCATCTTTAATCCTTGATGCCAACTCCAAGAATCGGTGAAATAACCCAAAGCCAATCTACCAAAGATCTTGCTCCGCAGTCTACTCCCCACGAGTTAGAACAACCCAAAGCCACACTTTGTTTGGATCACGCTCTAGCACCTACTCACCAAAGTTGGGGCAAACCAAAGCTCGATCTCTCCAAGATCACGCTTTGATACCAACTGTCACAGGGCTGGATTTAGCTCAGGCCCAAGTTGAGCCTTCTCCCTTAGAATCTCCAACCACGCGACACGCTAGCTATCACTACTTTTGACTCCCTGTATGGTCCAGCCATTTTTCGTTCACCCAAACTACGCCTTATCACCAAACTTCATCAAGTGTCCACACACCCAATTGCCTAAAAACACTCTCGCGGAATAGAAGCGCATGCCGAACCACCTTGGTCCTAATCCTTTGTTGCTCTACGCAGGCATCATCGAGCTCAAAGCTCTACTCCTATTCAACCCATGTTGAACCCGTTCTTAGCCCTTTGATATCTTTGCCTCGACATCCCTCATAAGACAACTATACTCCAATACCGACCATATGTGATCTCAACTCTCTGAGTCTCTTGACCACCCTTGATCTCCAAGGCACCACTCCTTGAATGCCCTGAACTACCACAACTGCTCTTGCTCAACCATGTTGACTACCCAAGCCAAGCATTGCACCATTGCATCCTTGCTGAACACTGCATCCACCCTGAGTGACTTAGACCATTGAGTCCTCCCTTGCTCAGTACGCATACTGCCAAAGCATACTTGGTACTACCAAAGCACCTCGGAACATCCGAGAGTCCTCCAGTCCAATCTAGCATGTTATCTTAACACGCCTTTGTCTCCATGACACTCCATCTCTTGTTGGTCACCCCTAGCTCACCATGAACCTTGAAGCCCAACCTTGTTTCCCACGGAACTGTTGACTGCCTTAGCCAAACTCTGAATCCAAACACTGATCCCCCATTGTTTCGATGCCGTGTCTCTGTCTCCATGCCCTCATAGGTGAACACCTTGTTCTCATGCAACCATTGCACTCAAACCAACCCTTCATGCATACTGTCATGTCCCCTTCTCAGCTCTAGTGCTTTGGCATCGGGTTAATCTATCTCCACATCCGGATAGATTAACGGCAGTAGCTAACAGGAGGCCTACCATTCACATTAGAGGTTTTATTTTATTTACTTAAGCATTTGTTAAGGTGTGCGGATAAAGTCACTTTATGTTATAAAGTTATTTACTTTATAAAGTGACTTAAGTGACTACAGGATGAAAATTGTGTTTTATCCCACATTCCTTGCTCCTTTGTTTCTCCCTTACTTTGAGGTTATAAATGAGGAGCTTGCATTGGGATTTGGACACACAAGAATTTATGAATTTAATATCCGGAATATTGGTTGCTTAAATGTGACTGAGTTATCACGAGGATGAAAACTCTTGGGAATTAGAAGCTGGATGTAGCCCCAGTCTTCTTAATTGAAGTCTATATCAGAGTTTTCAGAAGTTTCGTTGGAAAATATCAGAGTTTGTGGGGAAGTCTTCATATTTGCATGGGCACTCAGGTTGGACATTTTACCTTCCTCTCATCATTCAGTTAGCTTGTTTTAGCGTGGGAAATATCAGTTGGCAGTTTGACATTGGGTTTAGAGCCAAATACACGATTTGTTCTTGACGTGGAGCTAAGCTAGACTTGGCAGCCAAGGAACCTTCACCGCGGCATGGATATGGTCTCCTAACGGGTCTCAGAATAGCTACGGGTCGGAAGGTAATGGGTCACGCAGTTATCAGTTATCAGCTCGGACGGACCAGAAGCCAGTTGTGATTTATCTCTCCTTAGTCGGCCAGCAGAAACATGTGAAGGACAGTGAGTTACACAGCAGGGGATATGATTAGGAATTAACTCCTCCATCGGCATTGTTTCCACCTTATTCCACATAAAGAGAACAGTCTGAATGTTAGCCGGCAACGTGATTTGGAGCTAGCAGCAATAAAACTCAGTACCCAACCAGACTAGGAGAAGCGTCCAGTAAAATCGGGTCTCTTATTCTCGTTTTCCTGCACTTTTTAGGCTTACTGATTGTAGTGTATGGTTATATTCCGAGCAAAGGGTGTTTTCATTGTTCACTGTTTAATGGACTGATTTTTAACTGAATTTCAAATTCAGATTGCATAACTGTTTACTGTTCAAATTCAACCCATAGTGTATAAGTCTTAACAGTGTTTTGGAAGTTTTTAAGACTTTGGTACATGAAGCACTTGGTATGTATGACAACTGTTTGATGCAATTCCCCATTTTCAGTACAGAACTTTGTGGTTGGAATTAGATAATTTATTACACAACTGTTTGACAAAAATTCCATCAGCATAAATGTTAATTTCCCGAGCAGATTAAGCAAGAATTGTTACACATACACACAATCTTACTCAATCCACAGATTCCTTTGAAATACAAGACCTACTTGAGTTCCAAACCCTTGTTCCATGATCCATCCAATCCCTTGGACGTTGTACTCCATTTCCAGCTCAGCTACGCCACCATAGCTTTACCTATGAATCACTTCACCCATTTCAGTCATGCACCACAAGCCATCACTTCTAGCCATCCATCATGACCTGACTCTTCGAGCCATGTCCAACAATTGCCTCTTCAGATACTTGATACAGATCTGCCACATGACACAGTTCACCTTGAGCACTTCCCCAGAATACCATATCCCGATCGCCATACTGGACCACCACGACCTTTGAGATTCCATCCCAATGCAAATCCAGTCAACCATGTAACTTGGATGTGCACCAAGTGCCACACCCCTTTCATACTGCTGTACATAGATAACTGTCTCTGCAACACATTCCCCACACAGCCAACCAAAAGCCCACAATGCTCCTACTCGGACAAACCATTTGCTTCCTACCACAGGACTAGGTACTCTGCTTCCCCAGCTTTTAGACATTAGACAACTCCCATTGAGTCATCACCAACATTGGCTTAGTTACTTCGCTTCACTAAGTTAGGGACCCTTGTCTTGTCGCCAAACCTCACCACATCATGATAAGGTGGAGCTACTCTTCTTCGCTCCTATGACTATGCATCACCTTTATCTCAGCTGGAGACTAGAGGGAAGGACTACTCTTCTTTGTCCCTCTTGAGGGATGTTGACTATTTAAACCGCCCTTGATGCATGCCGACGCTTACCCTTCATGGTTACACCTCATCTCGGCTCCATGCCTTGCCTACACCACAACTCATGCTAGAGGGAACATCTCATAGCACAGTCCCAAGATTGCTCCTTGGCTCGGTCCCACACCGGGCCTACACCACAACTATGTTGGAGGGAACAACTCACAACACAGCCCCATTGGATACTCCTCGGATCATGTCCTGGATAAGACCCTACGCCACAACTATGCGTGCCCAGCACACTGCATAGCCCCATCGGACACTCCTTAGCTTGGCACCATGCCTCGCCTACTCCACACTTGTGTGCACCCCGTTTTGCCTCATAGGCCCATAACTTTAGAGTTTCCTCTTGTGAATCAGCAGCCCGTTACACTCATTACCATCTGTTTGAGGGAGACTTCTCTTCCTATTTGAGACTACCTTAGTATGAATGCAATCATGATAAAGTTTGATGAGATATGATGAATGATTAGTGATTAGTTTAATTGGTAAGGTAGATTTTGCAAATAAATCACGATCTACAGAAATTTAAACAGCACATGAATCTACTTTTTTTCCTCTAGCCCTACAAATTCTCCCAATAAATCTCCATTTTCATTAAGATTTTGCCATGTAACAGTTCAATCCGGAGATTAGGTATGCTAATCCATTTAGCTACTTTGATAGAATGAGAACTGCTGGTATCAAAATTAGGTTTCCAGTCGTAAAACTTAAGATTATATCATTACAAATAATATGATTACCAGATTAAAAACTTTCCTTTCTTGTTGCATCCTTGCAATCAATGAATATGAAATCCTCATGAAGTGTAGTAATACCTACCCTGCCCATATAGGTCTCCTTCAACCATTGTCATTGCTTTCCACATAAAGCTTAAAACCACACTCTTTTGCAAATAAGCTGGATTCTTGCAATAATCAGTAAATATGTCTGAACTGTAGGGATTATGACACTCTTCCTTAGAGGTTTAGGGATTCCATTTTTGTGATGTGTTATGCAATGGTCGTAGAGGAGGTATAGGGTTTCTGATCATCTGCATATCTCGCCTTCTTGTATTTTTGGAGGGATCACATTGTTTATTCATGCCTTGCTTATCAACATGCCTTTGTTCTATATTTATACTTTTCAAGGGCTGAGAAACCTTGGCTGGTGGGGTGTTGAGAGGGGCTGATATATGTGAACCTGAATTTTGTGGCTGTGAAGATGTGGCCTTAAAGGCAAAATTAGGGATCCTGTGGGAGATGGGGATTGCCCATAAATGCTTGTCGAGATCACAGCGCTCTTCATTGTCATTGACTGCCACTTTGCCTTGAGAATTCTGAGCTTGCCTCTCCTTCCACCCTCTAAACCTGCCATTCTTGTTGGTATTCTCTGCTCTGTAATCCTTGCAGGCCCTGTCGTTAAAGTTTCTTTGCCATGGCTCCGTCCTGAAATTTAATGCACTAGAACCAAGGTTATTTGAATCCCTTGTTGAAGGAGTATCCACCCTTCTAACAGGAGGTGGATGGTGGCCTAAACCCCTAAACCAGTTGGAGAATGCAGAACTCCTATTATAGCTATAGCAGAGGAAGTTTGTAGTGATATTCACTCTTCTTCCCAGGGCAGATTTTTCCCGTGAATGCAGAGCCGTAAAACATAATTTTGGAGAAATTGAATATTTGTTATATTGGTTTAGTTGCAATTGTTCATCCTTTTTCTTTAATATCATAATTTTTGAGAGATTAAATATTTGATTTATGGGTTTATTTGAAAATTTTCAACCTTTTTATAATAATAAACTGAATTGTAATGATGGTCGTCTTCTGAAACAGTTTGGATTTCTTTTTGGTATTTTAAAATTAAATATCAATAAATAAACTAATAACGTAAGATATATTTTCTATCTACTGGTCTAATGGTACAAATAACTGTTTGTAAATTGTTTTACTTTTTATATAATTTGATTAGCTTTTTATTACTTTGTCAGATTAGAGAAAGGTACATTTGATCGTGTAGCATAAGGGATATTTGGATGTGTGTTCTGGCATTATATATAATAAATTAAGTTGATAACATTCTTATTTGACACTCATTTTTAATCTGCAAAGCATTCAATAATTTTCAGCCTTATGTATCTTTCTTTGATTGTACATCTATAATTATATATCAGTTTCATTATTCTCAACCAGGTAAATATCATTGTCCCGTGTTGGATAAAGTGTTCACAGAGTTCACTCACATTGTTGCTGTGAAGACGACTGGAAATGTATTTTGCTATGAGGTATGATTGGTGTAGACCACAAGTGAAGGATAGTTATACAGTCTTATATTTTTATCTTTGTTTCTTGTGAGGCTATGCATAATTCTACAATTCTGGTGAGAATGAAAAGTTCTGTAACTAAAGATACCTTTTGATGGCGATGCTATTGAACTTGGAGCGATTATAATTAACCATTCATTGTACTGCAGGCAGTCAAGGAGCTAAATATAAAACCAAAGAACTGGAGGGAATTGCTTACCGATGAACCTTTTACAAAGGATGACATAATAACAATTCAGGTGTTCTGTTTATAAAAAATATTCAATTGTTCAAAGGAAAGAACTTTGTTGTCTGTAAATTATGAGTTTTCTGGTATCTCTGTGCAGTTCTGTTTTTTGTTCCATTGAATATAAGTGCTTTTGATCTTGATTAACATTCATTTACTTTCTTTTCCTATTCAGGTGAAGAATGTAAGAATGTTCCTAATCAATTTTTTTTATCTTTGTGTTTTCTGTTCAATAATTCCTGTGAGGTTCATTTGATGCAGAATCCAAATGCCCTGGATGCAAAGGTCCTTTCAGATTTTGATCATGTTAAAAAAGACTTGAAACTTGACGATGAAGGTTTGCAAGTTTCTTTCATGTATCTTATCTTCACGATTATGGTTTTAATTTGGGTCTCCAGTTGATGCATTTAAGGCAGGGTTTATTTCCTGTGTGAGCATTCATTTTTAGACAGGTGTGGATATTCAATATTTAATTGCTTAGAGTTTTGTCTTTTTTGTTTCTTTATCATCTACTGATTTTTATTTGGTCTCATCATGAGAATGGTGTGCTCACTGCAATGTCTTGGATCATAACCTTTTCTTAATCATTGATTCCTATCAAACCAGAACTAATGGGGACAAAGGATGATCCATTCCATGGTATAAATTTGTCTGGCGATATTAAGAGCATGCTTAAAGAAATTGGGACTGAAAAAGCGAAGGAAATTGCAATGATTGGTGGAGGTGGTGGCAAAGCTCAAACTGAAATGGCAGCAGCACTTGCTGCTATACATACTGCCAAAGCACATACTACAAAGAAAGAAAAGGAAGACACCTCTGGTCAAACCAAAGGCACTCAGGCTTTCAGTATTGTAGATGCCGCATCTGCTTCAGTTTATGGAAGAAGTGCTGCAGCTGCTAAAGCAGCTACAGCTGAAAAGACTGCTGCTCGTGTGGCTGTTCACATGGCAGGTGAATGTGCGCCTGTCAATGGCAAGATGGTTAGTTTAGTTAAAACTTGAATATAATTCAGTGAAGTTTGTGACTGTTTCAGTACATAAATATAATTTAGATGTTTTAATGACTGTTTATGGCATCATGTTCAATACCAAGCCTTCTGTAATTTTTACAGATGAAAAGCCGATTTACATCTGGGGCAGCGTCCCGGTCATTTACGTCAACAAATTATGATCCAGTTACCACGAATGAATATGAGTATGTTAAAGTTGAAAAAAACCCCAAGAAGAAGGGATATCTTCAACTCCACACCACACACGGAGATCTTAATTTAGAGTTACACTGTGATATAACACCTCGCACGTGTGAAAATTTTATTACACTTTGTGAACGTGGGTACTACAATGGAGTAGTCTTTCACCGGAATATTAGGTATGCCTATAAATTACTTATTCTATCATATTTTCCTTTGATCCTCATGCAGGTGGCTTGAGGTTTCTGTTAATTCTGTTATGCTATCTTTACTTGTATTCTTTGTTATTGTAGAAATTTCATGATTCAGGGTGGTGATCCAACTGGGAGTGGAAGAGGAGGAGAATCAATCTGGGGAAAACCTTTCAAAGATGAATTGAATTCCAAATTGCTTCATTCAGAGAGGGGCATTGTCAGTATGGCAAACAGTGGGCCTCACACAAATGGATCCCAGTTCTTCATTCTTTATAAATCTGCAAAGCACTTGAATTTTAAGCACACAGTATTTGGTCGAGTAGTGGGCGGGTTGACCACACTCTCAGCAACAGAGAAGGTTCTGGTGGATGATGATGATAGGCCTCTGGTAAGACAAGGAAGATCAATAATGCAAGGTTCTAGTAGATGTGCAATTGCTCATTTCATGTTGATTAGGAAGGCGTGCTTGATAATTTGTGCTTTTGTATGGAAATTATATGCCTTATGATTGAAATAAGAAAGCACAGTTAACTGAATTTTCTTGTAAGGTTCCTTTTCATGATATCTTTGTGTTCACTGCTGAAGCTGTCTTTGTGATTTTTTTTTGTCCATTCTGAGCTGTATTTTACATTTTTAAAGTGACATGGTGCTCAAAATGGCTTAGGTTTTGTAGTATATGTGGGTAATGCTCACTTTACATCATTTTGGGCAAGTATTTAATTACTGCTTCTTAAGGTATTTTGGTAGACATAAGAATGTCTTTCTTCCCCTTTCTTGAGGAGCATGAAAAAGGAAATATAGTATTAGTTGTATTTTTAGCAATGCATCACTGGAAGCTCCATTACCATTTAATTTAAAGCAAGGTTAATATTGAGTTTGTAGGGGAAGATAACAACTTTGTTTTGACCAGAAAGCTAATTGCTGGGTGTTAAATGGTATTATGTGTTTTCAGGCTTCAAAAAGTATTTAATTTCTATTTCTTAGGGCACGTTCAGAACAGAAAACAAGAAATAGCAACCAGAAATGTAATTGTGCCAAATTCAATGGAAGCAAGGGGGAATTGGAATGGTGTGTTTTAACAGAAACCTCCCATCTTACGTTTGATGGCCTTCTGCATGTCAAATTAATAGCTAGTAGTTAAATAAAATATTCATATATTTCAAGGTATTTAAATATTTAAATAATATCTTTTACAATATATTTAAAAATTAATAATTGAAATAGAACATAATATAAAAGGTATAATATAAATACAATGTTATCTATGAATTATAAGTAGTAGTCTAATTTTGTAGATAACATCGGAGTGGTTTGTTGGGGCCCTTGGCCAAAAAGCAAAAAACAAATGAATACAACCATCATACTGTGAAGATGACAGCCTATTGCTAATTGAAAAACCAACCAACTTTTAGAGTGGAATGTCAGGCCCTTGTATTGTCCCCTTCCTAATTTGCCCTAGAAGTTGCCTTAAATTACAATTGCAACAGTTCAGGGTTATTGTTTACCAAATAAATGGTTTCTTTAATTATGTGATCCATAACCATTCACTACATGAACACAATGCTAACATACAAATAAATTTTTACACACACACAATGCTAAGAGTAAATCATAATGCAAATATTATTCATAAACAAATCTACGGTTAGAATAAAGAGAATATATCTTCATCATTATGCTGTAAAATGATATGTGAGTTCCACTTATAGATGTGGAGTAAGGAGGCATACTAAGGTGCCCTAAGATAAGATAGCGGTTATCCCTCAATACGGCCACCCTCCATTCTTCCATGGTTGGAGTAAACTACGATTCACCAATTGTCCCTTGATGTAGGAGTTGGAAAGATACTTGCAATAGGATGCCCTTAGTGGTTCTCCCTCTCACAGTGCAGTAGAGTGCCCTCCTAGCTGTTCTCTCAATTGTCACTGCAACAGGATGCCCTTGGCAGTTCACTCTTTTTAATCCAGATCAAATTCATATTTTAATGTTTAATAGCAGCAGACAGAGATACATTATAAGTACATACAAATAAGTTAGTCATGTTTCTGCATTACCAATAATGGGATAATACAAGCACCCTAGACTTAGATTTGTATCCTATCCTCAGTACGAGAGATTTGTTCTGCTGATGGTCTTAATTTTCTTGTTTGGATCCTATGCTTGCTTCTTGTCTTTGATGCCTAAGTTGTTAATTTATATATATTATATGCATATGTAAATTCCTGGTTACTGTTTTTGCAATCTGTGTTAGATGTTGATTGTTCTTGCTTTGACTTTGCTGGATATCTTCAGAATGCTGCCAGGATATTATATATTGTATTTTCTCTTGTTCAATCTCTTCCCTTCCTTTGATTCTTCCTCACGTGGCTTAATAACCTATCGTGATCCTCAAGGGGTGGGTCTCTGGAAAGTTTGTCCCTTCACGAGGGTCGGGATTCTTCATTGGTGTTCCCTGGATAATCATTGGTTATCTCAATTAGTTTGCAACACACCTCTTGAGGGATTGCTGACTAAGTTCTTTTCATCAACTCAATTGCTGCACTATTTTTCCTAATTGCTTAGGTGATGAAGTATTTTATTACAGATGCATAGCACTTGGAAGTTCTCTCAAACATTCAAATGACAGACCAGATGACACCTTCAAAGGTGCTAAAGATATGAAGTGGACGTGTATTCAGATCCATCAGTGTCCTTAACTCAAAATTCATTAGTAATACAGAAATGAAATGTCAGATTGAGGCACTAAACTGCTACATGGATGGGCCTGCAAAGCTGGTTTTGCCATCTCCTATCAACAATCTACCAAATGGGGACATACATATCCTCAACTCTTGCATATATGGATCTAATGGCCTCCTTGGCCCTATCCATGCCCTCATTTATACAGCCCATAGAGGGCTTCTCCCCATCAACAATTTGTCGGAGAACTACAAGGGGCTCAGTAACCTACCGATAATTTAAACAAAAGCTGTTAAGTCACAAATCAAATAAAAAATAAGCAAAATCGCAAAGTTACAAATGACACAAAAATATGCATATAAATTTAAACTAATTAAGATTTAAGTTTTAACACATCTATCCTAGTAGTGGTTGTAACATAGGATGAGGAAGTCCACTCCTCACCAACAGACATGCGCTTCTACATGGCCTTTGATGTCATGAAGGATTTCAGTGTGAGGAAATTTGAGGCAAATCTCGTGATACCATGACAAGCCAACGCCTTTTGCCTTCTGTATTGACTCATAATGCTAAGGACCAATGCATGATTGTAGATAAACTCACAAATATTCTTGGCCCTTTCAACGCATGATTTCACCTATTCAGGCTTACTAGTATCCTCCAAGATGAGGTCAAGGCAATGGGCCACACATGGAGACCAATTATTTTTTGGTTGCTTCTCCATCAAAAGATTATACGCAACAATTTTAAATTAATTAGAAATTTGGACGTGTTGAGAAATTTTAAGTAAATTCATAGATGCCTCTCCATCAAAACTTGAAAGTTAAAAGTTTACCTGCAACAACATAACTCGCTGCATTATCTGTTAATGTTTTAGCCCAGATATTAGATAATCAACAACAAAGAAAAGGAAAAAATAATACACAAAAAAACTCAAGTCATTTATCCTAGGAAAACCCTTCGACTTGAAGGGAAAAACCCAGCCACACCAGCAAAATATGACTTTTATTGATAATCAAAATGTTTTAGTACAAGGCTTTCGCTTCACTAATTTACAATATACCAAGAAATCACATAAATAAATTGTATAAGTCTTTTCATCTTGCACGTGAAGGTCTCTTTGAGTCCCAAAAATAAGACCCTTCATATGTCCACATATTCAACACTTCATATCTCCATACATATGCCTCTTCACATGACATATGACACATGTCTTTTTACATAATATTAACTTAATATCTCGTTCAGCTGAAGATGATCATAAGGGTCATAATAAATATATTTCAATCTCATAAAATTAGAGATAAAAATCTCTATTGCAGCTACAAATTCAACACTCCCTTTTAGCAAGAGAGAGATCTTTAGTTAGGTATGCACACATAGTTGCAACCAAAGATGATAAATTTCCATAACATATGTTATCTCAGCATAACATAATCCACCATAGTTACTTCATAAGCACACAGAATGAAGTCACACATCTTTCACCATGCTTGCTTGCAGAGGGCAGGACAGATTTTTATCTCAAAACTTTTCCTAGATAAGGATACATCCCCACCATGCCTACTTGCAGAGGGTGGTCCACCATACCTACTTATAGAGGGTGGAATGAGGACTTTCACCTCAAACTTCTCCCAGAAAAGAATGCATTTCCATCGTGCCTTCTTGTGGAAAGTGGCCTGCCATATCTATTAGCAGAGGGTGGAAAGAGGGCTTTCACCTCAAACTTCTCCAAGAAAAGAATGCATTAATCACTGAGATTTTGTCTTAAACGAGTCTCCCTCTCAGCAGGGACAACTTTAAACACCATAAAAAGGAAGTTGATTCCAAGTTTTTTTTATTGCCACACAAGCTTCACAATTGGTTGGACATCTTCCTCAGTCACGAAATCCCCCTCTAAAGCTGAATAGTCTCTCTCTAAACATGACCTTCCTCTTTTAATGAAGATAATGTGCCACCAATTTTGTATCAAGATTGCAAACAACGTTTGCAAAATCTCTCACTATCCCATTGCACCTTGCAACCATGAGAGATATTAATAACTCATAACCATCAATGCTACAAGCAATCACTATTTATAGACAATATTCAAGAGATATAATCATAAATACTTATCTCTTTGTGATCTAATCTCAATATGGACACAAATCTACATACATAAGAGAATATATAGCTAATGCAATACTTACGGCATCAATAAACAATACGAAACTAACAATTTTTTAATCTCCTTATCATCTAATCTTTCTCACAATCCACCTATTGACTTATTCACAACACCTCAAAAATAGCTTTTGAAGGAACACTCAGGCCTCAAATGCTGTGGTTAAACTCTGTTACACAGGCATGATACATTGATCTACAAAAATGAGGTAGCAACTTATGTGTGTGCTGGCAACTCAACCATGCGCAAATCTGGACCAATTAATCAACCATAACATGAGCAATCAGGTGAGAGTTTACATCCACTCTAATATCCCTTAATGAATCTGAGGTAAACTTTTTGGGTAAATGCATATACACAGATTTGATTCAAATGCATCAAACTAAAATAATGACATAATTCATATATACAGACTTCGAATATACTTTGCTGCTCAAGCACACACTACAGAAAAGGACAAGATATTGACAATGACCAGAGAGAAAATAATATAGATAGACTAAATATACTCATAATATATAAAGCTTTACAATCTGAAAATGGATCGTTCAAAGCACATTAGACTTTGAATACACACAATAAATAAGAGCTATGCAGCATAATCAAATATATCTACCTCACACACAAATCAATATGACGAACGTATGAAACCATAGTAACACGGGGATGCGTCCCCACCCTTTTTCCTTGACTCACCCAAGACGAGGATGCACCTGGGATGGGTGGAAGACGTTCCCGCGTCCCTAGAGGCGCCACCATTGGGTTGTTGTCTCACTAGGGACGGGGGGACGAAAACAAGTCACTTGAGGGGACAGGGGACGGGAACAAGTCCCCTGATCCCTCCAGGGGATGATTGGGTGTGCCTTATCCAACCAAAAAATATTGAAGTTTGTTTAAAAAAATTAAACATTTTTTAATATTCTATTAGGTGTATTGAATATCATATCATATTGCTCAATGTAATCATATCTATGATGAGATACTCATACAATTGATATCTATGACTATTATTATTTAATATTTATATAATAGAACTTAGAAGTTATAACTCTTTCATTTTCTCATTCAAGTATTTAAAATTTTAATATTAATTGTTTAATGTTCAATGCAATGTTCAAGGCTCAAGTATTTAAACTTTAGTAAATTAGTAAGTACTATTTTACATCTTTACATATTTTCATTACTAACATTTTTAAGTACCACAAGTATGGTATATAGTATATACAACCCCCCCACCTGTTCTGTCCCCCGCTGCGGTCCCCTGCCGTCCCCAAATTGAGGCCCCTTTGTCTCCTTGTCCCGGAAACTTGTCCCCCGTCCTTGCATCCCCTAGGCCAGTGTAACTATGTATGAAACCATGGACAATAATACTGAAACATAACATAAAATCGCATGTCATTGAAAGAACTATTATGTTAATGTATAATAAAGTGAAAGGTTGAAGGTCAAAAGACATAAGTTCAAAAACATCATTTGGCGATGTTCATAATACATCCATTGCATGACAACTGGCAAAAGGGATATATATAGATTAAAAAATAAAAAATTCTGCAAAATAATGGTCAAACATTAGAACATTATTCGATGACTACATAATATATTAAAAGAAATCCCTAACTTACAGACTTCGCCCTCTCAAAAGGTCCGATGCACGTACCACGGTACCACTAATCATTCCAGAAAACTGACCAATCAATATCACCTCAAATAAGAATAATCTTCATCGAAATGAAAAACTCAACTCAAATAATGATAGAACTGAAATCGCACATCACAATAGGCAATACAAAATCATCTGCAAAAATAAACGACATATACAAAAAACGACATACATATTAGGGTACAGATTTACAAAAAGAAGGTAAATCGTCAGCTTCAAGAATGTTAGGATACCAAAAATGGAATCAACCGCCCTCCCACATCCTTAATGAATTTTCCTTGATGCGAAGTCAACACAGAAACGCTTACAACTGCCAAATCAGCAAACATACAAAAAAAATCTCCTTAAAAATAAGGAAACACACAATGCCAGGAGTTGGAGAGAAGCTTGAGGAATACTCAACAACGTCAAGATATTCCCAACTTGATTCCAATTTTCTCCCAAAAAGGCCCGTTAAAAGATCTATTGACAGAGTTTTCCTTGTTGTCGCCCTTATCACCGGCGATTTGAATTTTGTGACTAGCAACTCTTGGACAGATGGCTCCCACCATGCGCACATCTGTCAACTACAGCTTGCTGCCATTCCAAATTAGCAACACGAAAAGATAATATATACGAGATCTTTTTCAAACTATGCTAGGTTGGCTGCCTCCTCCAAGTGACGCAACTATGAAATTACAGCTCACTCCTACAAGCTTTGAATCAAGTTAGTCGATTATAGTTAATAACTCTCGCGATGACTACTAGAATTGGCTTAGAGATCATTGATACATTTTATGGATGGACTCTTGGAGGCAAAAATTCTCTCAACGGACCTATTAAAAAGGAATGAAGATCTCCCTCTATTGGAAATACAGTGTAAAGAGGTGGTGAACATTCTGACGAGAATATTGAGTAATATACCAATATCTTTACATGGACAATGATAACAAACCAGAGCAATATCCCTTGTATCTACATAATTTGTCTTGAAGAGGCATAAAATGCTCAAAAGGCATTCAATGACATCTCATGGTGATAACCATTTTTTCTAGCACTGACCAATACTTCTTCACCTTCTACCTCCGTGCTCAATATCCAACTTTGCCAAAAAAATAAAGAAAAATGGACTCTCTTCTTTTATCTATCTAGTCATGTTGGCACTTGACATGAGGAATCAACAGATGTTAAGCATTGCAAACGGTAAGCATTTACAAGGGATCTCTGAAAGAAACAAACAACTCGAGCAACTTTTGGAATTTGTTATTGAAGGTAGAAAAAAATGAAGCTGCCAAAAGAAGAAATCGTCATAATAGAATAGTGCCTATAGATGCTTGAGTGAGAGATTTCCTTCTCATTAAGTGAACATAGTGACTATGGTGAGAGAATGTTTCGCACCACAATAGGAGGGAGGAGCCATGACAACTTGAAATATACACAATCGCAAAGATGAGCCTTTTTAAATGAAATAAATTTCCTTGACATATAGAAACGATGCATGAAAATAGAAAGACTTCCAACATATTAAAAACTCCTCCGCCGGATATGCCATATTATTAGGCACTTAGCGTTCACATTAGGATGAATAAGAGATCATGAACATACGTCGGTGAAATTATGTACAATAACTATAAATTGCCAGGTCTAAAGAAGCATAAATTCATAACATTTACTAAAGCTACTTCTTTCTCATGAAATTCTGATTGTTATTATCCAACCTAGCTGTGATACCATGTTAATGTTTTTGCCAAGATATTAGATAATCAGCAACAAAGAAAAGGAAAAATTAATACAAAAAAAAAAACTCAAGTCATTTATCCTAGGAAAACCCTTCCACTTGAAGGGAAAAAACCCAACCACACCTGCAGAATATAACTTTTATTGATAATCAAAATGTTATAGAACAAGGTGTTCACTAATTTACAATATACCAAAAAATCACATAAATAGATTGCATAAGTCTCTTCATCTTTCACACGAAGGTCTCTTTGAGTCCCAAAAATAAGACCCTTCATATTTCCCCATATTCAACACTTCATATCACCATACATATGCCTCTTCGCATGACGTATGAAACATGTATTTTTACATAATATTAATATCTCTTTCAACTGAAGATGACCATAACGGTCATAATGAACATATTTCAATCTTATAAAATCAGAGATAAAGATCTCTATCACAGCTACAAACTTCAACATTTTCTGTCACCACATGCACCACATTTTCTTCCCCCACCTCTTGTATTACTTCCCCAATAGCCTCACAGAAGTATGTGATGTTTTTCTCATGCGAGGAAGCATCAATAAACTTCAAGAACACGGTGGATCCTGAAAATTAAGAAAAATAATTATCATACATCATGGATCAATCAACAAATCAAAACTTAAATTATTCAATGCATTTAGAGAAGTAGAATGATCAATCATGTCCATAGGAAACATGAAAATTTAGGAGTGTTCTAATCGCCCTTTTGGCTCCAAGATTGTCGGTGGTCCTCTAGCTTAACTTTTAATCCTCAACCATTTCTAACAAGAGGGGCTACTTAACTCAACATCAGTATGGGCTTTAAACTCCCCTCCACAAATGGTTACGATATCTACCATGCCTTGCCAATAAGGAGACATGTCACAAATAGATTATGAGTAGATCACTAGACAAAGTAGAGTTCAAGTTCAAAGTTTCAAATTCAAACAATAAATTTTGGAATTTAGTTTTCAAATTAAAGCAATCAAATAAAAAAGAACGGCGCTGGCTAAAGTCTAGACAAAATGCACCAAAGAGAAAAAATAGTCAAACATTTTTTTTTTAGATTCATGAAAACATAGTGATTTTTTCTCAAATTTTTTATTGTTTTTGACGACAAAATATGCAGATCATGAAGAACAAATTCTGAAAATTTCAAGAAATATGTTGTGTTTTTGATTTTTTGAATTTTGGTCAATGGTGCATTTTGTCTGGTGTTTAGCCTCATCCAAAAATAATTACCTAGTTGCAATAAACAAAATGTTGCAAAAGTACCAAAGTTTGCAAAATTGTTTTTTCGCAACATCATGAATCTTCTTGTTCCAACCCATTCTCTCAAGCAAGGGTTGTGCGCCAGAGGTACTGTGTGCCACATAAAAACTATCCAACTTCAATCTTTTCACTCTAGACCAAAGATGACGATGCAATTAGCAAGAGTAGAACTAACACTAGCACTAGACTAGTACTAGGACGAAAGGGAGGATTGGTAAAACCCTCTCCAACACAGCTCATTGATGCGGATGTGAATGTGGGTGCATGGGAGCCAATAATACTTAACTCTTCCAATTGTCTCTTCTTAGTTAACTTTTCTTGTTCAAGTGTTTCTAACTGAGCATAACATAATGTTTTGCCTTGGCAGTTTGTTTTTTAAATATCTCAATATCATGGTGAAGTGTGGCAATAAATATGCTATTTAAATTTATTGATGCAACCAAAGTTGATTTCTTTACAAAAAAACCGTTTTGTTTGATTTTTTTGCCTGCCAGGAAAATCTTATGTATGTTTCTAAGCCACATCCATTTTAGGCACTGTGAAAAATGAATGATTTTAAAATTTTATAAAGTTATAAATATAAACTAATAGAAACAATCAGCAAACCTCACATTTTTTGAGAAAAAATTGTATATACATTTACAAATTTCTCATTGAAGTATGCAATTTATGTTTTAATAGAAAGCGTTCAAGATTTGAAAAGTTACACTAAAAAAAAAAAAGAAATGAAAATCCCATTAACATACCAAAAAAAAAAAACCAATAAAATCTACAAAGTTTAACACTTACCTCTTCCAAATGAGTTGATAAGTCTTGCTATGGATTCCTTGATGCTCTTAGTGCAAGGCTATGGCCTCCACAAAGTGATTTGTGGTCTGTTTGATGCTCTTCTTCCTTGCTGGTTGCAAACCTATGGCCTCTTGTTTTCCTTCCTCTTTCTCTCACTTTTCCTGTTTTCTTCTCACAAAATTGCAATTGGAAGACCTTTTAGGTTTAAATGAAAAAGAAATACAAAAAAAAAAGCGAGGAATTTTTTTTTTCCAAAATATTTTATGCATGCCAAAAATCCTTGGCTGATGACATGAGTCATCGTGTTCAGACTCTGTGTTTTTTGGCATAACTTGCTGACTTGCTGAGTTAGGTGAGTCATGCCCAAAACTTGTGTAGTCAAGCTGTCGAGTCAGCAAAATTTGGCCAACCTGGCTTTGCTCACCAACTCGGCAGACTCGTGGTGAGTTTGAGATCTTTGGTCTTAACCTATGTTACCCCAAGTTTCGGGACGAGGAGATAAGGAGACGGGGAAACGTGTTTTCGGGACATTCTTTTTGGCTAGAGCATTGGACGGCTATATATATACATATTCTCATCAATTTCACATTCATTGCGGCAACATAGTTTAAATTTATCAATTCCATTCATCAAATAATGATTCATCAATAATCATAGAGCATATCAATTAGCATCTAATTGAAGTATCATAGAAAACAACATCAATTTCAATCATCATCTAACAACACCAATAGTAAGTCATCAAATGAGAGAATAAAAAGCATCATAGATTAATATCACAAGGCTGCAATTTTCAAGTTTCAAGTTTGAACATGATGAAAACATTGAAAAATTAAACTTATAACGTAGTATCAGCTGTAGTCTATCAATGATCATATAATTGTTCCATCAATGTATCAGCTGTCAATGATCATATAATGTCAAAACACTCAAGTTTGAAACATCAAAGTCAAACTGAAAACAAATATAGTATGATAGCTGCCCCTATTCATCCATATCAATGTCATTATTACTGTCATCTTGATTTGATATGTAATCAAATTTATAAAGTTTGTAACATTTATTTTATAATTTATTTGAAGTCCCGACTTCCAAGCCAAGGTCCACAGACGGGTAAAATGTTAAAAACAGGTTTTCTAATATTTTTTGGTGTTTAAATTTTTTTTTTTAAAATTGGAAACTGTTAGCAGTCCCTGGCATGGATAGGAAACGACAAGGGACAATCAACGTGATCTAGAAACTTGACTGTTTCTGGGATGCATATCTGATTTTCCTATTTGGATGGGGATGTTAGAAATAGATAATACTTTGGGGGGGGGGGGGTGGTGAATCAGTATTTTCAATCTTTTTGCCCACAACTGGATATTATTAATTACTTTAATACATGCATAAGGAAGTAAACCAATAATGTTGAACAATATAAACAATTATACACAAAGAGAGCTCATAACACCATATTTTGTTAACTAGGGAAACCCTGGCCAAGGGAAAATTCGGTGGGGTTGAAACCCACAAGATGGTTCACTATATAAAAGACTCTGGTTAAGGATCTTGACTCTGTTAGTAGTCTATGAAGAATGTATAGTGTGTCAAGTCCCTGTTAGGAGACTAGACCTTGTTAGAAGCCTCAACCCTATTAGGAGTTGCTTCAACCCTGTTAGGAGTTGGTGGATCATATACAAATGTGTGCAAGAAGAGCCCACTGCCCTAACATGCAACTATACAATAAGTTCTTTAGGAGAATAGATATACATACAATACTGGATCACTTGCTGTACTTCACAGTTCTTCTGATTGTCAGTGCTTCATACAAAGAGTGACTGCACATATATCAATTTGCATCATATCTCGCATTATCATAACATTACTTCGCATCACATGGCATCCTCACTTCGCAATTGAAGTTCTTTACTTATATCAATTATATTAATAAATTCTTCCTTAGTCGGCTGACATATCATCCTTAGAGTCGGCTCATCAAGATTTAGTAATCAAAACAATTTTGTAAGTCGTACAAGTCAATTTGCTGACATGCTCTGTTCTGCACTGTGAAGTAACTGCATAGGTATTTCCTTCATAACTTGAATTTGGTTGCTCGTACGGACATGCGCATTGGTATGCATCATTAGAGTGACGTCATGCATCTATGGTTTACTGCGCAAGAGAATATTCCACTATCAATAAATCTCATCATGCTGCTGTAACATTGTCCAATACTTGGACAATTTTCCTTCACAAATAATCACAATTAAACTGCAAAACATATTTTGCCATAAATGACAACCACATATCTCACCTAATTTGACCGATTGGTCATATTGCCAACAAGGGACGGCTAGGAAATGTCCCCTGCTGTCCCCCCATCCCCAAAACTGTCTCCGTTTCCAAAACCTGAGGCTTAGGGCCACAAATATGTCCCCGGGTAATTTAGGTTTTAGCCTTGTTTATGGTGCTAGTGGTTCAAAAACAATCCAGTATCGCCAAAAACAATCCAACAAGTTCCCATGCCTTAGAAATAGTTTTATGCTGTTTTGAGGAATTCTCAGTTGCGGATGGATTTGAATTTTACCT
Organism: Cupressus sempervirens; assembly: GCA_028749045.1. Classification (NCBI taxonomy): domain Eukaryota; kingdom Viridiplantae; phylum Streptophyta; class Pinopsida; order Cupressales; family Cupressaceae; genus Cupressus; species Cupressus sempervirens. Next base: position 403,204,217 of record CM053785.1, read on the forward strand.
GAGAGTAATTAACTTTATCAGCAAAGGTAATAATGCAGTGATGAGTGACTTTTTCACCCAAGTGAAGCTATTCACAGGAACATCAGGTGGTGCAATGGAAAAGTTAAATTTCAGATGAAAGACTAAATAAAGTGCATAGTGAAACAGTGGGAAAGACATCATAGTCTATTCCGAAATTTGATTTCTTTGATTGGAGAACGATCCGCATGCATACAGAATATAATATTTCATTTGCAAATCTGATTTCTTTGTTTGTAGATCATATTTCTTTGATCTTTGTCAACCCATGTTGGGCGTGATTTTGAGTTAAATTATACAATGTTTAATCTGAGCTATGCCTCAACTATAACCCAAGTTTCATAATTTTTGTTCAAGGGTGGATAATTGCCTTTAGTTAGCCTGAGTTCTAGGTTTCTGGGTTTCTGGTCATGTTTTTCGTTCCTTGGCACGAGAGGATGACCTGTTTGTAAGCAAGTAGAGGTCCCTAATGTGTCAGCTATTATGTATTAATGTTCCTGTAACTTGATTTGTAGCATATATGTGATTACATTATTTTGTGCAATTGTTTCAATGTCTGGATGTAACTCTAATGTGTCAGCTATTATTTTTTAATGTTCCTGTAACTTGATTTATAGCATATATGTGATTACATTATTTTGTGCAATTGTTTCAATGTCTCGATGTAATTCTCTTTTGAGTCAAGTAATCTAGATGAACTCAGTGATTTTAGGTTATTTTGGTTCTTCAGACACCTATGCTGTTTTACTTATTTATCCACTTGCTGTCCATTCAAGAATTGGTGTAAATGCTTGCATGAAGATGGTGAAAGTATTGTGTTGACAGATGGACGATTAAATAGAGCTGCACAGTAGGCTAAAATGCATCTATCACAAGTTGGTAGATGAGAATAGAGTCACGATCAAGATCATGTTACAACATCAAAATATAGAATGCATGATATGTGAGGTTGTAGTCCAATTGCAGGCACTAGTCTTGCCTTGGCATTACCTACTGAGAAGCTTTCCTGGTCACCAGACCATTTCACAAACATAATTTACAAATCATTTCCCTTTTTAAGTTTTTCATATTTTTGATCTGTTCTATCAAGTATAAGCCTAAAAGTCTAGAAGAGCTGCACAATTACATGCTAAACGTTGCATCCTCTTGTCTCAAGCTATGTGATTTATTTGCTGTCATCAATTGTATTTTCATGGGCTGTCAAGTGTATATAAGCCCACCCACCTAGGTCTGGCAGAGCCTAAAGTGTAGGAAGTTGTCATATTAGTAGAGGTGATCCTTTGTCAAGTTGGCCAACAACTTGAGGTTTCTGAGCTGTGCTCAGAGTGGCATATTTTTAGGAAATTTTAAAGCCATTAGTTGGAACAACAAAAAGGTTTTATATTTTGTGATACTTGTTATGGCTGCAAGTGAAATAGTGGGTATTTCATGCTGATCTGCATCTACTGTTTTAAATTTAGTTTTTCATGGTCAATTTCAGTCATCTTGTTTCTAGTATTAGCTTCAATCATATTGATCTTCATAGGATGTTTAGTGGTTTAAGGTTTGCACTCATGTCCCTTTGACCACACCTTTTATCAATAAAAAAAAAGAATAGTCCTCTTGCATATAAATCAGCCATAATAGTTGGTTCTACTATTATTCTGGAGGAGTAGTTTCTTATTACTTTTTTTTCTTTGTTTCCTAGCCAGTGTCAGGCAAGTTCCCCCTCTCAGTCGACATCTAACCACCTTTAGATAGTCTTTGCTCACTGATTGGCTTCCTCAAGAGCAGTGTTACAAGACTCAGACTTGCCTCAGATTCAGCAAGCTGGCTTTTGACTTGGACTTGGACTTAATGTGAACTTGGGGAATTGAAAAAACCCAAAGAAATTAAGAGATTTTTAATGATTGAAAACTTGTGATATTGCTATCAGGATTTAACTGTGTGATTTTTGAGTCAAACTCATTGACCCATGTTTCATGAGTAGTGATTCAATATGAATCCATCTCTCATGAGAATAAATGGAACACTTAGCACTCATTGGGTCTAGGTGATGCTCACAGGGGTGAAGCACCGGGACTTCCCGAGAGGTCACCCATCCCAGTACTACTCCAGCCTGAGCGCGCTTGACTATGGAGTTTCCTCCATGGTTAAACCCAAAGCTTGCAACCCCATTTGCAAAACCTTCACCAAGTGTTGTGCCTTATGAACCATTATTAGAAAGCCCCTTAAGCTCATCAATTGATAAGTAGGAGATAATTTCCATAGCAAGTCAAATTGTGATATTGCTATCAGGATTTAACTATGTGATTTTTGAGTCGAACTCATTGACCCATGTTTCATGAGTAGTGATTCAACATGAATCCATCTCTCATGAGAATAAATGGAACACTTAGTACTCATTGGATCTAGGTGATGCTCACAGGGGTGAAGCACCGGGACTTCCCGGGAGGTCACCCATCCCAGTACTACTCCAGCCTGAGCACGCTTAACTGTGGAGTTTCCTCCATGGTTAAACCCAAAGCTTGCAACCCCATTTGCAAAACCTTCACCAAGTGTTGTGCCTTATGAACCATTATTAGAAAGCCCCTTAAGCTCATCAATTGATAAGTAGGAGATAATTTCCATAGCAAGTCAAATTGTGATATTGCTATCAGGATTTAACTGTGTGATTTTTGAGTCAGTTTGACTCAAAAATCACACAGTTAAATCCTGATAGCAATATCACAATTTGACTTGCTATGGAAATTATCTCCTACTTATCGATTGAAAACTTGTTTCATGCACCCTTCAATAAATAAACCAAGGTCATTGGGAGACTTGGAGGTCTTTGGTACTAGTGCCGGTATGACTATTTTTCAAAAATAGGAGACGTGGGTACTTGGAGATGGCAATTTTCTTTTAGTAGTTTAAAGAGTCTATTGTTAGTTACAAAATAGTAAAACTGTAAAACTAAAAGACTAAAATAAATGCTAATAGTAATGTCACATTAATATAGAGTCATAGTTCAAAACTCATATTACAGGATAGTCAAATCTGATTTCTGAATATTGCATATGATTGTCATTATATCAGATTAATAATTGCTGAGATTATCATTACATATTCAAATTTTAAATTCAAAAATATATAGTTTGATGCTAAATCGCTGACATGCAAACAAGATTCTTAGAACTGTAAACAAAAATTGAAAATCTATCTAGTATCTATTATCTAGGATGATGATGATACTATCATCTACTCCACAAGGTTGTGATCCACAAATTCCAAGTTTCAACAAATTTCAACAAATTTCAACAAATTTCTGTCGTCGTTGGTAGGGTTGGGAATGAAACAAAAATAAATAATGACGTTTATGAAGTAAAATATTTTTCATGTCCTTTAAGTTATTAAAATAAAACAATTTTCGTTGGTTGGGTTGGATTCTGGAATTATGGAATATAAATAAAAAATGTTTGCAATGTTTTATAAGTTAATAAATAAAATATTAAAATGACTTAAATGATTAAATAATTTAAATTGCCTTTGGTTTTGCATTAAAAAATTACAATGAGGGCCAAAATACATAAGATAATTTAATATTATATTTTAAATTTATCTTTTAATCAGGCGACTGTGGGAAGACTTCATTTTTAGGAATTGGAGAGGAGTTTTCAGGAGACTTCTTCATGAAGTCCCCAACCCTTTTTGAGGTTTTCGGAGATGCAAAGTCTTTGAGACAAGTCTTCGATGGGGGAGATGAGTCTACCTATGACACTGAAATAAATCCTAAAGATACTAAAAACTCAAGTATACGTTGATTCCATAAGTAAAAATTCAAAATAGTCAAATACTCAAATGTATACAAAACCCATGAATATGAAATCTTTGTTATCAAAACAAATAACAACATGAAACATGTAAATCTATGGCTTAGAGAATCGTGCATTACTCATCCTAGCATTACAACAAGTCATGAGCTACTATTTAAGATAGGTCCTGGTGGACAATGTAGCCATGATATTTGCTTGTTTAGTGACTGGTTTGTATATTCAAGTGAGGAATTTATTAGTAAAGCTTTCTTAAGCCTTCAAGAATATGTTTTGTTGTCAAGCTCATGGACAAAGAGGAAGTGTTAAGTAAAAGCAATAAATGGTTATGTTCTAATTTTACCTTAGATAGGATACTAACCGGTGGGATTGGTTTATGAGTTGTCTGGGTAGCGCATGATTAATGTATTTTTGCGTTATGAAAATGGCATTTATTGCCAACTATGACCTGTATTCAGTAGTACAATATCTACCATGCCAACTTTTCTTACGACATCCCTTGTATTCTAAAAATGTGTCCAACGCATAAAACTCTATAAATCTTGATTGTGACTTCGACTGTGAAATCTACCAGGATCTGCAACAAGGGATATGTATTTTGTAGATTTTTATGATAATGATTCATCATCTACAATGAACCCTGCTTGCTCACTCTGAAGCTATGCAGAACAATTGTCTTTTTGTGTTTGATTTTTTGAATTTTGCAATTTTTTGTTGTTTTGGATATACATGTTTTTCTTTTTTCTTCTTCAGATATATAGAAATGCTCATAAAAGTGAACACAAAATTAAAATTGATATGAAACGCCAACACATTAATTTCAATTGCAATGATCCAAGTTTGCAATTATTACAATGCAAGACACATAAGATATTCAATTTAATTAAAGAACCTGATTCTAGATGGTTGATGTTGCAGATTTGGAGATTGCAGTTTCTTAAACTCTAATGCCAATAGAAAAAGTCTGATCGCAGCCCAAGGAAAGTCGTACGCTGCCCTGTTTGGTCAAATGCTACCTGTAAAAACCTCAACGCCGCCCTTATAAAGGGATCACAGATTATGATTCAGATCACAACCTGTATTGAACTCCACAAAATGGCATTTAATATCCAGGATTGTACAGCAGATTCAACGCCACAATGTTTAATTTTCCTTACCAAACTGCAGCGAAACAATTGATTAAATGGTATACAACAACACCATTCAATTTCTCAGATAGTCCCAAACCAATACTCAGCAGATAAAGCACAATTCACCTTGTATTTCATAGGTTCAAAGTGCTGAAATGGTGAAGCATTCACAATTCTCCAACAATGTTGAGACCCTTGTTTCAATCTCTTCTCCCAACACAAGTTATCAAATGCACAAAAAAAAAAAAAACATAAGCAATACAATGATTGATCCTTCTGATGGAGTGTTTTTTATAAGATTGAAAAGCCAAAACTTCACCATCACACCAAATGCCATGTAGTTCCTTAGATACACCTTTCACTTAAAAGCCCTTTGCATTATACTTAGGCTCATATTTGAATAATTGAATTTATTAACTCACTTTGGCTCCAAAATGACTTTTTGAACAATATTATGATATTTTGACACACAAGGTCATTTTTTCCTATCCCCAAGATTTAGAACTCCTCAAACTGGTTCCAGCGAGTTGTGACACGAGAGTGGTCAATATACAATACCAACAAAAATAGCAACCTCAATGTATTTAATTGAATAATAAATTAATAATCATAATTCACTTGTCTTGTGAAAATGATTGATGAAGCATCAGAATCAAAATCTGACAGCGTGAGTGATCTTGATGAAGAAAGACAACAGATGAACATGATGGGGTGACTTACTAAAAATAGAGGCTCCCTCGAAGATTCTTGGAGTCGAAACCAGAAGCCAAAAAAAAAAAAACTAAGAGAATCATTCAACTCTTCTAACTCCCCGAGCTTGCTGGAACCATCCATTGATTTACTATAAATAGTAAGCCCTGCCTAACGGAGCCATAACTCTCAGCAGGGTCTTCTAATCATTGGCAGTAGCCTACAAGGACCCAGAAGTAGGCTAAATCCATCCACTATCATGGTCATGCTAAAAAGGGGACATCATTGGCCTATTACTTGATCAAACTTATAGTTTGATGGGAGTTTGAGGGCAATACCCCAATGGGGTTGAGCAACAGTACCCCTCACAGGGTCTGGGGGCAGTGCCTTCTTGGTGCAGACAATTTTCATTGTTATTGTGAACACTAGATGGGCATGTCATAAACCTGATAAGAATTGAAAGGTTGTAAGTTCTTGATTAGAAAAAAATGGGAAAGCTATGGTGCCAGATTTGAGTAGACCTAGGGTTAGTTGACATTTAATAAATAAGACACAGGAATTAAATATTCTAATGAATTTAACTGGAGGCAAAATGGTTAGGGAATAACCATGTTCACACCACTATACATTTTATTTATTTGATGGACACTTCTCCGCCTTCCTCCTCAATTTAATGTGCACTATACACTCATATAAGTACATTTTATTTAGAAAAAGGCTACCTTGATGGAGAATTTTCTGAGCATTCAGATTCAACCAATTACTGAGGAAGATTGCAAATACTTGTTTGGCACTATTGAATATTGAATATTGACTATTAAATATGTGTATGCTTATCCATTTTGGAGGCAAGCAAATAAAACTTGCCAGAAATACATTGAAAATAATGTCACATTTTTTGTGTTTGTCATCGTTCCTGACTAAGTCACAGGGTTGCCGAATTTTTGGCTTTAGGTTCAAAATTCTGCGAACCCATAAAAAGATAAATCTAAATATTCGCCCAAAATTTGTCTGCAACTCAACGTTTTTGGACTTATGAAATCGTGGACTCTGCAAATGGTGGACTTTTGCAAATCGTGGATGGTGGCTGTCTCTGCAATCCTGACACTCGTCCGTTGTTTCTATGACTTCTGCAACTCCCATCGTTATTTCTATGTTTGCACTCCTGACTCCGTTCGTCATTTCTGCATTCTGATAAGAGGCATGTCTGTCAGTCTGCAACTCCCCATCAACACAGATCATGTTCCACCTACGACCACCAAGTTATAAACAAACAAGATTTTTATTGTGTTTTCAGGGTTGAGCATTTTATGTTTTAGTTTGAATATAATTTATTTTAATTTATGTTGGTATAATTTGTTATATATATTTACAATATTAAAATTTAATACAATTAAAATATTCTCATTTATGTTATTGTATTTTATTAATTTATGTTTACTATTATTCACTTAAATTTATAATTAAAATATTAATAATTTATTTCCTTATCAATATTAAAATATTACAATTTATTATTTTATAATGAAACTCAAACATATAATAATAAATGATATATATTTATATTTTTTAAAAATTACATTAGGCGAATTTAATGTTGATTTTTTTTCAATTTTTTTGACTCGTTGAACTTCATAGTTGTCGAACTTGAACTCGAACCTGAACCTTGTGACTTAGGTTCCTGACATGTTTTGGATGTGAGTGCACTAGGCTCTGCACTTTCTGAAATTGGAATGCTTTTTGCTACCATGAAAGCAATCTGTATTCTGATTTCCAATTTGCTGATCCATTTGGATTCATTTTTTTAAACTTGTTTGACAGTTTGATTTATAGATTCAGTAGAAATTAAGTGCAGTGGAGGCATGCTCTAAATTGTAAATTGAATCAGTCGTGTTCTACAGAATTTTGAATTTTTAGCCATAGCTATGTCATATTCTTCTGTTTCCTGTTTACAGTTTTGTAGAATATGAAATTACAATAAAAAGTTATATGGATTCCTACAGTTTAGTTATACAGTGGAAAATGTGTAATAGTTTGGTCCTGCAGCATGTTTGACTTTCTGAAATTCTTGTATTAAATATGGGAGTATGCAGATGGCTTCTATCTAGTTTTACCCATCTTCTTGAAACAACCAAAATCATGAATTTAGCTATGTCAACAAAGTTATCAGGTTGGGTACAGCAGGGAATGTGAATCGTTTCCAGAATGGATTCTTCTGGATGCCATTTTTCAAGGGACTGCTAGTTAAATAAAGGAAAATTTCAAATATCCATATGATATCATTGATAAGACATTCTCATGATATACATTGATGGAACTTTAACATTAGAGAGCTGTATTGAGATTTTTCATTTTACATGACATTTGACAAGTGACATTCATCATAGATTATATAACCTTAGGTCCTTAGTACATAACATTAGGGTTGAATTGAGATTTCACGACAGTTGACAAACAAATTAACAGAACAATCAATTGCTTTCATCATATAAGTTATCGAACCTTAACGTATGACATCAGAGTTGAATTTGGATTTTATGTGAAAGTTGACGAACTAACAATATTTAATTTTTTTCATTGTGAATCTGCATATATGTTTGTATAAAAATTATAGCAAAATGCCCAAAAGTTGCAAGTTTCAACTACAAAATGATGACAACAGAGAAAACACTGCCCCTAATAAGCACCTGATAATATTGTACTGAAATTGGAGTCTAATTCTAGGCTAATGGGTATTCTTTCATCCAATGGAACTCCCATTTATCCGTCTTGTGGCTTCTCATCAACTTATGTGGTATCTTTGGGCTAAACATATTAATGTGTGGTTAGAGTATACGAATACTTAGTCTTTGTCAATTTTGAAGTTGCAAGGCTCTAGGCGCAGTCAGGAACTTATCCAGTTTTCGAGAGGTAAGCACATTCTTCTTAATTAACCCTATGAAGTTGTGAGGTTGAGGAGGCCAGTGGGATTGAAGTGCAACACCCTTTCCGCAGGTCTGGTGATACTGCCCCTTGTGGGGACTCGTGGCAACACTTATTGTGTATTCCTTGTTACAACATAGGATGTGGTTGAGGGATGGAGCCCTCACTACCAAGTCTAAGTTAAAGCCTTTGAGGCCACACAAACCTTCAAGCCATGTCATTTATTATAATTTTATTGTTGTTAAGTTAATCATATGATTTTGATGCTGTCTTGCCTCGTCACAACCATTGTTCTCTGATGACAATTGTTCTCACTGTACCTTTTTTCTTCACAATATGGATATTGGTAAAATCTGTTTTTTCTTGTTATGAGTTGTTAGTATGACCTTTTTAAGTCAAGGTTTGGTGTAAAAGGGTATGGGCCTTGTGGGTCTCTTTATTAAAAAAGCGTGCATGTAAAACTGTCTGTCGTGTTTCCTGTCTCAAAGTGGTTGTCATTGAAATGCTTCTATTTTCTTTTCAAATTGGGTTCTGGGCATGGTACACACCTGTCCTAATGTCTGTGGAACATTCTCCATTGGGGATGAGGTCAAAATATGCATAGGACACATGCACGAGGTACATAAGATTTAAGAAAATGCTAGCTGATATGTAGTATGACAAAATATTATTGTGAATTTTTATTAACACTAACCAATTTCTGTTTTATATGTTTTTGCAGGAAGAAATTAAAATTTTGAAAGTGACTGTATTTGTTAATCCGTACAATGACCCAGATGAAGAAGATGGTGAAAATAAAGAAGTGAAAGAAGATATCACTGACGGTGAAAGTGTAAGTTTCTAATTATTTTGAAAGTGGTGTTTTGAAGTGCTTTGGAAAATATTTCTTATATTATATTTTTGGTAAAATCTGTTAAGGAGCCCTGTTACCAATGTTTTTCTTTCTTTTCAGGAAAAGTTTGGTTCTTGGTATAGCAATCCAAATTCCGGAGTAGCACCTTCAGCTAACGGTTCTGGAGTTGGGAAATATTTGAAGGCAAAACCAGATGAACAAAAACAAGCATCAAAATCTTCTATAGAAGAAAACAAGGATGAAAGTTGTCTGAGCAAGAGAAGGAAACTGGTAATGTCTGAGACACAGTTCAAGGATTTTTCTGCATGGTGAGATGGAAACTTGTTGCGTGGTGCAAGTTGTTCAAATGTGAAGCAGTGATGAGAGCGGGCTTGTAACAAAGATGATGCAATTTCCCGCATAGTGACTATCAATGGTAGGGTGTAAGATAGTTGAATCATCATGTTCGGTCTTGCCAATCTGTACTAATTGCTTATCTTTAAGAAGCACCTAAATCAAAATCATGTTCAAATTATAAAACTGGAGTCCCTGTTTAAATTGTCATAAAATTTTGACTGTTAATTGTATATTATCAAAAATCAATATTGTACAAAATTGCTTAAAATTCATAAATCTGGGCACTTGAGAGCAAATGGGATTGAAATTCGTGAATTAATCAAATGTATCTGATTTCATGGAAAAAAGCAAATCAATGAAATTGATGTGTGCAAAAAGGGGACAGGAAAGCTATAGATAGACGTTTCTGAGGAGATGCCTATTAAACGATGTTCAACGACATCAATTTAATACCCTTTCATCTATTAAAGTCAAAGAGGAATGTCTGATTTGTAATGTTTATCAACAGCAAGCTAATACCCTTTCATGTAATAGACAAGCGAGATGCTACAATTGAGTTTTTCTTTTCTTCTTTACCAAGGACAACTAAGGGAATAATCAAAGTATGGTCATTGACAGATTAATCAAATTTGCCAAATTCATCTCTTGTTGCAGGACCTGTTAAAAGGTTTTTGGCTGATCCAAATGCATTAATGTTTCCAAAAATGTTCATGCCATTGGGAATATTGGTAAAGATATGAGTCAATTTCAACTTGAATCTTATTAGCAGCCAGATAAGAGTGCTGTCCCTTACACAACTACAGTCCAAAAATGCCAAAAGTGCTGTCCCTTACACAATTACTGTAAAGTTTCTGCAATTTCTATGATTGAATATAGATTAGATTCGATCTTCTTCTTCGTGTGTGGGCAGTAATGACTAAGGAGCAGACTTGTCTTTGTTCTTGTGTTCTCGTAGACTTCATCCTTACCCTCTATAAGTATAGGAATCAAGGGACATGTCCTTAGAAAGAACATGTCTTACAAAGTTATTTGCCTAACCTCTAGAAGTCAGCGACTTTCTAAGAATAATAAAGTTTAATCACAAACATAAACAATGAAGTTTAGTTTACTCTTAAACTAAAGTCTTAAGGATAGATGCTGATCTTATAAAGGGAACAAAGCAAAGACTTAAGTCCTTTACTTATCATGCCATATCAGATCGGATTGATCAGATCAGTATGCTAGCAAGTTACAAAATTAATACTCCCTCTTAACTTGATAATCATATTGAGAGATATCATATCTAGCAACATCAATAAAGATGAACAAGCAAGAATTGATACTCTATCTCTATCTGAATCTTCTTGGCATGTGGTATCATAGAACACATGATACAATGTCATATTACTAAACTTGTAGTAAGACAAATCATTGCTACTAGTGATAACCGTATTGCAAAGAATACAATGTACAAGATAAATTTGAAGAGTAATTTAATTTCTTCATTTATCCAAGTTGTGACTTATAGATACTGGTATTTCTATATCACAACATGATCCTGAGTTTAAGACTTACCAGAATACATGATAAACCTGATAAATAATAAAATTATTCCTTTATCCAAATTGTGACTTATTGACATAGCAATGCCAACATCACAATTTGATCTTGAATTCATCGAGATCTTACAGTAGAACTCTATTGTTTAACACATTATCTAAGAGATCGTCATCTCTCATAATGTCTTTTATACCAGTGTTCATTATCTTAGAGATCGTCACCTATTAAATAATGAATACAAATGGGAGCCCATAATAGTCAATAGCTTGACAAATAAAATTATTTTATTAATAATTTAAAGAACACAAATGGATTACAATTCAACCATACCAAGTCTTCTTCTGAAGTGGTCTATCTTCACTCTAGATAGGGGTTTGGTGAGTATGTTTGCTGTCTGATTTGCAGTGCAAATGTATTCTAATTTTACAGAATTCCTGTCTACCATATCTCTTACATAATGGCAAGAAATTTCAATATGCTTGGACCTCTTATGAAAAACTGGATTTACCAAAAGCTTGATGGAATTCTAATTGTCACAATGAATAATCATAGAATTCATGGCTCGCCTAAATAATCCCACAAGTAACTTCCTTAGCCAAACTGCTTCTCGAGAGGCCATTGCTACTGCAATGTATTCAACTTTTGTGGAGCTTTGAGCTATTGAAGATTGCTTTTTGCATATCCAAGACATCATTGCTGGTCCTAAACTAAAACAACATCCTGAAGCACTTTTCCTGTCTTTAACACTTCCACTCCAATCTGAGTCAGTGAATCTATGTAATCTCATAATGTGTTTAACTGCAACTAGGTGAAACTCCTTTGGCTCACACATAAATTGGCTTAAGGCATTAACATCATAGCAAATATTAGGTCTTGTATTTACTAAGTACATAAGGGACCCAATCATCTGGCTATAGAGAGTAGAATCTATGGAAGGTGATTCTGTTGCTGCTTCTTTAGGTTTATATAGATTAGTCTCCTTTGGAGAAGACACAGACTTGCAATTCCACATTCCAAATTTTTTCAAAATGTCTCATGTATACTTGATTAAGTATGATATAGTCAGAATTCTACCATACTTTCCGTCTTAGGAAGTAATGAAAGAGTCCCAAGTCTTTCATCTCGAATTCTCTAGTTAGATCTTTCTTGGATTGATCTATAAGATGATCATCACCTATTATTAGTAAATCATCAACATATAGTATCAGAATTACCATATCATCTTTATCTCTTTTATAATATAAATTTGGATTAGCTTCATTCTTGGAGAATCCTAAGCCGGTGAGATACTTATAAATTCTTTCATATTAGGCCCTTGGAGCCTGCTTAAGCCCATAGAGAGCTTTCTTGAGCTTGCAAACAAAAACGTTAAAATCATGAGTTTCAAATCCTTTAGGTTGCTCCAGATATACTTCCTCTATAATCTTTCTATTTAGGAATACTGTTTTTCATCCATCTGATGTACTTTCCATCCTTTCGATGCTGCAATTGCTAGGATTGTTCTTACGGAGGTATATCCGGCAACAAGAGCAAAGGTTTCTTCATAATTAATCCCTTCTTTCTGAGAAAATCCTTTGGCTACAAATCTAGCTTTATACTTCTCAATGCTACCATCAACAACATGCTTTATTTTAAATATACACTGGGAAGAAACAACAAATTTTCCTTTAGGTCGTGGAACAATTTTGCAAATATCATCATTCATAATAGATTGATATTCTTCTGTCATAGCTTCATTCTAGGCTGTATGTTTAATAGCATCTAAAGGATTGGTTGGTTCTATTTTGGACAAATAATTCATGTTTGCTGTATAACTAGAAAATCTTTTAAGTCTTTTGCCTTCTCTAACTATTCTAGAAGGAGCAGCAAAGTCTTGTGCTTCCTCTACTGTTATGATGGCCCAAAGTGGTATTTTCTTTGAATTATGAATTTCTTCAAGATTTAGATTTTGAATTTCATCTTCAATTTCTTCTATGTTCTCCCTCTGAGACTCAGTATTTCTTTCAGAATTGGGTAAAGAAGAAGGTTCTTTAGAACTTATGGCTCTTTTGAATGCTAGATCTTCTTCAAAAATTACATCCCTACTAAGTTCAACAGTTTTCTGTCCAGGTACGAAAATCCTATATGCCTTAGATGTTTCAATATACCCTACAAAAATACATTTCCTCCAAGAGGGTTCTAACTTGGTTCTCTTTTCTTTTGGAATATGGATATATACGGGGCGCCCAAAAATTCTAAGATGACTTACAATGGGTTTAACCTTAGTAAAGACTTCTTTTGGAGTTTTATCTTTAATTTAAGAGTGAGGGCTTCTGTTTTGAATATAAACAACAGTACAAGAGGCTTCTGCTCAAAGATAATATTCTAGATTTTGATCAAATATCGTAGCTCTAGCAACTTCTATAATTGTTCTATTCTTTCTTCCTACAACCCCATTTTGTTCTGGATTATAAGGAACAATGTACTTTCTCTTAATTCCTGTTTCTTTACAAAACCTTTTAAACAAATTTGAGGTGTATTCCCCTCCATTATCGGTTCTAAGAGTTTTAATTTTATGTCTTGATAAGTTTTCAGTTAATGTTTTGAATTCTTTAAATTTCTTTAGAATTTCTTCCGATTCTTTGCATTTTAAGAAGTAAATCCATGTTTTCCTAGAGAAGTCATCTATGTACAAAATATAGTACTAGAATCCTCCAAAAGAAATAATAGACATAGGTCCACATAAATTTGAATGAGTTAATTCTAAAACATTATTTGTTTTTTCTAGTGCTATCATGAAATTGACTTTTGGCATTCTTACCCAGTGCATACCCTTTGCATATGCTTGAGTGGTCTTTATTGAGTTTAGGTAAACCAATAACCATATTCTCCACAGTTGATAAGGTTTTGAAGTTTAGATGCCCTAATCTTCTGTCCCAAATTTCATTTGTCTTCAGCTTCATGAATTAAGGCTTGAATAGGTTGACTAGATTTTGAATTCAATTCATACAAATATCTTTTTCTCTGACCAATCAACTTTGCTTTCTTGATTGAGGAGTTTTTTGCCCAAGTTATTACTTTGCCATCCACAAATGCAACATTATGCCCATAATCTTCAAGTATTGTAATTGAGATTAGATTTCTTTTAAATCCTCGTACGTATACTACACCTTTGAGAAGAAGAGAATTTCCATATTTTAGTTTCAAGGTGCAATTTACAATTCCTTCAATGGGATGTGCTAAATTATCACCAATGGTAACTTGGCCATTGACCTCTTTTGAAATAGAGTCTAGTGCTTCTTTGTATCCTATTATATGTTTAGAAGATCTACTATTAATTACCCATACTTCGTTTAAGATTTCATTTAATAGTGACGAATATAATACACAATTCTCAGGATCATAATTATCTTCTTCCCTAGTAACACTTGTACAGTTCACTTCTTGTTTAGAATTCTCAGAACAATTAGATTTGAAGTGTCCAAAATTTTCACATTTGAAACACTTTATTTTTGGATAGATCTTTGTTGGGTTTTCTATTCTTTTGATTTCCCCTTTTCTTCTTGAAATGCTTCTTCTTGCCCTTATAAGAGTTTGTATTAAGAACATGAAGTTCTTCATCTTTTGTTTTTAGTTTCCCTCCTTTCTTTAATTGTCTGGATTCTTCTTGAAGACAATCACCCTTAAGTCTATTGTGAAGGTTGGCTTAGATTTCTTGAAGACAATCACCCTTTCTTTAATTTCTATGATTGAATATAGATTAGATTCGATCTTCTTCTTCTCCTTGTGATTTGTTGAGAATAACTTCAAAGTATTGCCTTAAAATGAATTAGAAATGCAATTCAAAATTCTATCTTTTATTTCTGCAATTCGTATGTGGGCAATAATGACTAAGGAGCAAACTTGTCTTTGTTCTTGTGTGCTCTTAGACTTCATCCTTACCCTCTATAGGTATAGGTATCAAGGGACATGTCCTTAGAAAGGACATGTCTCTTCCAAAGTTATTCACCTAACCTCTAGAAGTCGGCGACTTTCTAAGAATAATTAAGTTTAATCACAAACACAAACAATGAAGTTTAATTTAGTTTTAAACCAAAATCCTAAGGATAGATGCCGATCTTATAAAGAGAACAAAGCAAAGACTTAGTCCTTTACTTATCATGCCATATCAGATCGGATCGATCATATTAGTATGCTAACAAGTTATAGAATTAACACTCCCTCTTAACTTGATAATCATACTGAGAGATATCATATCTAGCAACATCAATAAAGATGAACAAGCAAGAATTGATACTCTATATCTATTTGAATCTCCTTGGCATGTGGTATCATAGAACACATGATACAATGTCATATTACTAAACCTGTAATATGACAAATCACTGTTACTAGTGATAATAGTATTGCAAAGAATACAATGTACAGGATAAATCTGAAGAGTAATTTAATTTCTTCATTTATCCAAGTTGTGACTCATAGATATTGGAATTTCTATATCACAACATGATCCTGAGTTTAAGACCTACCAGAATACAGGATAAACCCGAAGAATAATAAAATTAGATTCCTTTGTCCAAATTGTGACTCATTGACATAGCAATGTCAACATCAGAATCTGATCTTGAACTCATCTAGTTCTTACAGTAGAACTCTATTGACTAACACATTATCTAAGAGATTTTCATCTCTCATAATGTCTTTTATACAAGTGTTCATTATTTTAGAGATCGTCACCTCTTAAATAATGAATACAAATGGTGGAGCCCATAATAGTCAATAGCCTAACAAATAAAATTATTTGATTAATAATTTCAAGAATACAAATGGATTACAATTCAACCATACCAAGTCTTCTCCTGAAGTGGTCTATCTTCACTCTAGATAGAGGTTTGGTGAGTATGTTTATTGTTTGATCTGCACTACAAATGTATTCTAATTTTACAAAATTCCTGTCTACCATATCTCTTACATAATGGTAAGGAATTTCAATATGCTTGGACCTGTCATGAAAAACTGGATTCACCGAAAGCTTGGTGTAGCTTTGATTATCACAATGAATAATCGTAGGATTCATGGCTCGCCTAAATAATCCCACAAGTAACTTCCTTAGCCAAACTGCTTCTCAAGAGGCCATTGCTACTGCAATGTATAGGACTTCTGTGGAGCTTTAAGCTATTGAAGATTGCTTTCTGCATATCCAAGATATCATTGTTGATCCTAAACTGAAACATCCTGAAGTACTTTTCCTGTTTTTAACACTTCCACCCCAATTTGAGTCAATGAATCCATGTAAATCTAAGCCAACATATCCACAATGTGGGAGGAGAATGGGAAATTGAAGAATGATATTTCTTATGCTTTCAGATCTCCATCTAGGTAATACTATCATTAGAATCTACACCGCAAGAGGCAATAAGTGGGGACATCCTCTCTGTAAAGTGCCAACAAGGTTACACATAATTAGCCAAAGGGTGGCGCAAAATGAGAATAATAGATAGAGAAGGGTCCATGCAAACAGAGGGGGTCACAGTAGTAGCAAGAGGTGGCGTTTGAGGAGGCCAAATCAAACATCATCTTGAGGGGAGTTGCCATCAACTTATGAAGAGTCATTAGAAGAAGAATTTGAAGCCATGATAGTTAGATGTTCATCATTTGACTCTTTCTAACAAGTTCCAACACCTTTACAATGTGAGAGAGATATACTAATTGTTAAGTGACTAGTAGAAATGTACCAGTGACATCATAAAAGGAGAACCTCCAAATCAAACAGTTGAGTCCATAGACTATACCCAACCATAAGGACTACATCTCTAGAGAAACATGTGGAGGTGTCGATGTCAATCAAGGTTCAAGCAAAGGTAGAGAGTCACTGTCAAGTGACTGGTAGAAACGTATTGATGACATTAGAAGAGGAGACCCTCAATCCAATAGTTGAGTCCATGGAGTATACCCAACCATAATGACTACATCTTCAAATGGCGGTGTTGATGTCAATAAAGATTCAAGAAAAGGTAGAGAGCCATTGAGGCCGTGGTATCATCTGCCTTTAAAGAAATTACCAATAAAGTTGCCAATGGTCCAAGCAAGAATTTTCCCAAAAATGCAAAAGAAGATTGGGAAGACGAACCCACAATGGGCACACACTGAGTGGTTCAGGAAGAGGGTTGAAGGAGGTTGGCTAGGGTTTAGCTAAAAGGAAATAAGCCCTCAAAATCCACAAATTGCTCATTCCCATATCTTGTTGCTTAGAAGAAACAAAAGCAACAATGGAATTCCTTAGCACAAGGGAAAAACAACATGTTATCAATAACTAAGTGTCTCTAAGAATTAGTCACCTAACATTAAAGATTTGATAGAGAGGGTATTTTCTCTTATTGTTAGTGTATTTGGTAAGGTTTGCTTTTGTATATCATTTAACTTTGCCAATAAACTAAAGGTCACTTAACAAGATAACTAAAATTCTCTAAAAGTAAATACACAAAAAAGTTAATTTTTTCAGCAAAATCTAAATACAATCACATAGCAAGTTGGTAAGAACCCAAAGATAAAATTGTTGGCTGAATTTTCTAGCAAATTAAAAACCTATTGAAGGGAAGTTGTCCTCTCACATAGCTACTAGATAGCCTTGCATGCGTTTCATCGTTTTAATGTAAGATATTGGTGGAGAAAATTGAAGTATCACATTTTTGGGTAACCATTTTTAATTCAGAGTTTAGGGTAAAAGAGCGGACTCATAGACTAATGTGGAAGCTAGGAGTGGTTTGATTAAAACCCTATGCCTTTGATTATGAGCAACAAGAAAAAAAACACTACATTTTTAGGAAAATTGTGTATGGATTTTTTTGGGATAGATTTTTTAGGTCATTTCAAGGCGATTACAAGAAATTACAAATTTTCGATAAAAATATAAGAAATTGATAAGAAAGAGACATTTTTCAGAAGTTAAATTGTGATACTGCGACGAGGATTCAACAATGTAGTTTTTTGAGGCAAACTCATTGACCCATGTTTCATGAGTAGTGGTTTACGTGAACCCATCTCTCATGAGAATGAATGGAACACTTAACACTCATTGGATCTAGGTGATGCTGACAGAGGTGAAACATCTAGACTTCCTGGGAGGTCACCTATCATAGTACTACTTCGACTTGAGTGCACTTAAGTAAAGAGTTTCCTCTATTGTTAAACTCACTCTGCTTGCAACCAAGTGTTGTACCTTAAAATCGTTTATTAGAAAGCCCCTTTAGGCCATCAATTGATAAGCAGGAGATATTTTCCACAAGTCAAATTATGATATTGCTATCAGGATTAAATTGTGTAGTTTTTTGAGTCAAAATCATTGACTCATGGTTTTATGTGTAGTGGTTCACATGAACCCATCTTTCATGAAAATGGATGGAACACTTAGCACTCATTGGATTATCAAGTGATGCTCATAGAGGTGAAGCACCGAGACTTCTTTGAGGTTACCCATCCCAATATTAATCAAGCTTGAGTGTGCTTAACTACGAAGTTTCCTTCAAGGTTAAACTCACTTTGTTTGCAACCCCATTTGCAAAACCTTCACCAAGTGTTATGCCTTATCAACCATTTATTAAAAAGAACCTTAAGCTCATCAATTGATAAACATGAGATATTTTCCACAATAAGTCAAATTGTGATATTGCTATCAGGATTTAATTGTGTTGTTTTTTTAATTAAACTCATTGAGCCATGTTTTGTGAGTAGTGGTTCATACCTCTTATAAAAATGATGGAATACTTAGCACTCATTGGAAGTAAGTAATGCTCATAGAGGTGAATCACAAAGACTTCTCAAGAGGTCACCTGTCACAATGCTACTCCATCTCAAGTGCGCCTGACTATGGAGTTTCCTCCATGGTTAAAACCACTTTGCTTGCAAACCCATTTGTAAAATCTTCATCAAGTGTTGTGTCTTATGAACCATTTATTGGAAGTCCCCTTAAGCTCATCAATTGATAAACATGCGATACTTTAACACAAAAAGTCAAATTGTAATATTTCTATCTAGATTCAGTTGTGTAGTTTTTTTGAGTCAAACTCATTGACCCATGTTTCTCTTAAGAAGTAAAGTCCACAGAGAACTGAGCGAGGGAGGGGGTGAATAAGTTTGAACATATACAATTGAATCCAAACTTATAAAAATGATCTCCAAAAATAAAAACAATGATACACAATGATTTGTTGGCCAAGGAAACCTTTGATCAAAAGGAGAACCCCTGTGGGGATGGTACCCACAAGACAATGTACTAATAAATAAGTTCCTTGTGGAAGGATGTGACCCTTTTAGGAGTCAATTAAAATTCATTTCGTACAATAGTCCTGGTTGGAGAACACATCCCTATTTGGAGACCTTAAACCCTTGTTAGTAGGCTCTAACCCTATTAAAGATTGAACATAACAAGTATACACACAGTATAAATGCTTCCAACAAAAGAAAGATAGCACTTTCAAGATAACATATCCAACAAGCATGACCTGACTAATCCACAACTTAGTTGCCAAAGCTCACATCATATGTATTAAGACATACAAGTCATTTCCAATTCAAACAAGGAAAACATCTTTCCTTTCTACTCCTTACAAGTAATTAATAAGGTTGGGCTATTAGAGTTTCCCCAATGTACAATTAATTACATAGGACTATGCTAAGGCATATATGCCTTCATAAACATCAATACAACCATTATTTTAAATTTCCCACATAGTACAATGAGAATATAACTTTTTTCAATGATAAAACATACACTACAATAACACATTCGACTTCTAGTAAAATGCATCACACATTACACACTAGCAACCTTTTCAAAATATTCCAAATGTCTCTCACTTCCGAAAATACACACACAAACAAGTCTTCTATCATCTTCCATGTTCACTAGCATTAATTCTTGTTCACCATTAATATATAGCAAAAATACTTTTTAACTGTTTGTCATGATTCCCTATAAATTGGTATGCTACCAATCTTCATTAATCAATCTGTAACTTAAACCAAAACATAACATAAAGAACACCAAACATAGACATGATGTCTACACTTATTCTTCTACACAAATGTAAGCTTGCATATCAAAATTTGTCAACCGCTATTCTCACTAATTTGATAAATAATGGACAATATACAAATTTCAGCCTGTTATGAACTAAAGAACATATGTTATCATCAAAGACAAAACCTGTCATCAGTACAACATCTCTGCAATACATCCAAGTGCCATCAATATATTTAATTCCTAACAATCTCTTCCTTTTGCATTGATGACACCATGTGGTGAAAAAACACCAATCCAAAAGTGAACAAAATTATAAATTTTTTTTGTATATGCTAAACATATACAGTCTTCAAATTTAGATTTACATGAGAAGTTTTTCATTGATTTTCTCTTCCCCCCTTTGACATTAATGGCAAAGGAGCCACTATGCTAAGTACCACAAATCTTTAGCATATCAAAGTACTCTCCCCCTTTGATAGTAGTCTCATTAAAGTATTTGCATTGGATCAAACCAATCTAGAAACAAAAATAATGTCAAGTGCCAAGAAATAATGTTATGTCAAAAATGATTACCTAAGAGCTATAAGACTATCTCTGCATCATGTGGCCACCCTTTCTAAGGATCAATACCAAGCATCATATCTAGATGAATAAATGTACTATGAATACACTGGACTAATGCATATCTTCATCAATTACTCTTCATAAGGTGAGGCCATTACTCGAAGCATAGCTCTGAGGTACTCAAAAGTTTCCTTAGCCAAAGAATTAGTAAATATATCTACTACCTACTCTTTTGTGCTCACATATTCCAATCCGATTGCCTTCTCAATGACTTCTCTCTTAAAAAATGACACTTTATAACAACATGCTTAGTCTTTGAATGTAAAACTAGATTCTTGGACATGTTAATTGTACTTGTATTATCATAGTGCATGATGATAGGTCTAGAGAATGTTATACCAATATCTTTAGCATATGTTTCATCTATATTAGTTGAATACAATTACTCGTTGCTTTTACATATTCTACTTTTGTTGTAGATTGTGATATGCAATCTCGTTTCCTTTTCAACTATGAAACTAATCTTCCTCCAAGAAAAAAATGCTCCTCCACCAATACTTTTCCCCTCACCAATATTTCTTTCTTAATCTCCATCAGAATAGACATATAATATGAAATTATTTGATTTATTATATCATAGACCAAATTCCAAAGTTCCCTGCAAGTATCCAAATGTTCTTTTTATTGCTTCTAGATGTGATTATTTAGGATTTACTTGATATCTCACCACAATACCAACTGTACCAGCTATTTGAGACATAACTTGAGTCAAATATTGTAAGACACCAATCATATATCTATATCTTGTTTGAACAATACTAGGGGAATCATCATTAGTAGTCAACTAACGACTCGTAACCATAGGTGTTCCAACAGGTTTGCAATTTTCCATACCAAATCTTAATAACGACTGCTTAAGATACTTATTTATAATCCCAAAAAGTATTTCATTTCACCTATCATGGACATCTCTGTTGAGTAACAAGGATTGCCTCTACAAATGTACTAACAATGCCATTATATTGATTATGTTTCAAATGCAAATGGAGGCTTATAAATAAGAGAGGAGGAGACATGTCTCTGTGGTTAATCATCACTAGTTAACATATTAATATATTAGTAATATAAATAACCACACACACACACACATATGTGAATTTATCAGGAAGGTAACAAGAGAGTAGACGAGCTAGCTAATATGAGGATTGATGAATCCCTTCCAACTACTTAAATAAAATTTCAATCTTCACTTGAGTCCCCTTTAGCAATTATTATATAAAACAGATTTAATTATTACTCGTTATACTTTCAAAATCCTTAGCAGTGTTTCAATTTATTTTCCCTTTTTTCAATAATCGTTTCCCTTTTAAAGCTTTATAATTCACTTTGTTATTTTTGTTATTTGTTTCTTTTCAATTTTAATTTAATGTATGTTGGTTCCTTTCTATCTTTTTAGGATATCAATGTCTTTAGTAGATTTATGTCTTTCTCACAATTCTCTAACCTCCTAACAAGTAATATAGAGTTTTGCTGGTTGTTTATTTGTGCTATTTCAGGTCACATAAATAGATGGGCTAACTAAGGAATTAAGGAATCTCTCCCAATAGTTTTAAATTTTGTCATCCAATGGTTTTGATTTGAAAAAGGCAATATTGATGGACTATAACCTAACTTGTCCTCTCAGTGACCCTTGAATTGGGTTGTATAGCTATTTTTCTATTGATATATGGCTCCAACCTCTTGCTTATAAAAAAATAAAAATAAAATATGTGTGTGTGTGTATATTATACACAGTAATATATATTATTTAACATGGATAAGTATATACATAGGAAATGATGATTTACCAATAACAATAATGCATATTAGATCGAATCAATCCAACTGAAGCCACAACTTTAACACTCCCTCTTGGCTAGGGAGGATTTTTAGAACACATTACACTCTCAAGTATATGAAGAGATATCATCTCAGTATTATATTCAATTCACTATGAGGCTAAATTTCTCACCTGTCATAACATACAATTGAAAAAAATTCTATAACTTTAATATAAGCTTAAATATCACCTTAAGTGTGGTCTATAATAGTAACTATGTCATGGTGTCTGATAAGATCTGGCCCAAAGAACCATAACAAGTTGGTTATCATGATGTCTAGCAAAATCTGGCCCAAAGTACTATGATGAGTTGGTTATCATGGTGTCTGAAAAAATCTAGCCCAAAGAACCATGATAACACATGCTCCTAAACATCCAACACATTTGGGTACCACAAGTTAATGTAGAGTATCTAGGAGACAGATCAAACTATTGATAAGGTCATCATCTTACAATATTGACCTTACACACATGAAAGATTGTCACCTTTCATTACATATCATATGCGAAATAGTAACCACCATAAACCAAGTCAGAGGGTGGTACAAAGGCTTTCACCTCAATTTTCTCTTATAGAGAAGAATGCATTACAAGCATAGAGAAGATACCATTTACAAACAATTGCACCTCAAAATTCTCCCTCTAAACAATGATCCTAGGAAGTTAGGTCCTCTAGTTACTCCCTTAGAGTTCTCTTTGCCTACGGATGTCTGTCGAACTCCCTTTGAATATGATATCAATCTTTCGACTTTTTGGTGACAAGTTGTTACTTCCTCATGATGTATACATGTGTAGGCCCAGTTTAAAATCATGCAGTCACACCATGTATTTTAGACAACCTCTAAATATCAACCTTCTGAACTCTTATATTGCCATTGAAGAAGTGCCAAACTCCCTCTTAATAATCATCAATAATATTCACTTTAAGAGCCTTACTTTATCCATTTTGATCATTAGATGACTAATGAATTTTAGATCACAACTTCTTTCGAGCTACTATCATAAGATTGAGTCTACACAATATTTTTGTAGCATGTGTAAACTACCAGCCTTCTTTTCCTACAAGAACATCCTCAGAAGAAAAAAAGAAAAAATCAAGGCAAATAACTCTTGTAGTATGTATAGAATTACAAACGAGAGAATGACTACAATAAGTAGATGAATGTAAAAGAATACTTATCTACTCATCCTTGATACATCCTACTTTAATGGAGGCCCATATGCATCAAATCAAATGATGATTTAGATTTGAAACAGTGATGATGCCCCTTCCCTGAAATCTCCCCCTTTTAAAGATGGTTTAAGTGGGAATGAAACATTGATTATTATTCCTCCCACAATGTAAAATTCTCACTCTTGAACAATTTTGCATCACATTAAATATGACAAACTTCTATATGTGCTTTCTTTTTCTTCTTGCAACACCCCTAGAAGAATTAAAGAAGATTCTTCATCTGCTCCCTCTAACACAGATGTATACTCTTTGAACAATAACCTTCATGTCCATAAACTTTGAAGATTATAGGATAGTTTGTGCTTAAATGTTCTCTAACTCTCGAGTCCTTAGAAACAAATAAGTCTTCTGCAAAAACAAGAATTGCAACAAGTATTTGAGCAAGCCATTTTTCTACAACCAAAACTTTTGATTGTTCTTGAAATACTCCTCGGGCAATAGCTATCTCAAAGACTTGCTAAAATCCTATCATAAGACAATATTCCCAATGTTTAGATAGAAATTCAATAAGGGTCTTCCTTATCCCTTATGAAGCCCAACAATAGTCTTCTTAGTTATAACCGATATCTTTAAACTATGCTTATCACTCTTAATGCTATGAATATATTAAGATATATCTGTATCACCATCAACCCTCCCCATACTAGAAATGAACCCCTAAATCACGATGAACCCAACTTTTATCTCTTCTAAAGTATAGAGATGCCAACCATTTCAAATTGCTTTTACAAATTTAAGGAGATCAAATTTATTTCATATGAAGCATAAAACCACCATATATTCTTGTATTTTTAATATGAAGATCCATATAGGATCTCAGATTCGAGTGCTATAGATTTACCCTACATCGAATTTGAGTCGTTTGCAATCTCTCAGCTGTATCTTTACCAATCTATACCTCTGTGAGAAATTCAGATAAGAGAATTGAAGAACCAAAATGATGATTATCTCCAGCGCGGTCCCTTGAGGATATTATCTTTAGGACTTGCAAGAAGTGTCACTTTTATTATTCCACAAGCAAGGCGGTATGAATGCACATCAATGACAAGTAAGAGGGTTATTACATTTCTTTTGTGCTAAGTCCTTCAACTCAAAATAGTAAGAGTTCTTGTAGTCAATTGGTTTCAAGAACCTTGGAGGCAATCATGAGAGTGAGAATGACGAGTTAATTTTGAATTATGGATGGAATTGAATAAGACAATGAATATAAGCGTATGCCACCACAAATACAGAAGGACTGCAGTGAACACATCTGAAAGTTCACTCCAAGTATTTTTTGTATGCTAATGTCTGGTACCTTCACTCCATTGAACACCTTGTACTTTGGTGGGCTAAATGTGAGGTTGTTTTATACCACTTATCTTTTTATCTTTTGATTCATTTCCCCTCTTATAGATTCATATGCACGAAAATGCTACTTCTAGATTGCCTTGGAAAATGAGATACCATTCTTATGATTATTACTTATACTCCCCGCATTGTAAGATACATGATTTGACTTCACTAATGACACTTCTCAATCGTATTGTTTGTCGTCTTTCATGAATTGGAGTATTTTGATTGCTGTCACTTAGTATGGATCGATAATTAAATTTTTTTTTTTCTATCATTCGCTAGTCAACAATGGTCTTCGAATAAAAAATACTTCATGACTGCCAGTTCCTATTACTTGATTTAATCGAACGTTCCCTTCCAAGTTGATGGCATATTTGTTTTTCCATATTAACGTCAATAGGAAGCTGTTGGTAGCAATGATCTTGTCACAGATGTGTGTCGTTGGTAAAAAATCTATGTGATCGAATGCCAAAGTGTTTCTTATATGAACGCATTACCTTATGCATACTTCAAATACATTCAATGATAGAACAATTTCTCCAGTCAAAGCTTCTGTCATTTATTATCACCCTTTGTTAGTTGCCAATATAATTATTCCGTTCGAAACTAAAGTTGATGTCTTTGGGGAAATATTTATATCTTTATAATCTCCACCATAGGGAATATGTATTGAATTTGTTCAAAGTTATTCTGGTGCCGGGTTAATCTCCTTCATTCCATGAGCCTTCCTTTGACCTATCACTCAAACTATATTATTCCTTTACACATTTCAATTGGTGACTAGGCATTCCTTGCTAATTGTTTTTATGTTCTCTACGTCCCAACAATAATGAATATGTTGTGGCTTTTGTCCACAATTATGTTTGTAACTTTCCTATGGTCTTGAATAGGTTCAATCATAGCTTAAGCATGTATGCATTTTTACCCTAACACTCTTTATGTATTCATATAATGATCCTTATGAAATGTTCTTCATTCCGCTCCATGCTCTAGACTGAGATACTAATGCAATAATTTGATAACTTGGACTGTAATAAACTTATATCTTTGCCATTGTTCACATTCAATATTTCCGCTAGAATAGGATCATCTCATCTACACTTGTCTTCATGCTCGATGTCCTTCATGTTGAGATTGATGTTTCTTATTTCTTCTACTAGATGAATGTCTCCACTCAAATAAATATTTTATGGAATACTTATCCTTTTATTTCTCAGTATCCAAAGTACAATGTTTTTGTTATCTTCCATGGCGTCATTTATGCAGAGGTATTCCTCATGCTGCGTGAATCTTCATGAAATTTTTACAAGCTGCGGATCCTTCTTTTTCAGCTACCCATATGAATTGGTGCTATTCGAATCCAATGCCACCTCCATGTAGGATGAAATCCTTGCCATTTTTTTTATGCTATGCACATTTCGTGGGAGTTTCATATTAGTCATATTTGTCATTTCAGGATACTTGTATAGTTCTAGAAAATGTAAACTCTTCTAATAGTCGAGGAGTGATGTATTATTCTGGCACTTTTATATTATAGGAGTTACGTTCATAGTCTAAACTACCCGCTAGAGAACTCAGAAGAATTCACCGATCAATTGTAGATATAGATGACAAAACTTGATTGGAAACTCCATACAGAAGAGGCCAAGCCCGATATCGGGGATAAACACATTTGATAAGTATACTGTGCAGTTGACAGTAAAAGCTACGTCACTGTGCTTTTCCTCTATGTGTATTGTCTTCTGGTTTTAGAAAGGACAAAATAAAATCTCTATCCAGGCACCTAGAAATGATAAATAGTTATTAATATCCACGCAGTGACTATCTTCGTGCCATATGCTGAAGCTTGGTGTTTGGGGATTCATATAATACAGTTAATTGTATCACTGCTCAGATATATATTCAACAATTTATGCACTAAAATATTTGTAAACTTATTTTACCTCAATTCCAAAAGCTATTCTTACATTTGCAGTTAGTTCTGATACCATGTTGATACCATGTTGAGTAACAATGATTGTCTCTCCAAATGTACTAACAATGCCATTATATTGATTGTGTTCCAAACAAAAATCAAGGCTTATTAATAAGAGAGGAGGAGATATGTCTCTATGATTGATCATCACTAGTTAACATATTAATATGTTAGTAATATAAATAATCATATATATAATATATTATTATATAATATGTATAAAAATACACACACACACACACACACACACACACACACACACACAATATATTATATAATATGTATAAAAATACACACACACACACACACACACACACACACACATATATATAATTGATGCAAGAACATCTTGGGTGTAAGAGCAAACTTGCATCATTCAAAAATATTTTCTTTTTAGTCTTCTATTTTAATAAGAATTAGTGGACAAGGTGGTTACTATTTATGGGAGCTTGCTAATTTTAGTAAGTTTGTCATATGAGCTTAGACTGTTCTCATTTTATACAGGAATGCTCATTTTAGAGTTATAAGCCTACCATAAAAATCTCATTGCTCCAGTTTAACTATCAGAGAAGTTATTGCGGATTTTTGGTGGAAAAATTTGTAGAAAAATCTTCAGGCTCACCGTTGGATGCCTTAGAGCACCCAGATGAGGTCCGAAAACTTGAGGAAAGGGCATTTGCGCCATTTTGAACCTATAGATCAGCAGCTGACATTTTTAAAAAGTGGTTATAATAGCCAATCGACGCAAGGGTTCGAGAGTTATGGACTTTCAAAGTTGGGCTACTTGAAATTCCTAAAATAAATGTCAAAAAAATGTATTTGGCCGACTCTATATGTATTATTAGGGTCTGTCGGCCGTAGGTATTAAGTTTGAGCATCTAGAACCTTCCCAAGTGGCATAAAATTGCCTATTTAAGAAAGGCCCAAACATTTTCTAAGAGAGCTCTAGGTGATAATTCGCAGTTTGTCTTGTAGATTATTGTAATGAAGGTGCCCATGTGGGTTAGCATATTGTACTCGTGAATTTTGTAATATCACATTTGTGGCACAAATAAGAAGTCCATATTTTGTTCTCGCATTTGTTGTTTTTTTGTTTTTGTTATGAGTTTATGGTATTAAGGGGAGCACCCTTCATCAAGTGGTATTAGAGCTAGAGTTCTTGAGTGTGTGGACAGATCGCCGACTATGAGGCAATTCGTACCAAGATCGTAGTTTGGGCTGAGCATGTAGACAAATCATCGATTGTGAGGTAGTTTGCACTAGGGTTTCAGCGGAAGCATAAAAATGCCTCCATGAAGAGAGCATGGTAGAAGAGTTGTAGGTGTTACACCTGAGGGTTTTAGAGCTCTCCAAAGACAAATGCAAGCATTAGAAGAACAAGTGCATAGAGGAATACATCTTCCTGTAAGAGATGAAAGTGAGGATAAGGGCATAGTAGAAGAAAATTTCGAAGTAGAGGTAGTTCTAAACCCAGAGAAAGAGAGGCTTTTAGGGCCATCTTCAAGATTGGAAAAAGGCCTAAGTTTGAAGCTCCCACATTTTTGAGAAATCTTAACCCAGAGGAGCTGATTGATTGGATCAATGAATTGGAGGAGTACATTGAGTATGAAGATATTGATGATCCTAATAGGGTCAAGTTTGCAAAGGTGGAACTAAAGGGACATGCAAAGATCTGATGGCAAGAGGTTCAGTTGGAGCAAAATATAAAGGGAAAGGAAAAAATCACCAGATGGAATGAATGATAGCTAAACTGAAGTGACAATTCATTCCCATGGATTGTGAGCTTGATTTGTTGAAGAAAATGTAAGGGTTGAAGTAAGCGAAAAAATTTGTCCAAGAGTATACCTAAGAGTTCTACCTAGTTCTCATTAGAATTGGCCATACAGAAGCTGATAAGGAGAAAGTCATTTGTTATCTTAATGGGTTAAGGCCAAGCATTCAAGATGAGTTGAGTCTGATTCAAATGAACATTATTGAGAAGGAATACTAGTTTTTCCTAAGAGTTGAGGAGAAACTAAGCAAGAAGTTTGACAACAAGAATAGTGGAAGAGGTTGTTGTAGAAGATCTGGTGGATGATATTATAGTGGCTGTAATGATGATCAAAAGAATAAGGATGAGGTTGGAAGTAGTAGTCGGAACCAGAGGGTAAACAATTCCAATCGTTTCCATGATCAGAACAATAGAGATTAGAGAGGAAGAGACAGAGGACAAGGATCTAGAAGAGGATGCTTCTGTGGGAAATGTTTTCATTGCACAGAAGAAGGACATAGAGCATTTGAATGTGCCTATTGCTAATGAAGGACAGATCGAAGAACAGAAGGCCAGGCTAGAGTTGTACATGTCGATGAAGATTCCAGATCATCACATTCTGAAGATGCTGAAAAATGATAAGTCCTAGTTAATAGAAGAGTCCTACTAAGTGGTGAGAATGAATCTGATAAAAGAAGGAGCTTGTTTTGCACAAGGTGCAAATGTGAAGATAAGTTTTGTGATGTGATCATTGATGGTGGAAGTACTGACAATCTGGTGTTAGAAACGATGGTCACCAAGTTGAAGATGAAGAGGTAGAAACACCTGCATCCATACCATATTGCTTGGGTGCAAGATGACCAAAAGTTCATGGTCAATGAGTAGTGCTCAGTGAAGCTTAAGATTGGAAGCTACTAGGATGAGGCACTTTGTGATATCATACCTATGGACATATGTCATATGTTTTTGGGTAGGTTGTGGCAGTTTGACAGAGATGCTATACATGATGGGTGAGAAAATACCTACACTTTGACCAAGGATGGAGTGAAACATAATTTAAAGCTATTGAAGGAGAAATAATAAAAGGTATGTAGTGCTGCTAGAATATGTTTTTTTGATGGAAAAGAGTTTTTCAAAGGTATGAAGTGTGAGCATATGTGTTTTGCTATAATTCCAAAAGATAGTAAAGATGAAGTTGAGAAGGTGTCTGTAAAAGTTGCATATATGTTGGGAGAGTTTTCTAATATTGTATCGGATAATGTACCTGATGGATTTACCCCAATGAGGAATATCAATCATTGGATGGATTTGGTTCCAAGAACTAGTTTGCCAAACAAAGTAGTGCATAGAATGACACCAACAGAAAGTGAAGAGTTGAATAGACAAGTTCATGAGTTATTGTAGAAGGGGTTGATTTGAGAGAGTCTGAGTCCATGTGCTGTACCAACAATATTAGCACCAAAGAAGAATGAAGAATGAAGAATGTGCACAAATTCTCACACTATCAACAAGATCACAATCAAGTATAGATTTCCATTGCCAATGATAGATGATATTATGACTTGTTTGAGTGGAGCTGAGTATTTCGCAAAGATAGATTTGAAGAGTGGGTACCATCATATTCGTATCAGAGAAGGTGATGAGTGGAAGACTGCTTTCAAGATCAAAGAAGGACTGTACGAGTGGTTAGTCATGCCTTTTAGGCTAACCAATGCATCAAGCACTTTCACGCGGCTCATGAATGAGGCACTGAAGGAGTTTCTGAGTAAGTTTGTCATTGTTTACCTAAATGATATATTGATCTTTAGTAAGACATTAGAGGAGCATTTGATTCATATTCACAAGGTGTTTGATAAATTGAGAGAAGAAAAGTTCTTGATAAACCTGAAGAAGTGCAGTTTTTAAAAGGAGTTGGTGTACCTGGGATTTGTAGTCTCAACAGAAGGTCTAAAAATGGACCCAAATAAAGTGAAGGCTATCCTTGAATGACCTACTCTAAGGAGTGCAACAAAGGTAAGATGTTTTCATGGACTAACTAGTTTTTATAGAAAGTTCATAAGAGGTGTTAGCAGTATTTGTGGACCCTTGACTGAAACAATGAGAGGGGATAGGAAAGAGTTTAAGTGGATTGTAGGAGTAGATAAGAGTTTTAATCTACTAAAACAAAAATTTACCGAGCAACTTGTTTTAGCACTTCCTAATTTTAACAAGATGTTTCAAGTAGAATGTGATGCTAGTGGTACTATACTAGAAGCTTTTATGAGCCAAGAAGGTAGACCTATTGCTTATTTTAGTGAGAAGTTGAATTATGCAAAAAAAAAAAAATTCTATTTATGATCAAGAATTTTATGCTATAATTCAAGCATTGAAGAAGTGGAGACACTATCTTCTTCCTAAGGAGTTTGTTCTGTAAACTGATCATCAAGCTTTGCAATATTTGAATAGTCAAAGAAAATTGAACCAAAGGCATTTGAAGTGGGTTGATTTTTTGTAGAGTTATACATTTGTTTTGAAACACAGGAGTGGGAAGTCTAGTAGAGTTGTAGATGCTCTTAGTAGAAGACAATTTTTTTTGACAGAAATGCAAATAGAGGTGGTTGGGTTCAAAGAACTTAGTAGTTTGTATCTAGATGATCTTGATTTTGGTGAAGCGTGGAAGGCTTGTACAAAATCTGTTACATTTGACACGACAAAGTGGTTGGATTTCATGATCCAGGATAATATGTTGTTCAAAGGAAGTCAATTGTGCATTCCCAGAAGTTCAATGAGAGAGAATCTCATCAAGGAGAAGCATAGTGGAGGATTGGTTGGACATTTTGGTAGAGATAAAACCATAGCTTTGGTTGCTAAAAATTATTATTGGCCACAGTTGCAGAAAGATGTGAAAATTTTTGTACAAAGTTGTAGAGTATGTTAGATGGAAAAAGGAGTAAAGTAGAATACAAGGTTATATCAACCATTACTTGTACCAGAGAAGCCATGGGAGGGTGCCAACATGGATTTTGTTCTTGGATTACGAAAGACAAAACACATGCATGATTCTATTTTTGTGGTGGTTGACAGGTTTTCAAAGATGGCATATTTTATTCCTTGCAAGAAGACTAGTGATGCTATTTATGTGGCAAAGTTATTTTTCAAAGAAGTAGTGAGACTACATGGTTTGTGAAAGAGTATAGTTTCAGATCAAGATACCATATTTTTTGGGTATTTCTGGCATACATTATGGAAGAAGTTGAAGAAAGATTTGAAATTCGGTTCATCACATCATCCACAGATTGATGGACAAACAAAACTTGTGAATCATAGTTTGAGAAACTTGTTAAGATGTTTAGTTGGAGATAAAATGAAAGGATGGGATATGAATTTACCACATGCAGAATTTGCATATAATAATTCTATCAATAGGAGTATTGGTAAATCACCATTCCAGATTGTATGTGGGAGTAGTCCCAGAAATGCTTTTGAATTGAGGCAGTTGGATAAATGAGAAATAGTAGTGCTGAAGCAGAAGAATTTTTTGAACATTTGAAGAAAATCCATGAGGAGGTGAGGAAGCACATCATAAAGATGACTACATAGTATAAGACTAAGGAAGATGTGAAAAGGAGGTATAAAATTTTTTAGATTGGAGATGAAGTCATGGTTCATTTGAGAAAGGAGCGTTTTCCATTGGGTACATATAATAAGTTGAAGATGAAAAAGTTTGGACCATGTAAGATCATAAAAAGGCATGATTGTGGAAATGCTTATGAAGTTGAGTTGCCTATTGAATTGAATATTTCACCACTATTTAATATTTTAGATTTGAAAAAGTATTATGTAGGAGGTGATGGAGATGAAGTCGTAGAAGCACTGTGGAGTATTTCAACAACTAGTCCATTTACAAAGGAGATTGAGGAGATATTAGACAGTTGTATTGACAAAAGTACCAGGAACAAAACTTATGAGGAATATTTGGTCAAATTGAAAGGGAAGCCAGTTGAGGATTCATCATGGCATGCAAGGGAGGAGGTTAACCATCTTGGTTTTCCTCTGTACACTTGAGACGTGACAGAGTCACTTCTCAAATTACTGCAAGTGTTTGATGCAGGAGCATCCTGGGTGTAAGAGCAATCTTGCATCATCCAAAAATATTTTCTTTTCAGTCTTTTCTATTTTAATAAGGACTAGTAGACAAGGTGGTTACTATTTATGCGAGGTTGCTATTTTTAGTAAGTTTTTCATATAAGCTCGAAATGTTCTCATTTTCTACAGGAATGTTCATTTTAGAGTTATAAGCCTACCATAAAAATCTCATTGCTTCAGCTTAAGTATTAGAGAAGTTATTGCAGATTCTCAGTGGAAAAATTTATAGAAAAATATTCAGGCTCAACATTGGAGGCCTTAGAGTGCCTGAATGAGGTCCAAAAACTCAATGGAAGGGCACTTGTGCAGTTTTGAGCCTATAGATCAGAAGCTGGCATTTCCAAAAAGTGGTTATAATAGCCAATCAGAGAAATAATTTTAGAGTTATGGCCTTTCAAAGTTGGGTTACCAAAAATTTCTAAAATAAATATCAAAAAATGTATTTGGCCGACTCTATATGTATTGTTAGGGTCTATCGGTTCTCGGGTAGTATAAAATTGCCTATTTAAGAAAAGCCTAAAAATTGTCTAGGAGAGCTCTGTGTGATAGTTCATAGTTTGTCTTATAGATTATTGTAATGAAGGCGCCCATGTGGGTTAGCATATAGTACTTGTGAATTATGTAATACCGCATTTGCGTTGCAAATAAGAAGTCCATATTTTGTTCTCACATTCATTGTTGTTTCTCTGTTTCTTTTATGAGTTTATGATATTAAGGGGAGCACTCTTCATCAATTATATTATATTATATGCAATAATTTATATATGTATTATATACAATAATATATATTATTTAACATGGATAAGTATATATATATGATGGTTTACCAATACCAATAATGTATATTAGATCGAATCAATCCGATTGAAGCTACAACTTTAACAATTTCAAATTCACCTTTCATCTTGTTAGATTTATTACTTACCCCATCATTTCCTCCAAAAGTGACATCATCTACAAAAACTTTAATTTTCAATAATCCTTTTGAACTAGTTCTTAAGTACAGATTACTATCTACATTTCCTCTTTTAAATCCCAAGTTCAACAAGTGTTAATATAACCTCACATACCAACCTCTTAGTGCTTGCTTCAATCCATAAAAGGACTTTCTTTATTTTTCTTACCATGTCTTCTTGCTCTCTTAATGAAAATCCATTTGGTTGGTCAATGTATACTTCCTCTAACTCTCTATTCAAGAATGATGATTTGACATCTATTCGATACACTTTGAATTTCTTTTTAGCCACACGTGTTAAAAATAATCTAACTACTTCTAATCTTGCTAAAGGGTCAAAGGTTTCTTCAAAATCAATACTTGCTTATTGTGAATAAACTTTACATACAAGTCTTACTTTGTTTCTTACCACTTCTCCTTGCTCATTCAATTTATTTTTGAATACCCACTTAGTTCCTATAACATTCTTGTCATTAGGCTTAGGAACAAATTTCCATGTATTGTTCCTTTCAATCTATAGCTATTCTTTCATAGCATTAATTCATGATTCATCTTTGCATGCTTCATAAGTATTCTTAAGTTCAAATTGTGAAATTAAAAAAATCTCATTTCTCATTATTCATTTTGTTATTACTCCACTATTTGCATTGTCAATAATTTGGTCATCAAAATGGTTCAAAGAAACATACCTTGGTGTTCTTCGTTCTTCTTTAGGTTCTTCAAGATGAACATGAATTCCATTTTCAATTTTAAAGAATAGTTCTTGTCCTACATTCTGACTTTATAATGTTCTCTAACATGCGCTCACTTGATTTGTATCATCATCTAAATCATACTCAAAAGTTCTTTCTTGCACAAAAGTTTTTATTATTATCAATTCATACATTTACACTTTCAACAATCTTCTCTAGCCTTATATTATATCATTTTCAAGCCTTACTTTTTAGTAGAATATCCAAGAAATATATGGTCATTACTTATAGGATCAAACTTCCCTATTTCATCATCTCTTTTGATATTCCATTAACTTCTAAAGATTATGAAATACTTAAGAGTTGTATGACCAAACCAAAGTGCACAAGGTTTTTAACCTATTCTTTATCTAATTTGAACTCTATTCATGGTGTATACTCCAATATTTACTGCTTCCCTCCAATGTACATGTGCCACTTTACCTTCAAGTAACATCACTCTTGTTGCCTCAAAAACCATTTTGTTTCTTTTGTGTACTACCCCATTCTATTGTGGTGTTTTTATTAGCATGAATGGTGATAGTATTCCTTTGGGGGAGTATCCTAAGAATTTCTAGAACACTTGGAGAGATTTTATGATTGGCATGTTTTATTCATGACTATGTTTATCATTGATGTCATTATAGCATTATTTCTATGAAGATTGGCATAGTAGCAGAGAGAGAACAAGGTCGTATGGACTGAGTATTGATGATCAGGTTATGTGCAGTTAAGGACATGTTCTACACTATATCCTAATGAAGTTGTTAAGTGCACATGTAGAGAATTGAAGAAATCTAGAAGATATGGTTGATTTATAGAGGACAATTTATAGATAGAGTACCTGAGAAGTAGTTTCTGATGTTTGGAGTGTATAGAATTGAAGAAATCTAGAAGAATTGGTTGATTTATAGAGGACAATTTATAGATAGAGTACTTGAGAAGTAGTTTCTGATGTTTGGAGTGTATCTCCTAATAGAGATAGAATCTCAATATGCGAAGCTAAACAGTGATAGTAGACATCCTGCTAATGATGTCAGTGAGTGTGCAAGGTCAAAGGTTGCACATGTGAGAAGTTGTAAAGAATGTGAACAAGAGTGTTGTGTAAATTGTAAAATAATTAATTATCTTAAAGAGGTCCTATTATAATTAATTTTGAAAGCATGAAGGCCAATTCAAGGAATTAATTTGAGGATATGGTATAAAGGAAGGATATTTTCCTTGTTTGGAAATATGCATGAAGTGTGGATTGTGCAAACAAGAGCAAAGTATTTGGTAAATGCGAGTAAGCAATCCAAACTATTATTGGATGTGAAATTGGTGATTTGGTATTAAGACCAGGATAGAGGATTGGTTTAGTTGATAGGAAAAAGAAAGAGGAAGTACAAGTACAATTTATTATATTATTCTACAAGGAATAATATAGAGATCAATTGGACAATGAGTTCAGTGGTCTTGCCCTTGAAGCTATTTGGATAGTGGGTCCATCTGCCTTCTACAACTCGTAACATGGTTGGAACAACTCCTAATAGGGTTGGAATCTCCTAACAAGGATTCAAAGTCTCCTAACAAGGGATGATATGTACTGAATGTATTTCATTGGATCCTAACAAATTCCATCAAAGAATTTTTATATTAGTACATCATTTTGTGGGTACCATCCCCACCGGCATTTTCCCTTTGATTAAGGGTTTCCCTAGTTAACATATATGGTGTTATTGTGTATGATTATCTTATTATGGTTGTTGATTATACTAATCCCATGGTTAAGGATTAATAAGGTCGATAAATGTTCTAATAGTTGGATAACTGATTCACCCCCCCTCTGATTTATCTTGGTAGACTTTACTTTCTAAAAATTGGTATTAGAGCATCAGGTCCTTGAAGAGAAAACAACTTTGGGAGGTCAATGGTGGGTCACTTCAGAAAAGAAAGTCCTAATTTTGATGGAGTTAACTTTGACATCTAGAAGGAGAAGACAAAGACACTTTTTCTATGTATGGGTCTAGGATATTGGCTTTTGACAAAGAATGACAAAAAGTTTGTGGAAGAAAGTAAGCTTGAGGAATACAGTGAAGCTGAAAGAGATCTGTTTATGTGCAATATGTGAGCTAGAGAAGCATTACTGTCAGCTCTTCCTGAAAATGAATACAATCAAGTAAGATCTTTAGAAACATCTCATAAATTTTGGAAGGCTTTAGAAACTACTTTTGAAGGAGATAAGCATGCTAAAAGAGTAAGACTAAAAAATTGGATATATTTGTTTCAAGATGCTAAAATGATGAAAGATGAATTTCTAAGAAGCTATGTTGGTGGAATATTAGAGATTGTTTTAGGAATTAACTCTTGTGAAGGATCTAAAGAGGAAGATGAGATTGTATGGAAGATTTTGAAAAATTTAACACCACCATTCAAACAAGTGGCACAAGCAATTGAGCTTCTGATACCTTGCACTGAGATGTTCACTAGGGAAACTTTACTTGGAAGATTGGAAGCAACACAATCAAGTTTGAGGAAATCTGGAGAATTGACTAGAGTGAAAATAACTTTTAGTGCGTTGATTGTTCATCCTTGTTTATCAAGAAGTGCAAGCGCAAATGGAGATTATGCTAGTAGCAATAGATCTAGATCTGAAAAAGACAAGAAGATTGAAGAAGGAATAGCCCCGTTTGTGAGAAGAGAACCAGATGTTAAGATTTTTTTTAAAATGTTGGACTTGCAATGAATTTGGTCATTTTTCTTCTAATTGTCCTAAAAGAGAGAAAAATTATAGAATGAATTCAAGCCTAGAAGACCTATATATTGTTTGTATGCAAATGAAGATGATGAATTTGAGGAAAGAGTTCAAAGTGAAAGTGATGATGAGTTAAAATTTATGGTTATAAAGGAAGAAAATCTCGAAAAAGAAAATAGAGAAGAAAATGCCTTAGTTTCACAAGTTGAAAATAAATATGATTGGATTATAGACAATGGATGTTCACATCATATGACTGGTGACATGAACAAGTTTGTTAAGTTGAGAAATCATGATGGAGGAGTTGTTAGAGTTGGTAAAAATACAACTTGTCACATCACAGGAATATGATCTATTACTCTTGATGGATAGACTAACACTGTTGATGTTTATTTTGTTGATGGATTAAAGCATAAACTATTGAGTGTTGGATAGTTGGTTGAGAAAGGTTATCAATTATAATTCACATAGAAGACAAGGATGGTAAGTTGATTGGGATAGGTACAAGATCCAGAGGTAATGTGTTTCAATTGAACACTATTGAGATGACTTGTTTGGTTGGAAAAGTCGACAACAATTGGATATGGCATATAAGGTTTTGTCATATAAATTTTGATAATATTGTGAAGGCTAGCATTACATTTGCAGTCAGAGATTTACCTAGAATCTTGAAGCCTAAAAATATTGTTTGCAAAGAATGTATTATGACTATGAAGAAGAAGGTTCATTTCCCAACAAGAAGTTCACTACCATAGAGACATTGGATATTGTTCATATAGAATTAAGTGGTCCTACCAGAACAAGAGGATTCTATAAAGAAAGGTATTTTATGGTTTTTTTTGATGGTTTCACCAAAATGATGTGGGTAGCATTTCTTAAAGAAAAGTCTGAGGCATTTTAAAAGCTTAATATGTTTAAGAATAGAGTTGAGAATAATTATGGTGTAAATATTAAATGTTTGAGATCAGATAGAGGTGGAGAGTTCACTTTTGGAGAGTTTAACATATTTTTTGAAGAAAATGGAATTAAGAGACAATTATCATCACCCAAAACTCCTAGGAAAATGGGATAGCAGAAAGAAGGAACATATTTGCATTAGAAGCAACAAGAGCAATGCTGTATCCAAGACATTTTGAAGAGAAGAAGTCAACACAACAATATACACCATGAACATAGTATAGATTAGAAAAGGTACAAACATGACTCCTTATGAATTATGGTTTGGACATGCATCATCGGTAAAGTATTTCATAATTTTTGGAAGTAAATGTTACATAATGAGAGATGATGATATTGGTAAGTTTGATCCAAGAAGCGATGACGGTATGTTCCTTGGTTGTTCACTGAAAATCAAAGATTATAGATGTTTTAATTGAAAACTAAGACAATTGTTGAATGTGCAAATGTGAAAGTGGATGAAAAGTGTTGAGTTAAAGGGATAATACTGGATTATATTTTTGATGAAGAGGAAAATAATCCTAAGCCTGTTAGAGAAAATATTGAAGTTTTATCTGAGACTAATAATTATTTGCAAAATTATGTTCAAATTGTTGAGAAAAGAGGAGAAAAAATATTAGAACAAAGAGATGAGATAAGAGTTGAGCTAACAATTCCTACACCAAACAAGAATTTGGCAAAAAATCACCCTGCTAAACAAATTATTAGAAGTAAATATAAAGGAATGATGGAAAGAAACATAGTACATGAGGAATTATGTTTGATTTCTCAAGTTGAAGCAAAGAGCCCAGATGAGACATGCAAGGATGATCATTGGATTCAAGCAATGACAAAAGAACTAGATCAGATCGTGAAGAATGAGACATGGGAATTGGTTCCTAGGCCTAAAGACAAGAATGTTATAGGAACTAAATGGGTATTCAGAAATAAGATGAATGAACAAGGAGAATTTTTGTGGAATAAAGATAGATTGATATGCAAGGGGTACTCAAAACAAGAAAGTATACATCATGAAGAGACATTTACCCATGTTTCCAGAATGAAAGCAGTGAGAATGTTCTTGGCTTATGCAGCAAATAAGAAGTTCAAAGTGTATTAGATGGATGTAAAGTCAACATTTCTAAATGAAGAACTTGAAGAAGAAGTTTACATTGAGCATTGTGAAAAATTTTCTTTGACAGAAGATAAGGATATGGTATTGAGATTGAAGAAAGCATTGTATGGTCTAAAGCAAGCACCTAGAACCTATTATGCAATATTGGACAAGTATTTCACAAAATTGGGATTTTCCAAAGGTATAGAAGGTATTAATTTGTATTTGAAAGAAATTGAGAATGGATTATTGATCATTTTCATATTTGTTGATGACATAATCTTTGGAGGTAATTATGAAGCAAGTGATAAGTTTTCTAATGAGATGAGATGAGTATGATTGGTGAGATAAAGTTTTTCTTGGATTTACATATTGTGCAAAATAGTCATGGTATTTTCATATCTCAAGCTAAGTATCTAAAAGACTCTTGAAAAGATTTGGTTTGTAAAGTTGTAAGCCTGTGTTAAGTTTGTAGTTGCAATCAGATTGATTTGATAATGAGATACATTGTTGATGGTCAATCATCATTAGATAAATATTCTTATATATATAATATATATATTTAACATATAATATATTATATATAATAGTATAATAAGATAATTATATATATTATAATATGGTTATTTATATAATTGAAACATTAATAGAGACATGTCTCCTCTCATATTTATGAGTCTTCAAATCTTCATTTGGAAGAAATCAATTACATTGACAACGTTAATACATTTCAAGAAAATGATCCATGTTACTCAACATGGTATCAGAGCATATGACAGATGTATGAAGGGCAAGCATAAAATGAATATCACATGCAAAATAGAGGAAAGTGACACTAGAGACTACTTACAGTTTGGAAGGAGAGAATGTTGATAAAGGAGCTTCCTTATCGCTAAGTCTAGAAATAAATTTGTAAAAGGGGATGACTAGTTAAAGTGAGGAGATCTGACTCCTCAACACCAAAGGTTACAAACTCTTCATTTAAATATATAGAGAGATGCCCAAATCCAATCATTGGTATGCAATGCATAAACATAATATATACTTCTCAACCTAAAGATTTAATATGGCAATTCTTTGGCTTCACAAGAGATATGAGATACAGAGTTTGGAATGAATAAGATTCAATAAGGAGGATGACATATCATAATATATCATTTGAACTTAGGGATAATATATTGAGAAGACATCAAATAGAATAATAGGGTAGTCTAAGATTGAAATCGAAACTCAAAGGAGGAGGAATACATTTGGTGCTTCATTTCTATTTCTCGATCAATGGACATAATTTGTATGGTTTGGTACTTCATTTCTATTTCATACTCGATTAACTTGGTGATAGGAAACCACACATTTGGGGCAATATTATAGGGAAGTGTGTAAGCAAAGATCATTATAATTTACATGTACACATTTGAGATATGAACTTGGACAATCATATGAAGACTATCAGGGTAGGAATGAATACAACTAGCATGTAGAATATAATCAACAAGGATCACACACAATGAACAATGGTAGCCTCCAACATATTCAGGACAACCAACAACCTCTGTAATTTTTTTTTCAAGAGTCAGAGAAATCTGGAAGGTATCAGATATAAATTTATAAAAATATAGAGATTTGATGGTCTGTGATTATAATGAATAATTCATTATAGGCATTTTTGGGGATTGAGGAGGAGTAGAAAACATAGGGTGCACGTTATACATAAAAAAAAGTCATGCAAGGAACATGAATGAAGGAGGATTAATATATTTTGGGAAAGGAACACAATATCACTCATTATTTTAAACAAGTTTCTTTCAACAAATAAGAAAAGTAATAACTTGACATGTGATCAAAAGACACAAAAAATACAATATCGGTCAACTTCACCTAGTCAACTTATAACAATCAAAACTTATATACGAATGAAGAAGTTGACATCAGTACTTATGGGAAGAAATAGAGACAATGGGAGATAGTGACCCACATGATATTGGAAGCATGGGCTCCAGTGCAGTCAAAACCCCTAGACAGATATAACAGGGATGAATAAGGTCAAAGAAATACTATGGGTAAATCCTCATTGGTTGAACCGCTTTATGCATAAACAAAGTGTTAATAAACTATATCATGTGGATACTACCTTCATGATTTGGCATGGTAAATGAGGCATTTTCATTTATACTAGAGGTCCTAAGAAAAATAACGGATGATGATAAATATTAAAAGATTAGCAATTTATCAATCCTTACATAGAATGCAAATGGGAGTTTCAATGTGGATAGATTGGACACCCAATGAGTTCAAAACCGCTTTATAGACCATGTAAGAAATTACATGGAGATAAGTATTTATCTATATCATTGTGAACATGTAAATACATGTGAATGTCAATTTAATTGGTATGGATGTTTATTAGGTATTAATAAGGGAATGATATATTAAAAAAATTATATATACACACACACACACACACACATATTGAATATATGTATATTATTTAAATATACATTAGATACTTATTTAATGTATTATATAATTATATGAAAATTCTATTATTAAAAATTACTTTCCAATAATTACTATTATTAGAAATATAAAATAAAGAGTTACTTATGTTCTTGTTAGCAATAAGCATGATTTAAATTACTAATATCCTAACTAATGTTAATATTCTTATTAGTATTAAAAGAGCTATTTTCCTTGATCTTTTCCTCTGAGAATGTGTTCGCAGGAAAAGAGGTAGTTTGACACATCTATCTGAAGGATCAAATGGAGGATATGATTCAGTCAACGTTCAGTGATCTTTGATTATATTTATTCAAAGGGAGAAAACTATGCTAAGATGGATTCTTGAGTGATCAATAAAATGTAGCAGTCAAGAGGAACAAGAAACATGAATACATATTATATAGCTACTCATTGTAGATAAATAAAACACCAATCACCTTATAAAAGATAGCATTGATGTGAATAGTGGTGTTTATAAAACAAGAATAAAACATTAGTTTCCTTATATTTTAGCAGTTGGGATGCTTAAGAAGATTGCAAATGGGATTTGAAAAGAAAGCGTGCAGATACCAAAGAATGGTCCACATTACTGAGTAAGAGGTTTGGAAAATGGATGGTCAAATAAAAAGGGCCCATGACATTAGATAAGGTGCAAATTGGGCATTGCAAATGGTCACACATGATTTTAAGATGTCAAGATCATAAGGATCAGTCACCAACTAAGAATGTCATTTCATGTGAGGGAGTTTGGATTTTGAGGGAGCATGAAATTTCATTAGAGGCAACCTTGAAAGAGAGGGATCAAATAGAGGAAAGATGTATTCCGAAGAATAAAACATATATGATCTCCTTAAAACCAAGGAAAACCCTACTACATATCAAAGTGAAAGGTGAGAAATATTCTACAAGAAATCTACAAGGATCATTCATGGAATAAAAACTTTAATACATTCCTCAAGATACAAATTGCATATACAAAAATTATTGCTCATGAAAACTAAGTATCACTAAATAGATACTATCACCCAACAATGTTGATGAAATGAGTGAGAAGTTTACATTGTAGGGGGGAATAATAACCAAAGTTTTATTCCCATTTTTTGAAAAATGTTTATACAAAGACATCATCTTATTTGATACATATGGACCTTTATTGGAGCAACTTGCATCAAGAACATTAATATGTAGATAAGTATTTATTAACCTTGAGTATTATATTTACTTGCTTATTGTAGTCTCTCTCTTATTTGTAATTCTACACATATTATAAGAGTTAGTTGCCTTGATCTTTTCACTTGTATCTG
This sequence comes from Cupressus sempervirens, assembly GCA_028749045.1. Lineage (NCBI taxonomy): Eukaryota > Viridiplantae > Streptophyta > Pinopsida > Cupressales > Cupressaceae > Cupressus > Cupressus sempervirens. Next base: position 403,247,632 of record CM053785.1, read on the forward strand.
AAGTTGATCTTGTAGGAAAAGAAGAATGACACATTAGGAAACTTATGACAGTAGCTTAAAAGAAGTTGTAATCAGGCTGGATAAAGTGAGGCTCTTGAAGAAAATATCTTTGATGATTGATATTATGAGTATCCTTCTACATTAAGAGGGAGTATGAAACTTCTTTGAAGGAAACACATGAGCTTAGAAGATTAATACTCAGAGGGAGTCTAGAAATACATGTGTGTAACTGCTTGATTTTGATGGGCCTACTCTTGAGTGCATCATAAGGAAATATTGTCTTATCACTAGAAAATCAGAAGATTGATATCAGATTTAGAGTCATTCTGACAAGAATCCTTGAGGGAAGAGAACCTTTAAGGGAGTAACTATTGGACCTAACTTCTCACGATCATTTTTCAAAGGGAGAATTTTGAGGTGCAATCCTTTGTGAATGATATCTTCTCTATGAGGAGAAGTTATAAGTAAAATTATTTACAATGCATTCTTCTCTATGAGAGAGAATTGAGGTGAAAGCCTTTGTACCACCCTCTAATTAGGTTCATGGTGGTTACTATTTTGCATATGATATGTAATGAAAGGTGACGATCTTTCATTGACATACATAGACAAAAGGTAACCATTGTAAGGTGATGATCTTATAAATGGTAGACCTATTATCATGAAAAACTTCATTAAGTTGTTGTCCTAGAGTACTGGAAGTCATGATAACAAAAATCATGATAAGACAGAAGGTAACCATTGTAAGGTAGAAATCTTATAAATGGTAGACTTGTTATCATGACAGACTTCATTGAATTATTGTCCTAGAGTGCTAGAAGTCATGATAACAAATGTATCATGATCACACTTCATTAAGTTGTTGTTCCAGAGTGTCAGAGATCATGATCCTTGTCATGATAGAGACCTTGACATTGCAATTTCTTGTTATTTGGTATACTATATTAATTATTGTTCCAAATTGCCAAAAATTAGATAGCTCATATCCTTCTAGGATATAATATATTCTTTTGGTAGGCATCAATGATTTGATGCTAGTGCACATACTGTTATTTATTTTTCCCCCCGCCAAAATTTGAATTTTGAATGCCTAAGCCCACCCAACGGTCACCTTCCATTTTTAATAGTATTTAAAATGCCCAAGAAATACAAAAAAATAAATAAAATGATCAAACCTTCTTCTTTCCTACAACTTTCTGCGCTGTCAGATCTTGCCTAGATCCATGGTGGGCACTTTCTCGCATTCTCCAAATGCATGAATTTTACATAATGAAGGTAAGCACCATCACAACACATGGCAGGTGGGTTCATTTTCTCTTGTGGGTTGTGGAGAGTAGACAAGGTGGTTGGTGAGCTGGCAGTTTGATTGGCACCCACTTTCCCACATTTTGTCTTCTGTTAGACCTTCTAACAATGTGGGCAAGCACCCTGGTGACACCTATCCCATAACGTCCCATGTTCCCAGTTGTACCTTGCACCATCAGATCTTCAAGGATCAATGGCTGGCACATGCATGCAATAAGGAGTTGCGAGGAAGTTAAAAAATGTGGGTATGCGCCCTTGTGACACATGGCTGATGTGACATCCTAGGCTCACCTTTTTTAGAGGGTGATAACAACTTTTCCTCCATGGTAGTTGTCAGGTGAGTTAGAGTACAATGAACACATCTCATTGGTCCATCTAACTGACTAGGTATACCGTCACATAAGATTTTGATCACCGTAGATTCAAATCAGATCAAGGGTTGGCACTTCCTCGCAAGATGATGTAAGGACTTTAAGGAATGTGGGCATGCGCCTTGCTATCACATGTCCTTGTGGGGTCGAGTTTGTTCTATATGCCATAGGGTGAGACCAAGGTGGTACCAAATTGCTGAGTTGGGTCGCTGACGTGTATGCTGAGTGTCTCGTGGGCCCAAAAATTTCAAGGGGGCAAATACAGTCTTATAAGGATCTGTCATGATCATCGATCTTGTAGAGATTGACGATCAACGCTTCCCCACAATATAAAGATGTGAGGTGATTAAGTAATGCAGGAAAGTGCTTGAAGGACACGTGCCCTTGCGAGCTTGGCCAAGGTATTAACGATGAAGGCAACATAGTTAGGGCTGAGCGAATTGTAGTTACATCGTAGTCAAGGTTTGAGGAGGTGGCGCAGTTAGTTAAAAGATATGGTCAACCGTGTGGAGACTCTACGGAGTGGAAAAACAAAAGAAAATTATTGGCCCATGTGATCTATTCTGATCATAGGGTCTAGTTGACTTGCTAACCTTGCTGATTCATGATCCAAAAAATGAAGAGAGATCAAATTTTCCCACGTGATTTGATCCCTGTGATCAATGCTAACCACTCTTGGATGAATGCTAAACTCAGTGAACGAGGGAGAACGCTCCACCACCTCTGATTTATCTACTTGGTCAGACAATTTAATGGCACCATTTTTATTTTCTTAGGGCCTTGTTCCAACAAAGATCAGATATCATTACATTTGGATCTGTGCTCAGATCAGATTTTCTTTAGATCTCCATGATTATTCTCTGTAGGGCTTAATGGCAGTGGTTGTAGAGTAATTTTAGTTAGAAAATATCTCAGTTATTCCTTAGCTATAAAGGAAAATTTTGTAGATTTTGAAAAGGTTGACTCTTCTCTGTTTTCTCTGATATTGCTTTGCAACTTCAGTGTAAATTCCCTTTGCCTCTGAACTGTATGACATTCTACCTTATCTCCTTTAGACATTGATGTAAAATGCAAGAATTATTTTCCTCTCATTGGTGTATTGTAGAGATTTGCAATCTTGCATGACTGTATCTCTTTTGGCCTATGAATGGTATATAAGTGAATCCTCTCTTTCCTTGTGTCATTCATTTGGGTTTCCTGATCTACATGTGATTCTTAGATTAAAGCAAGTCTGAATGTGTATATGTTTTGGTGTCATGATGGTTCAATAGTGCATGTATGGGTAGAGATTGGTTTGAACACTCTATTTTGGTGCATCACCCCCCTAGGCTAGAGTAGGTAGATTTGCTTTCATGCATTCCTTCTCCCTTTTCCTCTCCAAGAGTAGTTAGGTGCTCCCTGATAGTAAAGGAAACTGAGCTTCTCTGGAGACTCAACCTCACAGTTCAAGTCCCACAGGTTGGAGGTTGTTTCCATGTTTCACAAGGTTGTCCTTAGGTAAAAAAATTTGGACGTGGGTGCAAACTTTTGTGAAAACACATACCAAAAGAATATACATATGAAGAATATCATATGATTATGTTGGTTAATAGTTTTTCTTCCTTGATTTAGTTTTATACCCTGACTCTTAATGTGCCCAATTTTTTGATAGACAAAGTAGTTAACAATAGAATGGGTCAATGTAGGAGTTCTACCAAGAACCCCTGAATTGAAAAGTTAAAAATCCATTGTATGCAAAGATTTGCAATGAATGTTTCTTTTAGTAAATCAACAAGAATTATGGGTATGCTCTTAACTAGAAAGTAGTAGAGGTATGGACAAATTGCCCAAAACTTTAGACAATCCAGGCAGATTTTAGATGATAACTCACAAAGCTCCACAACTATGAATGCACGTGAGTCACTTTAAGTTCTTCTAACACCTAAATGCAATCTATCCAATCTAATGAATGTAAGATGCAACAATGTAAGACTATCTAACAATACATACTGCATAAGAAGAGAAACTATGATCAACTAAGCAATTCCTAGATTGCCCAAACTACTAAGATTTCATAAGAACTACTTGCTTCCTACTCAGAAACTTACATCAAGAAAATCCCAAACTTCTCACACAACCATGAAAATGTGCATGCGCTAACTTGCATATAACATAGGAAATGAGATAATTCTATAAATGAGGGAAATACAACTTATAACCACTCAAAAGAAACAAAACCTAGTTTATTTACAATCCCACAACTTTCATTAAAAACAAATTTTGTTCCAAGAACCATACAAGAACTAAAACTAGACTAACATGAATGATTTATAAAAATATGGATGCAAAGTCTCACATAGTAGTCCTAGCTGCAGGGGTTTGCTCACATCAATTTTTTTGCCGATCTTATTTACTTCTCAGAAAGTTACATTTATAGGCTCTTTAGAATTGGCTAGTTATGTATTTGGTGATTAATCAATAGAGAATCTTTGAACAAATACATTCCAAGATTAGGATTGATTGGACATTCATCCGTTACAAAGTTTTAGCCTATGAGGAGAATGATAAATATGGCTACAATATCAGAAAGCTAGAGAGAGAAGGGGTGACACTTGTGATATCTTATAGGGATAATGTAATAATTTTTCAAAGCATCAAATTTTCTTTGGAGTTACAAATTTGGCTCTGTAGGACTTCATTGCATTAGTTTCAGCTCATGGACACTTGCAATGAGAATATTTTTAGCTCTGATCATCCAATAATCATGCATTTCTATCAGTTCTTCAACTCTGAAGACCCTTGATTGTAGCTTCTTTGTTGCATGCTTTAGAACACTATCCATTGCTAAAAGTTCTAGAATATTTGCCACTTGGAATTTTGATGGGTTAGTAACACCTTCAATGTGTTGGCTTGAATTTTCACTTATCCTAAAATTTGATATCTTGTGAAAATCAGAACAAAATATTTCTTCATGATTAGGGTTTCATGAGTTGTCATCATTTTTCAAAAGGAAGCCCTAATGTCTTTTACTCATGCCCTAGTTTTTTTCAAAGCTTTTAAGGTTTTGGTTTGCAATTTTAAAAGAGAGAGATATGATAAAAATTTTGTTATATGTGTAAATGTTTTATCCCTAATTTAAGTTTTAAATTATATGATATAAAGTTATAGTCCTAAAATGCTTTAAGACACAAAGTCGTGAAAGGCCTTTGATCGTAGAATCTCTACATTATGTTCTCTAACTTTTTCATTGGCAGTGATGTTGTGAAGTAATCAATCATGAGGTTCATAGTACATCTTAGGTAGTGAGGCTAGTAGTTAACTTAGGGCTGTGAAGTGTTGAAAACTTTGAATCATGAGGTCTCGATTTATGATTTACAAGGTGATGTTTAGGTTGTAAAATTATGAAATATAACTATGATGATAAGAAATAAATTTGTTGCTACATCTCCTATAGTCAAAGATGAAGTAAGTTGAGAGTGGAGAAGTGGAGATAACTAATGATCGCAACATCACAGGGTTAATTCATGAGTTAAAGTTTATAGATGCAAAGCTGTGAAGAAAGTAATGGTTAGGTCAAAGGAAATGTTTGCATCATCACTCGGGTTAAAGATAATATGTTGTGAAGTGGCTAAGATATGGGTTTGACAACATTTCTAGTATGATAAATGTAGAGTTCCAAACCACGAAGACCCAAAGATATATGAAAAAGGAAGTTTCACTATTTTGTGAGGTTAAAAGGTGAACAAAGATAACAGGTTGTGATGAAGATATATGCAATCATCGCACCTTCATAAGGGTAAATCCATGGTAAGGTTTTAAGGGTGAGATGTGGTGATAAAGGTTAAGTAATAGTGCTGATTGAAAATATCATATTGGTGCAATTAGTGAGATGATAGGCTATATAGTTGCAAAGCTGTGAAATGGTTATGATGACTGAATTCACTACTTTGCAGGTTGCTTGCAAGTAGAATATTTTTGAGTTGTGATGTCACACATAAAGATATGAAATATGTTTCACTGCTTCATAGGTCTCCATGGAAAACATGATTATATGGTGGTGAAGCAGAGATGAAGGGTTAACACAACATCTCGAGGTGAAGTTGGTAGTTTAGCAGATAAGTGGCAAAGAAGTGAGAAGGTTATGGTAACCATGTTTGTGCCATCATGAGCAAGATTAAGGAAGGGCATGGAGCCACAGAGAAGTGGAGAAAAGGGGAAATCACTACATATCTACCTAAAATTTTGAAGGTAAAAAATATGAAACAAAGTGAATTTCCAAGCTGGCATTGAATGATGAGTTGGAAGTATGAGTGATGTAAAATTAATACCATTAATGCCACACTCTAATTTAAAAAAAGGAAGTAAAACGTAAAAGGGACAAGGATTTTGTCACCACTTGCAGAGTGTTTGAAATTATAGAGTAGAATTGAATTGTAGAGCATATTTTAGTGAGTAAAAATTTGGTGATATTGTGAGAGTCTAAAAGAATGACACAAAAGGAAGTAGAATTAATTGCATAGGTTCAAATTGAAGAAGCTCCATCAAGTTCTTCAAAGGGATAGAGTCCTAGCCCTTTTGTTGATGAATGGTTACAATTTTTCCCAGGTTCATCAAATCTTCAGTCTAGAAATGCTCTTTCTTTTAGAGACCCATATAGTTTGTATAGAGATGTAGAGGTGCCAAACATAAATGGGAATGAATTGTTTTGGTTCTTTTACAACAATAGCTTGAGTAAGGTCCTTATATCAAACCTTGGAACAAAAATTTCAGAAAATTGATTATGCTCGAGGTATTTGTTGATGTTGATTTGTTAAAATCATTAATCAAAGCTTACAATCCTATTAGTCATTCATTCCACAAAATGGATAGAAGTATACTCTACACATTGGACAAAGAACTTTCATTGAGGATTTCGATTTAGGAGGACCCATGAAATTCCCTATTGACTTGGAGAAATTTGATGATGAATTCTAGAAGCACAATGATTTCTACACTAAGAGGGCCATGTAAGGGCATATTCCAAAATTAAAGGAGCAAGGAGAAATACCAAAGAAAGTGGGAGATTACATGCCTCTAGTGTATTTCCAAAGATATCTTCAAAATATAGTCTTTGGTCTAAACAAGGCTTTAGGTTTGGATATGACTATGGATGCTTCTAGTGGACTTTACATTATGTCATTAAATATCTAGGATCCACATACCAACATTGGATATGATTTTGTCACCTACATAACAAATCACATTCACAATGAGATTGTCTCTTCTCAACAAGGAGAATTGGGAAACTTCAAATTCCATCATTATTCCCTATTGATGCATTTGATTCTATATAAGAATGTGGGATATATTGACCCAAGTTTATTGAGAATACAAAAGAATTTGGAGAGAATCTGCCTATGCAACAATGGACTAGGGTATAGAAAAGGTTATACCCTTAAATTCTCTTTCCTTTTATAATGATCTTGTATACCTTGTATTGAATATGTTGGGGGTTGCAGTAGAGAGGATTCTTAGAAATGTTAGGAAATTGATTAAAACCTCTATGTGCTTAGATGAAGGAAAACAATTGGGTCATGATTGGGGAAGTGTTTTTCTATTGGCAAATTGTACAATCATTAGGGTTTTTGGGTTCTTTCAGGCACCACATATCATTCCTAAATTTGTTCTAGAAAGGTTAGGAATTGTTGATTTTTTCTGGCAATTGATAGCTTCAAATAGGGAGTATTTGGGCCCTACTCTTAGGAAGGGAACATTTTTGTGTAGATGTTCTAAGTGTGGAGATTTTGAGATTGGTAAGAATGCAATTGAAGAAATTGATGCATTCCTTAGAAATTTTAAAGCCCCAACTACCCCTACAAGGACATATGATCCTTTTGATGTTGTTAGGGATGCCCTAAGGTAGATGAGGGGATATAACTTACCTTTGAGCAAGAAATATTGGGAAGATGATGTCATTGTAGATTTTCTGGATGAAAATGCATATAGAGATAAGCTAATAAAATGGAGGGAAATAATGGGTTTTAAAGAAGAAATGAAGAGAATTAACCCATCTTTTAAGGGTTTTTATCATGAAGAAGGATAATGGCCTAGGTTTGATAAGTGTATTGAAAATTTTGATGAGATTATAGCCCAAGTTCTCGAGGAGATAAAAAATAGAGTCAATCCTAAATCTCTTGAGCCTAATATTGTATTAGAAGTAGATGATGATGAGGAGAACTTGAAAGCTCAACTTGGGCTAAAAAAAGTAGGAAAAAACAAAAAATGGTTGAAATTCCTTAGAAAGCAAGGGAGCAAGCCTTATAGGTTATGCCAAGGGGTAAATAGTATTTCAATGATGAAAGACAAAGATTTTTGATGGCACAAGCCATTGAAGATGAGAAAGAAAAGAAAATAGAGCTAGAAGCTAGAATGATAGATGATAGGATCATATAGGCCAAATAATTTATAAAAGCTGGCAATTTCATAAAAATAGAAGAATTTAAAAGCTTCCTTTTCAAAATAAAGAAAAGTGAACTGCCATTAAAATTAAAGCTAGGTGATTCCAATGAAAAGGTAGCAAAAATGGTCAAAAGGCTATAGGAGTATGATCCTAAGAGTGAAAACCTAACTATAGAAGAAGCAAGAGAAAAAATAAAGAGAAGTGGCATGATAATAGTCCCAAGATGGGAAATAAACTCTTCATTTTTGCTTGACCAAATGAGAAGGCAAGAGAAAACAATTTCTTTTGAAGATGTGAATCAACATGGAGAATTAAGAGGGTTTGGTTATTGTTTTGATGCAAAGACCATGGAAATACAGAGCCTAGCTCTAGAAAATGAAAAGTGAACCCTCATGGAGGTTAGAGATTTCCCTAGTGGAAATTTAATCTTTTGGAATGTTCATTCCACATGCAACAATCAAATTTATGAATTGATGACTTTAGCATCATTATTGGGAAAGAATAAAATTGATGTGTTGGAGGAACAACTATATGCAACATTTGAGAGGTATGTGGATACGAGGAAACACTATGAGGAGGAGATGAAAAAGGCGTATGTCTCAGAACAAAGAAATCTCTAGCTAGAAAATGAGGCAAAACATTGAAAGATACTGCTAGGTATGTTGTTGAGGTAGAAGAAAAAGATGTACAAATAGATGATTACGCAAAAAATATAGATGATATAGTAGGACAAACTATGGTCACTAATGAGGAAGAGCTAGAATCAATCAAGGAGACAAAAATTAGAACAATGCAAAATTTTATGATTCATAAGATAGAATCTCTTAAACATTATTCATAGAATGTACATAATAGCAACATTACTTTGTAAGGGGCTTAGTATCAATGTTCAAAACAAATTTCACTACTATCCCCTTTATTCACAATGTGGGACCCATATACACCATTCTTTGAGAACCTTGTGCCGATGCTAACACAAAATGAGTTGCCCGAGGGGCTAATTATCCTTATTAGAAAATGAATCAAATGGTTTTTCTTTGGGAAATTACATCTTATCTTAAATAAAATGAAAAAAATTACCATAGGGACTCCCAACTTTGTGCCCAACATCATTGATGAAAATGGAAATGTGAAGGATTAGCAGGAGTGGTCATCCTCTTTTGATGATATCCTAAAGCATGTTAGATTTATTGCATACTATAAAAATGAAGTAGATTTCATGGTAGTATATGATATGATCAATGTTTTGTATAAATTAGAATCAAAGATGGGAAAGGTACTGCATAAGTGAAGGCCATTACAGATGCAAAATGGAATAAGTTCCTTGATGAACTGAATATGATCAAAGATGCCACTTGGCTAGACATTGACATTGATATTTCCATCTAGGGTGTCATAGCCAGTATAAAATCCTTACCATACAAAGATAGTGACTAAAAAGTTAGAGAAGAAACTGAGGTTGTCATTTGGAGCAGTTAGAAATCAAAACTAAACAAAAAAATGACAAACTAGAGAAATGATAGTGATTATAAGAGGTTTTTTGTTGGAATTCTTTAGAATAACTAAGAGGGTGGGGGGGTGATTTAGTTATCCAAGGTCTAGATGTACAAATAAAACTTTTCACAGCTTAGTGAACCCATAAAATATTTATCATCATGCATATATCCATAAGATTATGCAATCACTTAAAAACTGATAGGTTACTGTTAAATCAATTTGCAGAAATGTAAACATGAAACATAACAGATTTAGTAACACATTTGACACAATGATATATGTGGAAACAAAAATTGGGAAAAACTATTAGTAACATGCTACTCTTTCTCACTCTTCTAAAGTTATGCCCTGTGGAAGGCCAACCTTGTTAAAGGTTACAATGTTCACTATTAAATGTGATCCAATTAAAGGATTTCAATCACCCTATTAGGAGTGAGCCTTATTAGAGGACTTTAGACCATTCACTTGGAATGTCACCTGGTTAAATTATTTACAAATGACTATTAGATCAATGATGTAGGAGCATCCAGAGGTATAAGGGCAATCCTGTGTCACCCAAAAAAAATGTACTTAGTTTTAGTTTCTGTTTCATGTGTTTTCATTTTTGGATACCCATTTGGGTCAAATAAAGGTTCCAACTCTCACAGTTCCACTATCAATGTTCTAGGTTAGAGTATTTGAACACCTTGGGATATGTATAAATGTCATAAAAATAGGAGTATGTAATTGAGCCATCATTTTTGGTGAACTAGAATGTGTAAATTGGCCAAATGAATGTAATTGTAATTTAGAGCATTCCATAAAAAGAATCAGGTAAAAAGGCCCCACGGTTTGAAAGTTATTGTAGTTTTTCAATTTTTGGAAACCTCCTAAGAATGCTTCAAAGTTAGGTTAGCGGCATTAAATGACCTCAAATAGGACCAAAAAATGGGGGATGAGTGAAGCTAGTCCATATCTCTATAGAATGCTTTGAGAGCTTTTCGAAAATGTAAACAGTTCGTCAATCAGAGCTACGGTTCAAAAGTTATGCCTTCTAGAAGTTCGGTTACCATTTCTGGATTCTTCTAATTTTGTGTCAACTTCTAATGCAACTTGTAGAGCCTTCTATTTGGTCGGTGGATGCCAACTAGCACTTTCTAGAATTTATTCCTAATCCTTAACCCTTTGGGGTCTATTTAAGAACATTTCTAGCATTGTAAAAGGCAGTTCGGAGTGGAGTTTGAGAGAAAGTACTGGGAGAAGAATTTATCTCTAGATTTATGCTATTGTAAGCCCATAGGGCATGTTTTGGAGTCTATTTCTCTGCACTAAGTGTACTAGCATATTTTCACAGTTAATAAAATTTTCCCTTTCCTATTGTGTCCATTCTATGCTTGGGTTGTTTCCCCATTCTGTGCTTGGGTTGTTTCCCCATCAAGTGGTATTAGAACTAGTTTTCCTGAGTGTGTAGACAGAGCACCGACTATGAGGTAGTTTGCACTAGGACTGTGTGGTTATTGGTTTGAATTAAGAAGATCCCTCCAAGAAGAGAGCATGGTGGAAGGGCCAGAGCTATTAATCCTGAGGAGGTTAGAGCCCTCCAAAGGCAAGTACAAGCATCGTAGGAGGAGCTCCGTAGAGGAACAAATGTTACTGTAGGTGAAAAAAGTGAGGATGACAATGAAGAAGAAGAAATTGGACCAGAAGGGGAAGTTGACAGGGAAGTTTTGAATCAAGCAGAGGAAAGGCTTTTTAGGGCCATTACTAAGTTTGGGAAAAGACCTACAATCGATGTGGGTGTATTTTCAAGAAATTTGAAACCAAATGAGTTGATCGATTGGATCAATGAACTGGAAGAATAGTTTGAGTATGAGGATATTAGGGACCCAAATAGGGTTAAGTTTGCAAAGGCCAAATTGAAAGGACATGCCAAAATCTGGTGACAAGAGGTTCAATTGGAAAGAAATAGAAGAGGACAGGATAAGATCACAAGGTGGGATTGCATGGTGGACAAACTAAAAAAGCAATTCATTCCTGTTGACTATGAGCTTGATTTGTTTAAGAAGATGCATGGGTTAAAGCAAGTAGGAAAATTAGTCCAAGAATATACAGAGGAGTTTTACCGACTTTTGATTAGAGCAGGGCATGCAGAAGCAAAGAAGGAAAAGGTTGCTCATTATATCAGTGGGTTGTGACCTAGCATCCAGGAGGAATTAAGTCTGGTAAGAATGACCAGCATTGAAGAGGCATACCAGTTTTCCCTACGAGTTGAAGAGAAGCTAAATAAGAGGTTTGAAGGGAGACAAAGAGGGCGTGGTCAAGGAGGAAGGGGTAGTGGTAGGTCATCTGGAGGCTGAAATGAAACCCAAAAGAAAAATGAAGATGTGGGTACTAGTAGGAACTAGAGGAACGAGGGTTTCAACCGCTTCTGTGATCAAGAGTTTGGAAATCAGAGAGGAAGAGGTAGAGGACATGGACAAGGAAGAGGAGGCTTCCATGGTACCTGTTTCCATTGCAATGAAGAAGGTCATCATGCCTTTGAATGCCCTCAATGACAAGGAAGGAAAAATAGGAGAGCTAAGGGTCAAGCTAGGGTTGCTCATTTGGATGAGGATGCACAATCATCACATTCAGAGGATGCAAAAAGAGGAGAGACTTCAGTAAATGAAAGGTTCCTACTAAGTGATGAGATTGAACCTAGACAAAGGAGGAGTTTATTCCGTACCAGGTGCAAATGTGAGGATAAATGTTGTAATGTGATTATTGACGGTGGTAGCATTAATAACTTGGTATAAGAAGAGATGGTTTCCAAGCTGAAGCTCAAGAGGGAGAAACACCCCCAACCCTATCAGATTTATTGGGTGAAAGATGATCATAAGGTCCTGGTAAGTGAACAATGTTTAGTTAAATTCAAAATTGGGAGTTACCATGATGAAGTTCTCCGTGACGTTATTCCAATGGATGTTTGCCATCTATTGTTGGGAAGACTGTGGTAGTTTTATAGGCATGCAGTACATGATGGTCATGCAAACACATACTCTAACAATGGATGAAGTTCACCACAAACTGAAGCCCATGAAAAAGGAAGGTGAAAAGGTATGCAACCATGCTAGGATTTGTCTTGTTGATGGAAGAAAATTTTTAGATGGCATGAAACATCAGCGTATGTGCTATTCTTTGATTCCTAGGAAAGATAAAGAAGGTAGTAGTGAAATACCACTTGAAGTTTCAAATTTACTAGGTGAGTTTGGAGATATCATCTCTAATAATGTTTCAGAAGGATTGCCACCGGTAAGGCAAATCAGTCATCAGATAGATTTAATCCCAGGAGCTAGTTTGCCTAACAAGGCTGCTCACAAGATGACTCCTACTGAAACTGAGGAGCTAAATAGATAGGTTCAAGAGTTATTGAGGAAGGGCTTTATTTGGGATAGCCTAAGTCCATGTGCAGTACCTGCAGTACTAGCACCAAAGAAGGATGGAGAGTGGAGGATGTGTATAGACTCTCGAGCTATAAATAGGATAACCATCAAGTATCAGTTTCCTTTGCCAAGAATGGATGATCTTATGGACTGCTTGAGTGGAGCTCAGTACTTGACAAAGATAGATCTCAAGAGTGGCTATCATTAGATATCGATTCGAGAAAGAGATGAATGGAAAACTACATTCAAGAACAAAGAGGGTCTTTATGAGTGGTTAGTCATGCCCTTTGGATTAACGAACGCCCCAAGCACCTTCATGCGGCTTATCAATGAGGTACTTAAGAAGTTCTTGGGAAAATTTGTTATTGTCTATTTGGATGATATTTTAATTTTCAGCAAGACTTTGGAAGAACATTTATTGCATATTATTAGTGTCCTCGAAAGGTTAAGGGAAGAGAAACTGTTAATTAATCTGAAGAAGTGTATCTTTGCCACAAGGGAGTTAGTCTGCTTGGGGTTTGTTATATCACCTAAAGGTCTCAAAATGGATCCAAAGAAGGTAAAAGCCATCTTGGAATGGCCTACTCCAAGGTCTGTTACTGAGGTAAGATCATTTCATGGTCTGGTTAGTTTTTACAAGAAGTTCATTAAGAATTTTAGTGGCATATGTGCACCCCTAACTGACACAATAAGAGGGGATAGAAAAGAGTTCAAATGGACTGCGACAGTTGCGAGAAGTTTTGAAATGTTGAAGAAGAAGGTGACAGAACAACCTGTGTTGGCACTTCCAGATTTTAGAAAGGTGTTCCAGGTGGATTGTGATGCTAGTGGCAGTGCTATTGAGGCTATATTAAGCCAAGAAGGCAAGCCTATTGCATATTTTAGTGAAAAATTGAATGATGTAAAAAAAAAGTATTCTGTTTATGATCAAGAGTTCTATGCAATAGTTTAGGCCTTAAAGAAATGGAGGCATTATTTATTTCCAAAGGAATTTGTTTTATATACTAATCACTAGGCATTACAGTACCTAAATAGCCAAGGTAAATTGAATCAGAGGCATATGAAGTGGGTAGAGTTCTTGTAGAGCTATACATTTGTGTTGAAGCATAGAAGTGGAAAATCTAACAGGGTTGCAAATGCACTAAGTAGGAGATAGTTGTTGCTTACAGTAATGCAGGTTGAAGTAGTTGGGTTTGATGAATTCAAGAATTTGTACCCTGAGGATCTTGATTTTTTTGAAGTGTGGAAAGCTTGTAAAGAGCTTGTTGCTGTAGATAGAACTGAGTGGTTAGACTATCTGATTCAATATGGTATGTTATTCAAGGGCAGTCAATTATGCATTCCAAGGAGTTCCATGAGGGAAAATATGATTAAGGAGAAACATAGTGGAGGGATGGCAAAACATTTTGGTCGAGATAAGACTATTGCCATTCTTAGAGAACATTATTTTTGGCCTCAGATTTCACAGGATGTGAAGAAGTTTGTACAGAGTTGTCAGATTTGTCAAATTGCCAAGGGATTTAGTCACAATATTAGACTATATCAGCCATTGCCTGTTCCATCAAAGCCATGGGAGGACATAAGTATGGATTTTGTTCTTGGATTGCCGAGGACACAAAGGGGTAATGACTCAATATTTGTGGTAGTTGATAGGTTCTCCAAAATGGCACATTTCATTCCATGCCACAAAACTCATGATGCTATCCATATTGTAGACTTGTTTTTCATAGAGGTGGTAAGACTACATGGCCTCCCAAAGAGTATATTTTTTTTATAGAGACACTAAATTTGTGGGGTATTTCTAGAGAACATTGTGGAAGAAGTTGAGAATAGACTTGAAATTCAGTTCCACACATCACCCACAGACTGATGGCCAAACAGAAGTGGTAAATAGAAGTCTAGGCAATTTGCTGAGATGTTTAGTTGGGGATAAGCCCAAGGGGTGGGATTTGATTCTACCACAAGCAAAGTTTTCTTACAATAACTTTGTAAATAGGAGTACAGGTAAATCACCATTCCAAATTGTATATGGAAGTAGCCCAAGGACTGCACCAGAATTGAGAAAAATAGAGCAAGAGGAGAGGACAAGTGCTGAAGTTGAAGAATTTGCTGAACATATCAAGTGTCTACATGAGGAGGTCCAGGTACACATTACCAAGATGAATCAAGAGTATAAAACTAGGGTTGATCAAAGGAGAAGACATAAGGAGTTCCAAGTAGGGGATCTAGTCATGGTACACTTAAGAAAAGAAAGATTTCCAGTTGGTACTTATAACAAACTGAAGATGAAGAAATTTGGCCCCTGCAAAATTTTGAAGAAACATGACTCATGAAATGCATATAAAGTAGAGTCGCCATATAGAATTTACATTTCTCCTATTTTCAACATTGCAAACTTAACAGAGTATCATGATGATGGTACAGATGAGGAGATGATGTTAGAGCCATGTCCAATTCCTACTTCTAAGGAGGAGATAGAGGACATTCTAGATAGTTGTGTGGGCAGGAGTACTAGAAATAGGCAATATGAAGAGTATTTGGTCAAATGGAAAGGATGGCCAATAGAGGACTCAACTTGGATATCAACAGCTGAGGTTTCCCATTTGGGATTTCCTCTACCATTCATAAAGTGATAGCGTCACTTTTCAATCTACCCTGGGTGTCTGATGCAGGAGCATCCAAAGGTATAAGGGCAATCTTGTGTCACCCAAAAAAATGTACTTAGTCTTAGTTTCTGTTTCATGTGTTTTCATTTTGGGATGCCCATTTGGGTCAAATAAAGGTTCCAACTCTCATAGTTCCACTATCAGTGTTCTAGGTTAGAGTATTTGAACACCTTGGGATATGTGTAAATGCCAAAAAATAGGAGTATGTTATTGAGCCATCATTTTGGTGAACTAGAAGGTGTAAATTGGCCAAATGAATGTAATTGTAATTTAGAGCATTCCAAAAAAAGAATCAGGTAAAAAGGCCCCACGGTTTGAAAGTTATTGCAGTTTTTTAGTTTTTGGAGACCTCCTAAGAATGCTTCAAAGTCAAGTTAGGGTCATTAAATGACCTTGAATAGGGCCAAAAAATGGGGGATGAGCACAGCTGGTCCATAGGGCTATATATCACTTCGAGAGCTTTCCGAAAATGTAAATAGTTTGTCAATCAAAGCTACAGTTCAAAACTTATGCCTTCTAGAAGTTCGGTTACCATTTCTGGATTCTTCTAATTTTGTGCTGACTTCTAATGTGACTTTTGGAGCCTTCTATTTGGTCAGTGGATGCCAACTAGCACTTTCTAGAATGTATTCCTAATCCTTAACCCTTTGGGGTCTATTTAAGAACATTTCTGGCATTGTAAAAGGAAATTCGGAGTGGAGTTTGAGAGAAGGTACTGGGAGAAGAATTTATCTCCCGATTTATGCTATTGTAAGCCCATAGGGCATGTTTTGGAGTCTATTTCTCTGCACTAAGTGTACTTGCATATTTTCACAGTTAATAAAATTTTCCCTTTCCTGTTGTGTCCATTCTGTGCTTGGGTTGTTTCCCCATCAATCAACCCTAATCCAAAGGATTTACCCTAGACTAATACAATTATTAGAGAGTAATAGTAAGGCTTGATCTGATAACAACTCAAAAATCTATTTGCAGATTACAAATCTTTGTTTTAGTCCTCCATTCTGCTTGGCTTTCACACACTTTAGCTCTAATAGCTTGTTTACTCTTCAAGCACCCATACCCTTGAGCCTTTTTTCTTAACATGCCAATGTAGATTCTTCACCTAGGTCACTGAATGAAGCAATACCCTAGACTCCTTGTCTTTCTTAGGTTCTCGCACATGAAAACTTTTTCTTCTAACTAGCCATCCTTATAAATAGAGAATTAAGATATTTTTCTGTTCATTCTCCATCGTTCAATTTAGGGTTAGGATAGATTAGGTAGGATTCAATGAATCTATCCCTCATTCCATTTCATTTCTATAAAATTCTTTTTCAATCCTCTTTGAATTCTCCTTGAAATGGTTTACCATGAATTCTGTGCCACCAACTCATCAACATTATCTTCCACTTGGTTCACACAATCCAAGAAAACAAACTTGTCAGCTCAGATCCATCAAATTCATGATCTTTCTAATAATGGTGACACTTAGCATTAACTTGCTTCTAATGCTCGACACAAACTACGTTGCTTAGTATCCTTTGTAAAATCACTTGGCATGAACTAAAGTTTACTGGTGCTCGACATTAACTAAACTTTACTCAACATCAATTTTTTTGCTTGACATACACTAAAATAGACTTTTACTTGGCCTTAACTAATTTTATGCTTGGCTTGCACTAACTTTTCTCAACACCTACTATCCATTTAGTCAAGCTTGGCAGACAAACTTGGTTTAACTTGTTCTTTTGAACTTGCTTAGTGTAACCACCATTTGTAACCTTAAATAGATTATCAATGCACTATGATATCACTGTCTTAGCTAATTCTTGTACTCCTTTTCATATCGTAACTCAACTTTTCCTCTAGGTGCTATTGTTACATCATTTGATCAAATCCTCTTCATCAATCAAATAGTGGATAATACTTAAATCATATAAGAAATTGTCTTACCAACAAAGAGTAGGTTTGACATCAGTGACAAAACAATGATTGAAACACATTTATTATACTTGTATCAATCTGTTTTCAATAATCTCCCTCTTTGACATTGATGGAAAACCAAATTGATCAACCAAATTGACTTAGTTTAAATAGTAACACCAAAAAAATACCAAAAAGAAAATAATTCCTTGTATCGAAATCTCTATCAAGAAATTTCATCTTTTGAATAGGTTTTCCTTGTATTGAAATCTCTCCCTCTATCAACAACTTTCATCTTCTGAATAGGTTACAAAATTCTGTTATGTGCTGATTAACAGACAATCAACTCATCCTTATGACTCCCTCTTTGTTTAATATCTATCTCTCTCATATCTCCCAATCTCTTATATTTCTCCCTTCAGTTATATGTCTCTTCTAATAAGTTCCAATCTCTCATATTTCTCCCTCTTTGAAAAAAATTCCAAAGACTTATCATCTTAATATGCAGACATGAACTTCTTCAACTTTTCCCTTTGTCACCTTTCTTGTGATTGATTTGTAGTTTCATCTCTTTAATTACTTTAGGTAGCTCCTAAAGTAAGATCCACTGCATCAATGTGTAACATATGAGAATCAACCTGTTTGATGCATGACACTCCTCTTGTTTCTTAGATAACCTTTGATAGGGGTATCACCCCTAGTCTACCTCTTAGATACTCATGAGCATCTTTAGGTAATTCTTTTGTGAAGATATCAAAATTTTTCTCTTTTGTGTTAACATATTCCATCTTCACCTCTTTATCTTGAACTAATTCTCTCAAATAATGATACTTGATTGCAATGTGCTCAGTATTTATGTGCATTACAAGATTCTTTGATAAATTTATAGCACTTGTATTATCATAATAAAGTATGACTGGTTCAACAATCTCTTCCTTCATACCTTTGAGTAGCTATTTGATCCATAAAATGTTTGTAAAATTTACAACAACAACAACATATTCAGCTTCAGTAGTAGATTGTGAAGTGCAATTTTGTTTCTTGGTAGTCCATATAACCAACCTCTTGCCTAAGAAAAATGCTCCTCCAATGGTGCTCTTTATGTCATTAATGTTTCCAGCCTAATCAACATTAGTATAGGTTCTTAACTCAAATTTCTCATTTTTCTTGTAATATAGACCATTTTCCTTTGTTCCTTTTAGATATCTCATTATTATCTTTACAACCATCAAATGATTCTCCCTGGGATTGGCAGAGAATGTTGCAACTATCCCTATAGATAATGCAATATCAAGCCTACTTTATACTACATATTGTAATTTTCCAATCATAAATCTTTATAATGTTTGATTCACCTTAGCTGAATCATCATTCTTTGAAAATTTGTCTTGTCACCATAGGTGTACTTACTAGTTTGGAATTTTCCAATTCAAAATTTTTTAGTATCTCCCTTACATAGTTTGACAGAGTGACATATTTACCATATTTCATCTGATGTATTTTCAAACCCACAAAGAACTTGATCTCTCCAAATATTGACATCTTTAATTCTTGCTTCATTTCATTTGCAAAAGCCTTACGTAAAGCATCTTGACCTCTAAATATGATATCATCAAAAAAAAATTTAGATAAAAAAATACATTTTCTTTTCTCTATCTTCAAATACAGATTGCTATTATTATTAGTCCTCTCAAATCCAATCTTTACAAGATAATTATGAAGTCTTTCATACCATGTTCTTGGTGCTTTCTTTAAACCATATAAAGATTTGTGTAATCTACATACCATATTTTTATTGTTAACATAAAAAAATTCTTTCTAGCTATTCTATGTAAAATTCTTCCTCTAATATACCATTTAGAAATGCAAATTTAACATCCATTTGATAAACTTTGAAACTTTTGTATGTAGAATAAGCAAGAAAAGTTCTTACTCCTTCCAATCTAGCATTAGGAGTAAATTTTACTCTATAGTCAATTCCTTCTTCTTGTGCATATCCTTTTTAGACTAATCTTGCCTTGTTCCTTATGACTTCACCATTTTCATCTAGCTTGTTTTTATATACCCACTTGGTGCCAATTACATTTTTTCCTTCTGATCTAGGAACTAGAGTCCATGTGTTATTTTTCTCAATTTGTTCAATTTCTTCTTCCATGGCTTTACTCCAATCCACATCTTCTAAGGCATCTTTCATTGTTTTAGGTTCTTTCATGCTCAACAAACATGTATATTTTCTCAACTTTTTCCTTGTCATTGGTCTAACATTTTTATCTCCAATGATTTGTGCAAAATGATGATGTCTCTTAACATATTTAGACAATCTTGGTTCAGCTTTGGTTTTCTTCATTTGGTCTTTCAACTTTTGAGTCACTACATACATCTCTATTAGGTAGTTCAACATTTCTTTCATGTACACTAATCTTAGAAGCAGAATGAGCCTCAACTTTAATCTATAACTCAACATCTGAATGTAACTCAATTCCTGAATGCAACTCGACATTCATAGTATGTGACTCGGTAATCACTAAAACTTTATGTTGGTTTGTAGTTTGATTTGTAGCATCTTCTTCAGTAGGCATACCTTCATAAAAGTATAAAAATGATTTGTATTCTTTTGGTTTCTTCATAGATTTAGCCTCATATATGTTTGTATATTCATCAAATTTCACATTTGCACTTCTCACATCTTTATTATTCTTAGTATTTAAACACTTATAAGCTTTACTTCTTCTAGAATAACCTAGGAATATAACTTCTTCACTTTTTGAATCTAGTTTACCATTCCTGAAATCTTTGAGAATAAAGAATTTTCTTCCAAATACCTTAAAAGATTTTATATTTGGTGAGTATCCATACCATAATTCAAAAGGTGTTGAATGAGTACCTTTCTTGACTTGTTCATGGTTCAAAGTATAGACATTTGTGCTTACAACTTCTCTCCAATAATTTTCCACCATGAGTGTCCTAGCACAATCCATTATAGACTTGTTCCTCTTTTTAGTAATTCCATTTTGTAGAGGGGTTCTAGGAGCAGATGTTTGTCTTTTGATTCCTCTATTATTACATAACATCTCAAACTCATTTGATGTAAATTCTCCTCCATTAGATCTCAAACATTTAAGACTTTTACATGTTTCCTTCCCAACTCTTGCTAAGTACCACTTAAACATTTGGAAAGCATTAGATTTCTATTTTAGAAACATAGTTGTCATCATTCTAGAATAATCATCAATAAGAAGCATAATGTACTTATCTCCTTTGTAGCTTTGTACTTCATTTGGTCCACACAAGTTAGTATGAATAATCTCTAGTATTCCTTTAGAGGTATGAGTTTTACTCTTAAAACTTGACTTTGTCATTTTGCCTAACTTACATTATTTGCACATTATATTATCAAGCTTTTTCAACTTAGGCAAACCTCTAACTTTTCTCATGTTACTAATACTAACTAAGTTATCAAAATTAGCATGACATAACCTCTTGTGCCATAGCCATACATCATCAAATTTTACAACTAGACAAGCACCATCCTCTATATCAAGGTAGAATAGATTACTCCTAGTTTGATCACCTTTTCCAATCAGTTTTCTATTAGTATCATATATCTTAGCAATCTTGTTTTCAAACTCAACCTTACATCCTAAATTATTCAGTTGTGACACACTCAATAGACTATAGTTAAGTCCTTCAACATAGTAAGCATTGTCACATAAAATCTTTTTTGTGAGTTTTATAGAACCTTTTCCTTTTATCAAACATGGTGCATCATTACCAAATCTTACACTATTTTTGTCATAAAAATTCAAGGTAATGAACTTACTTTTATCTCCAGTCATGTGATGTGAACACCCACTGTCAATGATCCATCTGTTGTTCTTGTTCACACAAGACACCAGTGCAGTTGCCTCATCTTCATCAAATTTAGCCTTCATTGCAATATACACCACTTCATCGTCATGTTCATCAGATTCATCTCTTGTTTCCTCTTTAGCAATGTAGCAAGACTTCTTTCCTTTATCTTTGTAATCATTGCTATCTTCATCTCTTCTACATTTTTACTTGTCGCCACCTTTTTAGTTCTTCTCTGGATATCTAGCAACAATATGACCAACTTCATTGCAATTGAAATAAATGATATGTAGTTTACCTTTAAACTTTCCTTTACCTCTGTGGAATCTCCTTGCCAGTAGTGGTTCAAGTTTATCTACATCCTCGTCATATGTATCACTATCATTGGACACATATTTTGTCTTTTTCTTCTTCCCATTAGGTTCTTTCAATGACATCTTATCTTTGAAAGTAGATTCAATATTTTTTAGGTTTATAATTATCAAAGTTAGATAGCTCAAAAGTAGTGAGTCTACCTACCAAACCTTCAAGAGTTAGAACATTCCTTGTTATGCATCTCAGTTCTTGAATTGTAGAAAATCTAATAGCATATATAGGCAACAATGTTCTTAAAACTTTTCTTAGTATAGTATAGTCATCTATTGTACTAGTAGATCCTCTTATTGCATTAACAAATTCTTTTTATCCTTGAGCAATATTGAGAAATATTTTCACCTTCTTGCATTCTCATATCATCAAACTTACTTCTGAGACTCTCAGATTTGGCTCTTAGAACATTCTTGTATCCTCCATAGATGGTGTGTAAAGCATCCCACATTTTCTTTGCACTATGAAGACTTTTGATATGATCAAACTCAACATAGCTTAGGGCAGAGACAATCTCCAACATCACCTGGTTGTGTTCTTTCTTCTTTTTCAAATCCTTAGTAGTTAGGGCTCCAACAAGGTTAGTATGTTCAGTAGTAATGGTAGATTGTACATGATCTCCAAATCCTCCAATGTGTAGCTTCATCAGACTTTTCCATGTAGGAAAGCTATCTCTATTAAGCTTGGGCACTTCTCTTTTTAACATCTTGATCTTTGTGCTACTAGTATGTTCAAACTAGTACTCTTAAGTAGATGGCTCTCATACCAATTATTGGAATTATTTACAATAACTAAGAGGGGAGGGGGGTTGAATCAGTTATCCAAGGTCCAAATGTATAAATAAAACTTTTCATAGCTTAGTGAACCCATAAAACATTTATCATCCTGCATGCATCCATAAGATTATGCAATCACTTAAAAACTTGTAGGTTATTGTTAAATCAATTTGCAGAAATGTAAACATGAAACATAATAGATACAATAACACATTTGACACAATGATTTATGTGGAAACCCAATTTGAGAAAAACTACTAGTAACATGCTACTCTTTCTCACTCTTTTGAAGTGATGCCCTGTGAAAGGCCAACCTTGTTAAAGGTTCCAATGCACATTATTAAATGTGACTCGGTCAAAGAATTTCAATCACACTATTAGGAGTGAGCCTTGTTAGAGGACTTTAGACCATTCACTTTGAATATCACCCAGTTAAAGGATTTATAAATTATTGTTAGATCAACCTTAATCTAAAGGATTTACACTACACTTGATACAATTATTAGAGAGTAACAATATGGCTTGATATGATAACAAATTACAACTATATTTGCAGATTAAAAATCTCTATTTTAGTCCTCCATTCTTCTTGAATTTCACACACTTCATCTCTGATAGTTTGTTCACCCTTCAAGCATCCATACCCTTAAGCCTTTTTGCTTAACATGCATATGTAGACTCTTCACCTAGGTCACTGAATGAAGCAATACCCTAGACTCCTTGTCTTCCTTAGATTCTCACAAATGATAACCCTTGCTTCTAACCAACCATCCCTATAAATAAATAATTAAGATATTTTTCCATTCATTCTTGATCATCCAATTTAGTGTTAGGATAGATTAGGTAGGATTCAATGAATCTACCCCTCATTCCATTTCATTTCTAGAAACTTCTCCTTCAATCCTCTTTGAATTTGCCTCAAAATGTTTTACCATGAATTCTATGCCACTAGCTCATCAACCTTATCTTCTACCCAGTTCACACAACCCAAGAAAAAAAACTTGTCAGCTCAGATCCATCAAATTCACGATCTTTCTAATAATGTTGACTCTCGGCATTAATTTTCTTCTGATGCTTGGCAAAAACAATCTTTCTCGACATCCTCTGTAAAATCACTCGACACAAACTAAAGTTTACTGGTGCTCGACATCAAATAAAATTTACTCAGCATCAACTATTTTACTTAGCATACACTAAAAACAGATTTTTACTCAGCTTCAACTAATTTTATGCTCAACTTGCACTAACTTTTCTCAGCACCTACTATCCATTCAGTAGAGCTTGACAGAAAAACTTTATTTATCTTGTTCTCTTGAACTTGCTTAGTGTAAGCAACATTTTCAACCTTAAGTAGATTATCAATGCAGTATGATATCACTATCTTAGCTGATTCTTGTACTCCTTTTTATATCAGAACTCAAACTTTCCTCTAGGTGCTATTGTTACATCATTTGATCAAATCCTCTTCATCAATCAAATAGGGGATAGTACTTAAATCATATAAGCAATTGTCTTACCAACAAATAGCATGTTTGAAATTAGTGACAAAATGATGATTGAAACACATTTATCGTACTTTTATCAATCTATTTTCAACATGAGTTGTACACATTCTCATTTGGATACACTTGTAAAAATAAAATAGACTGTACCTAAGGATCAATTTGCACCTATCAATTTTGGAACTACTGCCCATTTCCATCCAAGTACAAAGAATTTTTTGCAAAAGAAAATATCTAGTGTATTTGTATTTATTTTTGAATCAAAATTTGACAAGCGTCCTCCCATCTGTAGGTTTTTTGCAATCCTTGTCTTATAAAAGGATTTCCAAGATGTAGAGTGAGGGTCCAAATTCTATTTTCTTTAGTGATAATGCTATTTTGCAATTGGTCCAAATTCTTGCGTTAATTTTTTTGTTTCAAATTTTTATTCCAAGAACATGGTGAATGAATGAAATACTATCAAAGCTTGACTTATATTTTGAGTCTTACATCATATGTATGTATCATTTTAAAGAAGATGAATACAAAAGGAAGTTACTAAATATCTGCATCCTTATTTTCTGTCTCCATTTTCATGTACTTGTCATTTTGAGATTAAGTGAAAAAAGTTCATTTAATTTAATGCAATTTGGATAGATTGTATATCAGTTTATGGTTGCTTTTAATTCAAGTAATTATGTAAATTCTTTTGTGAGCTGATAGGATTTGTTAGTATATGGAAAGGATATTATAAGAATTGGATCTAGGGTTTTCAATTGATATATTTGGTTGTAAGTCAATTAAATGGATCAAAATCTACTAATATGACTATGTGTAACAATGGATAAGGCACCAATCATTAGTTCAGATGAAAATTGATGCAATCTTTAGTAGCACAAATCATTTAAAAAATGATCAATATCTAAAGTTTGTAACAACAAATTATATGTGGTCATCCACTTATTGTAATAGATCTTGAATTTGTAGTTAGCTACTATAATTCAACAGTTGATATCACTTCCATGAAGATTAAGAGACCAAATATTCTCTATAGGGATGTGATGTGTGAAAAAATGAAAAAATGTTGAAATCCCTAGGTAAACCCACCTTGGCTAGCGAAGCCTAAAGTGTAGGAAGCACTATTGCTTTGTTAGTTGGTCTAGATCTAAATTAGTTTTTGCTGAAAATGGGAAGTAGCTAATCCCTAGATATCTCCCTATATAGTATTATAGTGCTCCTTTCAAGCCTGAAGATTTAAAACACCAACACAATGAATGCCAGAAACTTAGTCTTCATTCATTTAATGTCTACCAACTAGCCATTACCAGTGACATATGTTTGAGTGTGTAAAACCTTTAAATGTTTGAATATCTTGTTGACAAATTTCTTCACTAAATCATAGACATCTTTTAGCTCATGCTAAGACTTCACTAAGCTCTCAATTTTGAATTCCAATGATTGCTTCCAATGAAGTGATGGTTCTTGGCTTGTCTTGAGTATCCCATGGGTCACAACAATATTCATCTTCATGTCGATCACCTCTTGCAATAGGGTCAATTTCTCTTTCAGGCTCTCTGATGCTTTGTGCATTGAAGTCTAGTGACTTGATACTACTTCTCTCAATCTATCAATGTCTGCCAATAGATTTACAAGGTTCTCAATAAGAGGGGGACCTTGTTCCTTCATTTCATCTATCCAAACATGACCAACTTGACCAAATTTCTTTTCCTACTGTAGCTTAAGTAGTAAATTCTTTTTCTCATCCACACTTGGGACAAATGTAATTGTAGAGGTACTTCCAAGTGTAACTCTAATATAATCCATCAATTATTTATTTGAGGCTTTTAGTACATCTTTCTCTGACCTTAACTCCTCTAATCTATCTTCAACCTTCACATTTATTAATTTCTAGACGTTGACCATAGATTCATGCACTTGAATGCCTATGTCAACCTTTCTGATAAGAAAATCATTAGGAGCCAATTCATCAAATTTTCCCTCCTTCTGAGGTTCTACATTCTCCACTAACATGTGACCAGTTGAGGAATTTGTGGCCAATGCTGGTACGATCTTCAACTTCTTCGCCTTCTTTGATACTGGTTGAGCTATAATTGCTTGTACAATAAGGTCCTTATATGGAGAACTTCCCTCACACCTTCTCTTCTTTTAATCAATAGTCTCTCCCAACCAAGGTTTAGTTGAAAGGAAATTAAGTGTTGATTGCAAGGCTGTAAGATAAAAAATCTTCCTCGCAACTAGAGGTGTCACTTTGCTTTGGCTGGCCAAATTTAAGGAAGTTTCTTTAGTAATAGATAGGGCTAGAGTGTCACCTTGCTAGGATGCTTCCTTCTCTTGACCATTTAGAGGGTTATTGTCACCATCAATATTGATGACTAGCATAGGGGAGGATCCCTTGGCTACTAGTTTCTCCTTCTCCTTTTCTTTGTCTTTATCTTTCTTTGCCTCTTTGTCTCCAACTTTTCTAGTATCTAGAAGAGATCCTCCTCCATAGGTTGGAGTGATTTGGAAATTCTTATCAGGAGGTTGGTCTCCTCCTTCACCAATAGATTGTGCTGGTTCTTAGTAGATGATTGGGTTACTCTAGTAGCAGAACTTGTAGCTCTAGTTCTCTTCTTCCTTTCCCTAGTCCACTCTACCCATTTTTCTATCCTCATGATGATACCTTGCATAAGGACTTACATTGTATCAATAATAAGACCATTAGACAAAGTTGACACTATATGAGTGTCCTTGATTTTCTCACTAGTTGAGAGATGCATGAAATAACCATCATTTGTAAGATCACTAACATCAACAATGTCATTATACAACTTTATCTCATCTAATGTCAACCTAGACAATACGTTTCTTTGGTTTGGTACTCATCATAACATCTAGCCCAATAGTCTTCAATATCTAAAACATATTTATGAGTGTATCCTAGCTTTAGATGATCTTTTACAAAGTTAATAGGATCATACATGGGTCTTATCACCTCATAATCAATCAATTTAACTCTGTTCTCAAAGGCTTTAACTAAGTTCTAGGTAGCAGATCTTGAGGCACAAGAATAAGATCCTACTACAATTGGAAATGGAATCCTGACTATTTTCTTTACATTCGAACATAAGGTATTCACTTCTAGTATTTGTCTACACAATTCAATAAGAACTACCTTATCTTTAGGATATTTGGGGAGTCTCTTTGAGAAGCCATTCAATGCATAAATTCTCAGGTAGGAGAAAGATGAAAATTGGATGATACAACATCTGAACTAGTTGACCGCTGATATAGCTTCTGGTGAGAACCTTTTCTTAGGGCACCCCTACAATTCCCAACACAACCTCATTGTGAAGGCATCATTTACCTTTACATATTCTTCAAAAATCCTCTATAGTTGTAGGTGGGGATAGAACTCATACACTATGGTGTTTTCATCAAAGTCTTCAATATTGGGAAGGCTAGATCAAAGATGATGCATGACTAAGGTGTATATCAAATATGATGACATAAAGAATTTCTTGAATTCCTTTGCCAAATTAAACTAGGAGGCAAGTTCCTCACATATAATCTGATCCTAGTCAATTTGTGGTCGTTCAACACAAACAACTTGGACCAAGTAGAATTGATTCTTAATGAAATACAAAATCTCATCCTTTCCTTTTAATCTTAGCAACAATGCCAAGATATCCTCAATTTCCCTCTTTAGATTAGTTCCAAAAAGAATCCTTGGCATCTTACTGTTTTTGCCATGGGGAGTCTGAAACCATGTTCTCTGCATGTCTTCACTCCTCAAAGTCTTTTTCTCGTTAAACATCAATGCAGATGAAAAAAATTAATGCCACAATACTCTTCCTTCACTAGTATCCCAAAGGTAGGTTGTATCAATTCCTTGTTCATAGAAAGAAGGATAGATTGGTTAGGCAACAAGATATATTTTGTCTCTAGATTGTATCTCTGTACATTCCTTTACCAATTTTGGCACTTGTACAACCATGGGAAACTTGATAATTTCAACTATTTTTCTTCTTTTTAGTTTCTTTGTAATTGGATGGATGGGTTCGGTATTAAGTCTTTTGTGTAGATCACCTAGGTCGTAAAACTTCAAGTATTAGAAAGGTACTTTAATTCACTCTCTAATCCAACTAGATGATCACATCTAACAACTTTGATTTCTATTAGCTTATAGCTTTGCACAAAGAAAACAATGATTTGAACAAAATAACTATTACAAAATGAGGAATTTTGTTTGGAAAAATATGGTCATATATATATATATATATATATATATATATATATATATATATATATATATATATATATATATTCAACATTTAAAACATTGGCACCACATGAACAAAATAACTCACAACTAATTGTTGTAACAATTGGATTTGCAATAAATTAAGTAGAGTAATGAATCTTTAAATCACTTTACTACTACCCATATGATGATTCATAAATATGATTAACATAAAACTCAATTCAATCTCTTGTAGTAGTGAAATTATTCACTTACTGAATTGATTGGTTTAAACTTACTAGAAGCTACCCTTTTAATTTTAGAATTTGGCACAAGGGTAGCATTACAATTCTTAATGTGCAGGGAAGGAATACTAAACTTATCTTTTGTTAGCTTTCCTTTTCCTTTGATTCAAAATTGCATCACTAGAAATACTGCTTTAGTGCCTTGGATATCTTATTGCTTTCTTTTCTGAACAAATCTTTCCTTTGTTATTTATCTCATTTCTTGGAGAAGCCATGAAATGAACTTCCCACCTTGAGCACTTGGATAATTATTCCCTTTGTATTGTGTTCACACTTCACAAATTACTCCATCAGAAACAACTTTGTGATATATCCAAGGAATGTCCTTGCATCTAGGTTTAGTATTTCTACATTATTGTATCTTTTGGAATGAAAGTTTCATATTCTCCTTTTTGGGGGAAAGTATGATTGAGACATATGTTTTTCGAAGAAAAGAATAAGTAGGAATATTTCTATTTATTTGGTCATTATTTCACTTCTTTTCCCAACTTTTCTTTGGAAAATAACTTGAAGATGTTCATTTCCAAAGGGAAAGCATTCAGATTGATAGAAGTCTGTTTCTCTACATAGAATTAGATTTTAACTTCAAATATTTACTTTGAGAGTTCTATAGATTTAGATTTTGGTTCTTCTGATCTTCTCATTATGAATCAATATTCAAATACACCTAGAGATTTCACCATTTCTTTGCTCCTTGGGATCTCATATGGTAAAGTGCACCAGTAATGAGAATCCAATCAGAGGGGCTAGAATCCAAAAGAAACATCTTGCTAATGGTAGGAAAAAGTTGTAGAGCTAAAATAGGCTTCCTTCTCATTGGAAGACACTTAGATAGAAACTCACCCAAACCTAGATCACCTAAGACCTTGATGCAGAGAAAAAGAGATAATCCTGCATATAGGTGTAGGGGAAAGTAGAGCAAGGAAAACTCAGAAAGATATATAGGGAAAGCCTTGAGGATGCTTGATGATATGAGATCCACCTAGGGGTTAGCTATACAATCAATCAAACATAGGAGAACATAAAAATCACCAAGCTAGAAGATTAAAAGGGATGGACTAAAAGTTGGCAACAATTGGCTTTGACTGGGAATTTAGACATGCAAATGTCTAAGAAGGGACCTAGCATCTCTAGTTTTACAAAGCTAGAATGAAAAACCCTAGGGGGCAAGAAAAAAGAAAAAGACACAAGAGAAGGAAAACTACAATAGGAAAGCAGAAAACTAAACTAGAGCACATGACAAAAAGGAAAACTACCTAGGCTAACTCTGATTGTAGGGGTTAGCTACTTTCAATTATTGAAATTATACAACTTCAGGTCCTGGCCATTGTGGGAAAATGATAGAACCTCACCACTGATATAGGACGGTTTGAAGGAGTTATTTTGATTTATTGGCACAAAACTAAAAGGACATTTCCAAAGAGAGTCAAAATTTTGATGCACACCTTTGGGTTCATGTCTCTTATCCCATAATAGGATCAAATCATTTTCTACAAACCTTCTTGTCCTTGTTCTTTTTTCTAAGAAGCTCTTCACACAATACTAATTCTTGGTGATGTGGTCAACCAAAATTTGACACTTCTCTTCCATCCTGGTTAGGAACATTATTCACTTTTCTAGAGTAGTCAGAAACATGGGCTTCAATTGTCTACTACAACTTGCAGATTGATAACTCCAAGGGGAGGGGAAGACTAGCCTTAACTCCAAATACTAGCTTGAATTGGGAAATACCAATGGCCTTCTTAGGTGTTACTCTATCTACCAAAAGAGCTTCATATAGCTTCTTGTGCCAATTCATTTGGTTGTTAGAGGCAAGCTTTCTCATGATATTGACCAAATTTTTGTTGCTTGATTTTGCTGGACCATTTCCCTAAGGGAAATATTTTGAAGAATGACTAAGGTGGATACTAATATCATAGTAGAATTCAATAATTTATGCTAAATAAAAATATGTAGCATTGTCCATATCAAACTTTAGTTGGACACCAAATCTTACAAGGGCATTTTCTTCAATGAACTTGCAAACAACTTGGGAGGTGGTTCTTTTAGTGGGGTTTGTTTCCCCCACTTAGTAAAGTAATCTATAGTAGTAATGATATATGGATGTCCAATAGAAGAGGATGGGTTAATTGGACCAATAAAATTAATTCCCCACTTCTAAAAGGGGCCCTCTATTACTACAAAACTTAAAGGAAAGACAACCAACTGAGGTTTACTAGCAAACATTTTTCACCTTTCACATTGGGCTACCCATTTATAGGTATCTCTAAACATACCTGGTTAGTAATAATATTGTGTCAAAATTTTATATGCTATCATCGTAGAAGAGTAATGGCCACCACAAGCTTCATCATGAAATTCTTTGAGTAATCTCTCTTACTGAGGCTTATATGCACATCTTAGGAACGCCCCATCAATTACCCTTTTATTCAACTGATCATCATAAATGACATACTTGATAGAATTAGTCCTAATATCTCTTCTCTACTTATAGGTCAGTCCATTGGGATATTCTCCATAAGTAAGGAAATAAGAAATATTTGAAAACCAAGGGTCTTGGAGGCTTACCATTAGGACTCTTGAGACTTGTTCTTCTTTACTTACCTCCTAATTTTCTACAGTTTCTTTGTGAAAACCATTGCCATAGACTAGCTTAGTAGGTTTTAGCTCAATGTCATACTCTTCGACTTTGGATATCTAAGCTCCTCTTAGATTGTATCCTATTTCTTACTGAGTTAGGATACTTTTGATTGCTGAATCAAGAACATAAACAATTGAATGTGAGTGTAGAGCATAAAACCTAAACCCTTAAGGTCTCTGACTACATCATAGGCATGTTTTTCCATTTGGGAGTACCCGAGTTCATGCTTCTTAAGATGGGTGCTCATGAAATAAATAGGTGCTTTGATGCCTTTTTTGTTTCTTTCATTAGTATGGCATAGAATGTATGGGATGA
This sequence comes from Cupressus sempervirens, assembly GCA_028749045.1. Classification (NCBI taxonomy): domain Eukaryota; kingdom Viridiplantae; phylum Streptophyta; class Pinopsida; order Cupressales; family Cupressaceae; genus Cupressus; species Cupressus sempervirens. The sequence continues at coordinate 403,279,168 of CM053785.1, forward strand.
TGCATAGTAATATAAAATAAAGACTTGTTAGAAATTTATTTAGCACACCCTCGAGATTCTCCTGTGAACTATAAGTTGAGTGGTTGTATCAAGATTTAAAAGATCAATCTTTTGGTGCAACAACAACCCCACTCTAACAAGTGGTATCAGAGCTTGGTCATAGGTTTGAACCTTAGACCCTCTGGTAATGTTGAGAAGGATATTGTTAGAAACTTATTTAGTGCTCCCCTTAGGATTCATGACAAAGGATTAATCTCCTCTTGTGTACTATAAGTTGAGTGGTTGTATTGGGCATTAAGAGATTGGTCTTTTGGTGCAACAACAACCTTACTCTAACAAGTCTTTGATATAATCTAGGTGAAGTAGGAAAGTGGTGTTGGCTATGCTAGTTTTGATTTAATTAGAGGTCTTTCTTCTAGGGCCACTCCACTTGAAAATGTGACTACTTTTTCATCATGTCAATTATACATTTTGTAATTTTAGAGAAATCAGGAACAAAACACCTTAAGAAATTTACTTGACCAAAGAATGATTTAACTCCAATTTTCTTGTTGGTAGGTTGAGATACTGAATAGCTTTGACACATCTAGGATCAACCTTAATGCCTTATTGAGACACTATGTGACCCAACAACTTTCCCTTTGTTACACAAAAGAAGGACTTCTTAGGGTTAAGGGGGATTCCACATTCCTTACATCTCTTTAGTAATTTCTCCAAGTCCTTCAAATGATCTTCTCTTCTTTTGGAGAATACTATTAGATCATCTAGATACATAACAATGATTTTGTCCATTAAATGTGCAAAGGACATATTCATGGCTCTCTAAAAGGTAACCCCAACATTAATTATCCCAAAGGACATTCTATTATAAGAAAATAGTCCCCAAGGAGTGGTGAATGCTTTCTTAAAATGATCAGCTGGATGAACTTCAATTTGGTTGAAGCCTGAGAAACCATCCAACATAGACATAATTTTAGATCCTACCACTGTTTGCAGTAAGTGATCCATGATGGGAAGAGCATAATTATCTTTGAGCGATGCTTGATTTAGATTTCTAAAATCAGTACAAATTTTGATCTCCCCATTCTTCTTCCTGACAAGGAAAATGTTAGGTATCCATGTTGAATAATGTATGGGACAAATGATCCTATCTTCTAACATTTTATGATTTCTTCTAAAAATGGCATCTAAGATCATTGGGTTGTAGTTGCATTTCTTTTGCCTAAAAGGAACTGCATCTGTCTTAAGGGGGATTTTATGTTTAAAATCACCATTCTTAATTTTTTTCAAATATTTATAACCCCCTGCAAAAGCATCTTAATATTTAGAAAGTAGTGCTTTAGCTTTGGTTCTTTCTTTAGTTGAACAACTATTTCCAATATTAATCATTTTAGGCTTCAATTTAGTGCCTACATTCATTTCCTCATAATCATTAGAGGTTCCACCTTTCTTGGCTCTTTCTCTTATGATTATGCATCATGTCTATTAAATAATTTGTCAAAATAGATTAGGTTTCTAGGCATTTTCTTACCTTTTAATTGCTTAGCACCTAGCTCCAAATATTTCTTATTATCAAGAGAAAAATCTTGGTAGGGGCTATCACTTCATACAAAGCACATGTCAGTAAAAGGATCAACTCCTTTTAGAAAACATTGGATTTTCTTATCATCATTAAATAATTTCCATGATTCAACATTATTAAGGATATTAGGTCTAAAGAGGACTTCAACCATATATTCCTTATTTTTGAATTTTGGATGAGGTAACAGAAGGGATGAAGAGGCAGTTAACATATTATTCCTTATATTTTGTTCCCTTGGAACAAATTGTATAGAGAATGCATCAAGGTCTCCTATCTCATCCCAGACTCTATTCCTATAATTCCTAAGTCTTGGATTCTTCATAGTGTATTGACTTTGGACTTGTTTCACTATTAGCTCTCCATCGTGCTAGGATTTAAGAAATTTCACTCCTATTTGCTTTGTAGTAGTAATGCCTAAGAGAAATGCTTCATATTTTGTAGTGTTGTTTGTGTATTTGAATTGCAACTTGTATGCTAGTTGTGTCAAATTTCCCTCACAAGAAATGAGCACCACACCTACTCCTAATTTGATAGTTGCACAACTGCCATCAAATTCTAAGGTCTAGATTCCTTGATCATTAGGAGATTTTGATTCTTCTTGAAGACTACTGAAATTAGCAAACATCATATAGTTTCCACACTCCATTTCTTGATATAAGATTTAAGCCTTAGTATTATCAACTTTAGTTATAGTAAATTTAACTTTTTCCTCATGTTCAAGCTTGATCTTTTTGTTGCCAACAAGAATAATAGCATGAGACCAATCTAGTTTAATTTCACGTCCCATATCTATGCAAAAACTCCTACTTAGTAGCATGCCATAACTAGTAGGGATGTTAGCCAAAAGGATGGTCAATTTTATTCTTTTTGCTGGGTGTGAAACTAAGGCTACTTGGGCATCCTTTAATTGATCTATTATGGGAAATTTGTTTGCATCCATAGAATAACAATGCCCAAAGGTCTTGGTTAAGGTAAAGTCTAAGGAACGATCACCAATAGAAGGCATGACATTTTTTGATGCACTCAAGTCAATTATACAATTGCTTAGCTTGTGTCCATTGACATATAAGACACATAGAAAGGATCAAGTTCTTGGCTAGGGGAGGTAGCTAGGATTGTAAATTATTCTTCATTGAATAGTACAGGTAGGATTGGTTCCTCATTAGCAAGGGGAAACACACTAGTGCTAGGTTTATTATTACTAGTAGCATTGATATTTGAGTGAACTTTATTTCTAGTTTCTCCTCTGTAATAATCAAATAGCTTTTTCAATTCAATAGGATTAGATTTCAAGTATTTTAGAGGAGAGACTTGAATATAAGAATCTTTACAATATTGAATAATATCAAATGAAGAATTGGGCTTACCACTTGGCTTTGATTTTGACAACTCTTTCTTTGAAGTATAGGGGGTGGAAGTACTAGCCATGATTGGTGAAGTAGAAGGAGAAATATTTTGAATAGGAATTGAGCTTGCTAGAGCTTTGTTCTTCTGGCTCCTTGTAGTTATGATCATTTTTACTCCATCCAAAGTGGAAAAGAACTCACCCCCTCTTTCTAAATATGATTCATACTCCAAATAAAATGTTGCAGAGTCACTAGGAGTAGAATCATCTTCACTTTCTAGATATTCCGCCGTTAGTTACTTAATTGTATTAATCTTCTTGCATCTATTCATTTCAAGGCAAGAGTCACCATCATGATCTTCTCTTAAGTGGAATATGCACATTCTCTACTTTTCAGGAGCTACCTCAATAACAAGTTTTGGTTGACAAGGTGAACATTGTAATGCCTTTCCTTCATGTTGTTTTTTGGATATGTCTTGATAAGGCTATTGAAATAAAGGAACTCGCTTACCCATTTTCCTTTTCATGAAAATCATCTCATTTGACAAATTTTGAAGCATTTCTTCTATGTTGTTGGTGTATCATCCTAAAATGGAAGCACTTCCATGTTAAGAGTGTTTATCCCTTTGAGTAAGTAGTCTGGGGTCATGTCAAGTGCCTTGAATGGGTCTTTGCATGGATCTAGCTATTTTCCCCTATTTTGCTTCTCTCTCTCTCTCTCTCTCTCTCTCTCTCTCTCTCTCTCTCTCTCTCTCTTTGACTCTCTCTCTCTCTCTCTCTCTCTCTCTCTCTCTCTCTCTCTCTCTCTCTCTCTCTCTCTCTCTCTCTCTCTCCCTCCCTCCCCATTTCTAGCCTATTTATGAAAACCTACTTTGTGAAACTAAAGATTTTGACTTCTAGGTCAAGGATGACCTGGTAGGTCAAGGTTGACCTCGATCCTTGACCCTAACCTAGGGCAAGGTCAACCTCATCCCTGACCCTAGGTTCATTTTTCAATTTTTGGGAGTTTTAGGACATTGGGCTTTGGAAAGTTTCTTTTCCCACTTTCGAGTTAGCTATTTTAGGTTTCAAAATGGTAGACTCTTAAATTACATTTAATCTAGGTCTATTCCTAGGGGTTAACATTAAACAAGATTTAATGCTCTTATGTCAACCTTCTCTAGGAGTTAGTCCCCTAGATCTCTATATAAGGAAGCCTTCTTCCCTAATTTTGACATCCAATATCTATGAGCAAAGTTATTATCTATAATCTATCTATTCAAGCATTCAAGCATTCGAGCATTCAACCATCTGATTCATCAAGAAGATCCATTGTTAGTCATTAAAGGGTTAAATCTCTTTAGAGCCCCCTTATTGAAGATTTCTCCATCCACATTAATTCAAGCCTTTTCCTATGCAAAGATACATTCAAGATTGTTATTGAAGAACTAATGTCATTGATTTGAGACATTCGGCATACATTTCTACATACATTTGGAGCATCCGTACTTGTGGATTCAAGGATTTGAATATAAGTAAGGTAAATTGTTTCATTTACTTTGTTTATTTATATTACAATTTCAATTCAATTTCAAGGTTAATTCCAAACTGGGGTTTGACCAAGACGACCCCCTCATCCAAAAATTAAAAAACCATTTTCTTGAAAATACAAGTGTAGAACAATGAATTGAAGAGAAGATTCAGATGCCTTTTTGTCAAACTTGCGAGATCCACAAACATAAATTTTGTTAGAGTAGTGCAAGTCAAAGTTGACTATTTTAGGTACAATTGCACCCTAGGGTAGGATTGTGCCTTGCTATTAGGGTCAAGGGCAACCTCCCTTCAAAAGGACAAAATATTTCTAGGTTTTCTCTGTCTCAACAATTCTAGCCCAAAATAGAGTGTAGATTTTCCAAAAATTGCATACATTCATTAGAAAAAAGCACTTTCTAGATTCAAGGTTAGTATTTATCTTTTATCTATTTCAGGATTTAAGCACATACTCTCCTATAATGAAAAGATTATATAACCTCCTCTCTCCCTATTTTCCATCACATGATCCATTTCTACATTGATCACTCTCTTGTGTTTAATCAATTTGGATCATCACATTGAAAATTAGGGTTAAGAAAGGAAACCATATTTTCTTCCTATTTAGTTGGTAGTGCTAGTAGTAGTGCCTATGGAAGCTCCACTCTGAATGTCTCTCTTCAATTTCCTAGTTGCTATCAAGTCATCTTGTAATTCTATAGTGAGATTCTAAGCAGCTTGGAGATTTTCCACATGTGCTTGTTTGATTTGAAAACTAATAGCTAGAGGCATGGAACTAATAAAGAACATCTTTGATTATCTACAATTTTTCTACTTGTATTAGGAATTTGGTTAAGAAATTTGTTGAACCTTGCAATGAAATCCCTCATGGGAATATTCTGTTCCTTCTTGATCTCAGTGAGCTAAGAGAAAAATGTATGGTCATCTTTTGTGCTTTTATAGCAAGATTCAAACTTGTTTCACATGTCATCCCAAGTTATGATGCATCCAACAAGGAGATGTTGGAACCAATCAACCACATTTTCAACTAGTGTTTAAACAAACATCCTTACAACTACATCTTTGTGTTGAGGAGAGAAAACACTATAGGCTACAAAGAAGGCAACAATATGTTCATCTGCAAAAACCTTCCCATCACCATTAAATTTGGCAAAATTCTTTCAGTAGTCTCTTAGTAAATCATTGTTAGTAGGAAGGTGCAAAGGACCAATAGAATTACCCTAGGGTACTACCATTGATGTAGGAAGAACGACTCAGATTGGGTAGAAAGTAAGAATAGTTGGGGCTAATCTGTGTAAGTGAGAGCATTACACAATGATAGAGTTGTGTTCAAAAAATAGGTGGGAAAGAGGATTTACTGCATCTCTAGGAAGGAGGACAAGGTGGTGGAAACAAGGCTCCATGGATACCTTCTAGAATAGGGTCTCTTGAGAAAGCTCTTCCTCTTCTTAGGGGGTCTTCTAGTATGAAGAAATCATCCTTCTTGAGCTCTTCAAACACTAGATTGATTTGACCATAATCACAAAAAAATTGGTTTACTTAGGATCCTGGATGAACTAGTTATTTGTGGATAGGTACCTTTAGGCTTGTCTCAATCTTCTCTGTTGAAGCACACCTTCCCAGTACTCAATGTTGGCTTCTTCTCATTCTAGTACAAAATTGACTCTTGTATACTCACTTATGGATTTTCTATTTCTCTAGGTGAGTGTATTCAACTAGTTGATTATGTCTTCTTGTTCATTTTGAAAGCCAAGGTTGGGCTGTATTACAAGGATTTGGCCTTCATGAGGAGGTAGCACTATTTTTCCTCATGGGTCAATAGACACAACTCAAACAAGTATGTGAGTGGCCAGTTTAGAATTGTTCCAATGAAGCCATAGAGAAACTTACTGAGAATAGTTATGCAATGAATAATAGGCACATGAGATTGTTATCTTTCATGTGACTTTCAATACTGAGAAACATGTAAATTATAGATTCTTCTTTAGTTTGCAGTAGAGTTTCCAAAAGCTATTAGTTAACAACTTGTCTTCCTTCATTTGGTTTTATACCCCAACTCTTAATATTCCCAAGTTGGTGAAAGACAAAGTAGTTAACAACATAATGGGTCAATATAGGTGATCTATCAAGGACCCCTAAATTGAAAAGGTACAACTCCCTTGTATGCAAATATTTTCAATGGATATTTTTTTTTACTAGATCAATAAGACTTAGGGACATGCTCTTAACCAAAGAGCGAAAGAGGTATGACTAGATTGCAAAAAAATTTAAACAAACCAGACAAATTTTAAATGATGAATTAGAAAGATCCACAACTATTAATGCACATGAGTCACTTTAAGTTCTTCTATCACCTAAATGCATTCTATCAAATAGATTGAATGCAAGATACAACAATGCAAGACTATCTAACAATGCATACTACATAAGAAGAGAAAGTATGATCAACTAAGCAATATGTTGATTGCCCAAATTATTGATATTTTAGAACAACTACTTTCTTCCTACTCAGTAGCTCACATCAACCAAATCCTAAGCTTCTCACACAACCATTAAAATGCACATGCACTAACTTGCATAGAATAGAGGAAATGAGATAATACTATAAATGAGGGCAATAAATCTTATAAGCACTAAAAAGAATGAAATAAAACCCAATTTATTTGCAATCCCACAACTTTAATTAACAACACATTTCATTCCAAGCACCATAAAAGAACTAAAACTAGACTAACATGAATGACATAATCAAAATATGGATGTAGTCTCACACAGTAGTCCTAGCTATAGGGTCTTCTCACATCAATTTTTTTTCGATCTTATTTACTTCTCAAAAAGTTACATTTATAGGTCCTTTAAATTTGGCTAGTTACATTTCATGATTACTCAACAATGCATCTTCAAACATATACATTCCAAAAATAGGATTGACTGGTCAGTCATCTATTACAAAGTTTTAGCCTATGAGGAAAATGCCAAATCTAGCTAGAATATTAGAAAGTGAGAGAGAGAGAAGGGGTTACACTTGTCATATCTTACAAAAAGAATGTATAACTTTTTCATAGCATCAATTTTTCTTTGGAGTTACAGATTTGGCTCTGAAGGTCTTCATTGCATTAGTTACATTCTTTAGCTCATGGAGACTTGGAATGAGATATTGTTAGCTTTGATCATATAATAATCATGGATTTTTGTATCAATTCTTCAATTCTAAAGACCCTTGATTGGATCTTCTTTGCTGCACGCTTTAGAACACTATCCACTATTGAAAGTTCTAAAATCTTTGCCACTTGGAAGTTTGATGAGTTAGTAGCCTCTTTAATGAATGCCAAAGACTTAGTCTTCATTCGTTTGATGTCTACCAATTGGCTATTATCGGTGACATATGATCCAGTATGCAAAACCTTTAAATGTTTGAATATGTTGTCCATTAATTTCTTCACTAAATCATTGACATCTTTTAGCTCATGCTAAGACTTCATCAGGCTCTCAATTTTTAATTCCAATGATTGCTTCCAATGAAGCAATGGTTCTTGGACTATCTTGACTATCTCATGGGTCACAACAAATTCATCTTCATGCCACTCACCTCTTGCAATAGGGCCAAGTGCTCTGTCAGGCTATTCGATGCTTTATGCATTGAACTCTAGTGACTTGATAACGCTTCTCTCAATTTGTCAGTGTCTAATAATAGATTCCCAAGGTTCTAAAAGAGAGGGGGACCTTGGGCCTTCATTTCATCTATCCAAGCATGACCAACTTAACCAAATTGCCTCTCTTGCTATAGCTTAAGTAGTAAATTCTTGTTCTCCTCTACACTTGGGTTGAATGTGCTTGTAGAGGTACTTCCAAGTGCAACTCTGATATAATCCATCAATTATTTATTTAATGCTTTCAGTACTTCTTTCTCTGACCTTAACTCCTCCAATCTATCTTCAATCTTCAAATTTGTTGATATCTAGATGTTGACCATAGAATCATGTAGTGGAATGCTTATGTCAACCATTCTAATATGAAAATAATTAGGAGTCAACTCATGAAATTTTCCCTCCTTCTGAAGTTTTGCAATCTCCAGTAACATGTGACCATAAGAGGAATCCATGGGAAGTGCTTCTATGGTCTTCTGCTTCTTCACCTTCTTTGATACTAGATGAACTGAAGTTTCTTGTACAATAAGCTCCTTAGATGGATCACTTTCCTCACACCTTCTCTTCTTTTGATCAATAGTCTCTTCCAACCAAGATTAAATTGAAAGGACATTAAGTTCTAATTGCAAGGCATTAAGATCAAAAAGCTTCCTCACAACTAGAGGTGTCACCTTGCTTTGGTTGGCTAAAGGAAAGTAAGTTGCTTTAGTAATAGAGATGGATAGAGTGTGATCTTGTTATGATACTTCCTACTCTTGGCTATCTAGAGGGTTATTGTCACCATCAAGATTGACGGCTAGTATAGGGGAGGAGCCTTTGGCTACTAGTTTCTCTTTTTCCTTTCCTTTGTCTTTATCTTATTTTGCCTCTTTGTCTCAAACTTTTCTAGTATTTAGTAGAGATCCTCCTCCATAGGTTGGAGTGATTTGGACATCCTTCTCAGGAGGTCTATCTCCTCCTCCACCAATAGATTGTGCTAGTCTGACTAATTTTGATGTACCAATGGTAGTGGATGTAGTAGTAGATTATTGGGCTATTCTAGAAGCTACTCCACTAGCAAAACTTGTGGCTCTAGCTCTCTTCTTCCTTTCCCTAGTCCACTCTACCCATTTGTCTATCCTCTTGATGATACCTCATATAAGGACTTCCATTGTATTGATAATATGGCCATTAGGGAGAGTTGACACTATAGGAGTGTCCTTGATTTGCTCATAAGTTGAGGGATGAATGTAAGATCCATCATCTATAAGATCGCTAACATCAAAAGTGTCATTATAAAACTTTATATCATCTAATGTCAACCTAGACTAGTACCTTTCTCTATTCTGGTACCCATCATAACATTTGGCCCAATAGTCTTCAATATCTAGAACATGCCTATGAGTTTACCCTAGCTTTAGATGATCTCTTACAAAGTTAACAGGGTCATACTGGGTCTTATCACCTCATAATCAGTCAATTTTACTTTTTTCTGAAAGGCTTTAACTAAATTCTAGGTATCAGATCTTAAGGCACAAGAATAAGGTCCTACCATGATTGGAAAAGGAAATCTGACTATCTTCTTCACATTCAATCATATGGTATTCACTTCTAGTATTTGTCTACACAACTTAGTAAGAAATACCTTATCTTTGAGATATTTGGGGAGTCTGTTCGGGAAACCATGAAATACAAAAATCCTTAGGTAGGAGAAAGATAGAAATTGGATGAAACAACATCCAAACTCACTGTCTGTTGATATGGCTTCTGGTGAGAACTTCTGCTCAAGGTACCCCTATAATTCCCAACCCAAGCTCATTATGAAGGCATCATTTACCTTTACATATTATTGAAAAATCCTTTGTAGTTGTAGGTGGGGATAGAGCTCATACACCTTGGTGTTTTCATTAAATTCTTCTATATTGGGAAGGCTAGGCTAGAGATGATGTGTGGCAAATGTGTATATCAAATATGATGACATAAAGAATTGCCTGAATTCTTTTTACAAATTAAGCCAGGAGGAAAGCTCCTCACATATAATTTGAGCCAGTAAATTTGTAGTCCTTTGGCACAAATAGCTTGGACCAAGTATAAGTGATGCTTAATGAAATCTAGAATCTTATCCTTTCCTTTTAATCTTAGCAACAGTGCTAAGATATGCACAATTTACCTCTTTAGATTAGTTCCAAAAAGAGTCCTTGGCATCTTAAAACCATGGTATTTGCATGTCTTCTCTCCGAAGAGTCTTTTTTCTTGTTAAACATTGATGTAAATGAAGAAAAATCAATGTCACAATACTCTTCCTTCATTGGTATCCCAAAGGCAGACTACATCAATTTCCTTGTTCATGGAAATAAGGATAGATTGGTCAAGCAACAAGATCTATTTTGTCTCTGGATATATTCCTTTACCAATTCTAGCACTTGTACACCATGGAGAACCTAATGGCTTCAACCAATCCACTTTCTTTATAATTGGATTGATGGGCTAGGTATTAAGTCTTCTGTGTAGATCACCCAAATCGTAAATGTTGAAGGAAGTATCATAAAGGTACTTTATTTCACTCTCTAATCCAACTTGACGATCATACCCAATAGATATGATTTCCATTAGCTTGTAGTTTTGCACAAAGAAAGAAATTATTTAAAGAAAATAGCTGTTACAAAATGAGGAACTTCATTTGGCAAAAAATCAATCATATAGTTCAAAATTTCAAACGTTGGTGCGAGACTGATGAAATAACTCATAACTAATGGTCATTACAACATTCACAATAAATTAGGTAGAGTAATGACTATTTAAATAAATCTACTACTATCCATATGATTATTCATAAATCTGATTAACATAAAACTCACTTCAATCTCTTGTAGTAGTGAGATTATTCACCTTTTTAATCAATTGGTTTAAACTTATTGGAAGCTACCATTTTAATTTCAGAATTTAGCACAAGGGTAGCATTGCAATTCTTTATGTGCAGGGAAGGAAGCATACAATTATCTTTCCATTAGCTTACCTTTTCCTATGACTCAGGATCACATCACAAGAATCACTCCTGCAGTGCCTTGGATATCTTATCATTTTCATTTTTGCACAAAACTTTCCTTTGTTATTTATCTCATTTCTTGGAGAAGCCATGAAATGAACTTTCCACCTTGAGCACTTGGACAATTATTCCCTTTGTATTAGGTTGGCACTTCACAAATTACTCCATCAGAAACAACCTTGTGGTATCTCCAACAAATGTCCTTGTATTTAGATTTAGTATTTCTATATTTTTGTGTCTTCTAGAATGAAAGTTTCATATTCTCTTTTTAAGAAAAAAATATGATAAAGACATATGTTTTAAGAAGAAAAGAAAATTTGGAAATATTTATATTGATATATTTTCTATGTCACTTCTTTTCTCAACTTTTCTTCAAAAAAGAACTTGAAGACATTCAGTTCCAAAGGGGAAGCATTCAGATTGATGCAAGTCCATTTGTCTACATAGAATTAGATTTTGACTTCGAATAGTTACTCTAAGAGTTCCACAGCTTAAATTTTTTGTTCTTCTAATCTTCTTATTATGAATCAATCTTCAAATACACATGGAGATTTCACCATTCCTTTTCTCCTTTGGATCTCATATGGTAAAGTGCATGAACAATGAGAATGCAATTGCAAGGGCTAGAATCCAGAAGAAACACCTTGCTAATGATAGGAACAAATTGGAGAGCTAAAATAGTCTTCCTTCTCATCAGGAAGTCATTCAGATGGAAACCCACCCAAACCTAGATCATCTAAGACCTTGATGTAGAAGAAAAAGCTAGAATCCTATATAGAGATGTAGGGGAGAGTAGAGCAACAAAAACCCATAAAGACACATAAGACAAGCCTTGAGGACGCTTGATGAGAAAAGAGCTACCTAGGGGTTACCTGGACAATGACTCAAATATAGGAGCAAATAAAACTTGCGAAACTAGAATCTTAAAAGGGATGGACTAAAAGTTGTCAACATATTGATAATTCTTTTTGGATCATTCCTCATATTACATTAAAAGTTAACATCTATGTTGATGGATTTATGTTGATATCCTTAAATATGCAATTCTAGGAATATCATACTGAGATAATATCTCTTCATATACACAAGAGCATAATGTGTTTTATATCAATCCTCCCTAACTAAGAGGGAGTGTTAAGTTCATAGTTGTAGTTAGATTGATTTGATCATGAGATACATTGTTGATGGTAAACTATCATTAGATAAATATTCTTATAAATATTGTATTATATATAATACACACACATATATATAGTACATACATACATATATATAATACATACATATATATATTACATATATATTATGCATATGGTTATTTATATAATTAATATATTAAATAATAATGATTAACTATAGAGACATGTATCCTCCTCTCATATTTATGAGTCTTGAGATTGACATTTGGAAGACATCAATTACATTGGAAATGTTAGTAAATTTGTAGAAAATGATCAGTGTTACTCAACAACCTGTTGGTATACCTATGTTAACTGGTCACAAGTTATCTAGGAAAGATGAGATACCTACAATTGTGCATAAGAAGTATAGCTATGATTGGAGGTTTGCAATATCCAACTCACACCAAACCAAATATAGAAAATGTAGTTGGGATAGTAGCTAGATTTCAAGCTGATCCTAAGGAATCTCATTATGCAATAGTAAAGAGGATATTGAGATATCTAAAGGGTACACCTAATTATGGACTATGGTATGATAGATCACATGGTTTCACTTTGAATGCTTATACATATCCAGATTGGACAAGTAGTATGAATGATAGAAAAAACACTAGTGTTGGAGAATTCTTCCTTGGACAAAGGTGTTGGCAATATGGCTAGCTAGATGTTTCCTGTATTGCCATTTATGTCAACATGTATTTCATATTTCATTTATGCAATCAGAGTTAGAAAATTGTCTAAGTGTTAGACAAATTATAGTAGTACAGAGAAAGATATGGCATGAATGAACAATTGAGTTAGAGTTAGGACATGCACAATTAAGGATCAAAAGATGACAATATGCTGATGATGTATCTCTGTGCACAAACTTGTATAGACAATATGATACAAGTTAAAGTCAAGATACCATTTCAGGTATTTAACATAATAGAATGTAGCATATCAGAGAATTCAATTTTGGTGATAAAATAATTATTAAGTCACGATCTGATGACATCCTATATGTTTACCTGAAGTCATTTATTATTTTGTCAAAGTGTATGAATGTTGGAATGTTCAAATGGGATGAGTACTTCTGAGAGGCGGGGCGGGGGGGGGGGGGGGGGGGGGGGGGGGTGAATCAGAAGTAACCAATTTCCTCTTTTCAAACCTTTAACAAAATTTAACTGAAATAAACATGCATGCAAGTAAATAAACATAAAATGAGAACATGCATCAACACATAATACAAGTGATTTTGGTGACCCAAAAACCCTCTAGGAATAAGAGGGTAAAACTGGGGTGGGGATGACACCCACAAAAATTTACTGCAGCAATGAGTTCAACTACTTCTAATGGTTTGCCCTATTAAAGGCCTACCCTATAAAAGGCTTTACACTGTGTTAATAGTGACCTGTTGAAAGGATTTACAAAAACTTTACAAGAAGTGTCACCCTATTAAAGGATTTACATAAAATCTATTAAACCCACCTAATACATAGGATTTTCTTGACCTTCTCCAAAGGCTCTCCTACCTAGCTGTTAAGCTTACCTATCACCATAAGATTTTATCCTCTAATACAATTGTGAAAGAGTATTAGAACATTTAACCTAATTGAATGCAATCTTGAATTGCTGGTTTCAAGCACTTGATCTACTCTTTCTCTTTTGATCTCTAGTAGATCTGATCTCTGACTATGTTCCCTGTTCTGTTCTAATTAACTGGATATATAAATGCTATCCCTTTTCACTAAGTATTTTCTCTTCACACTGAAATTCCACTATAGTCTCCCCCTTTTTTTTGCTCTACATTATAATGGTACATTCATTCTCCTTATAAAGAATGCGAAGACTTAGGATTAGGTATGGATCTATGATCCAAATTGAATCTCAAATTCCTGCTCATACTTTGCATTTTTCTTATTGGCTACATGCCTTCACCATTTTTCTAATTGGTTGCATGTAGATTTCATAGGAAATGCAAATGACTCGTCCTTATCCTTTTTCTCCTATGAAATTTCTCTAATTCTGCTCCAAAAATGGTTTACATCTTAGTTTGTGCAAGTACAAACTCTTATGCTGATTCTACATTTCTCGGCACATGGAGTATTGCTGATGCTTGGCACACACTAATTCTTGATTGATCAACATCAAATATGTTTCTTGGTTTTCTTAGCACCTGAATGAATCTGTTACTCAACATATGAATAATTCTTAGATCACTTGGCACATACTATACTGTAATCTACTCGGCACTAACTATGAATCGACACCTATCAAAATTCTAGCTTGACATCTATTGTGTACTTGACATGTATGATGAAAATGGTTAAGTGTGTTGACACTCATTTTTTGATACTTTTTATTTGACCAACAATATCCCCCTTTGACATTAGTGTCAAAAACACTTAACTAAGCATTTATAAACTTAGTCTAATTGAGCACATTCTTTACTTGCTCGACTTACATGCAAAATTTCAAAAAATCATGATTAGTAATATACCTTATAACTCCCCTATGTTGATTATGCCTTTGAAATTAAAATTTTGTTCCATTTTGTGCTAATGTGCCTGATCCTCTCTGTCCTTTGACTTGTTTCCACATTTTGACCCTGTATATTGTATCCGATCTGTGTGATGTGCCTGTATTCCATGTGATTATCACAAGTTTACATCTCTTCTTCACTTCTTTATTCCTTGTCTCCCCTTTTTGGCTATTTACTCAAAATGAATGAAAGAATGGAGTGAAAGAGTTTAATCATAATGATCAAAATTTGTCAAAATTTGATAATGACCCATAGTATCTACATATCTCCTCCTTTGCTCATTACTCCCCCTATAATATATCTCCCCCTTTGTTCATTCTCCCCCTTTTTGACACTAATGTCAAAGGGTTTAATAGAGTAATACCATGTTTGGCCAAAAATGAGCTATTGACTTCAAGGAGTATCTTCAGAGTTGCATCCCAGTTGTTTAATGCAATATCCAATGACTTGTGTTGGATTGCAAGCTCTGCTACTAGGTCTACAAGTCCTTCATGTGTAGAAAGATTGGGATCTTTCTTCAGGACAATCTCTACATACATTTTCTCCTTGTGAGGTACTTCTAAGTGAGGGGTGATGGAGGACTGAATTTGCATTAACTTAGCTTTTATATTAGCCTCCTCTGCTAATAATATAGCTAGTTCCCTTTGAGTATGAAGCATCTAAGAAAAATGCTTCTCACTCTGAGCTGGATTGATTTGGAGTTGCGTACTAGAAATCTTTAGATTTCTCTCCAAGCTCATTATTTTCTTGCTAGTCTCATGTGTGAAGTTTGAAAAATAACATAGTTTATTGTAAAGGGAGAATATATTCCTTAATACAATTTTAACCCTATCTATTTTCTTACCCAGATCAACTTGTCCCAGTATGATAGTATCTGCTATCTTCTCATTAACCTTTCCTTGGAATTTCTTTTCCAACCATTCCATTAGTTTGGCATTGGTGTCATGGTCCTCATTTGTTACCTGATCAACTATATTTGATAGTTGCTCTATAATTGGTCTTAATTCATCTAGAGACTGTAGACTGAAGGCATCCATGTATATGTCCTTGATTTTAGTCAATGCTTTCCTGTATTTGTAGTCCTTTCTAAGTGCCTCTTATCTCCTTCTATCCAATGCACTTTGAATTTCATTCATCTTTTCCTCAGTGAAAGTACTAGATTCATAATAGGGTATCTTTATTTCTTCATCAAGCTTAGGAATTCCATAATGAATTGTCCTAGCTACCCTAGTGGAGCTTGAGCTTGGTGTTCTAATTTGCAATTCTAGTGTTCCAGTGCTTGACTGCTAAAGAGTTTTTTTTGGAGTACCTATTTTTGGTAGTTCAACCAAAGTTTGTATTGCAGATTCCTCCTTATCTCTTGTCTCTTCTTTCTCTTCAGTTTTTTTTCTCTTCTTCTACCATTCTGGTTGGGGGTGTACCTATTTACTATACTAATTTGTCTTTATCATCCCCTACTACTACACTCGGCTCCTAAAGTGCAACTATGACTTCTTTTGATTGAGATGGTGGTGGAAGAAGTAAAAGTCTAGTAGATTGTATGGTCACAGGTGGTTCTTGTGTTTGCACCTTGTTTTCTTTTAATTTAGCTACTACATTTTAGAGTTCATCAAAACTGACCAATATTGGGCTTGAACATAGCCTAGCCACTTGTGTTGATTGGTCAAAGATCTTTTCTAGATCCTCCACAGTTAATGGATTGATGTTTTGACCAGAAGTGTCAATGACATCTTTTATCTTGATTATCTCTACAGGTGTGATGGTAGAATAAGGAGGGCTAGGAGGTGGCAGTTGTGTGTCTTGTACACTCTATTCCTATTTCTCACTCGTCCCCTTTTCTTCTTCTTTACCAATTTCCTCCTTTTCTTCCTCTACTTCCTTCTCCTCTACCTTCTTTCTTCTTGCTTCTTTTATTTCCTTTGCTTTGGCACTTGCTTCTGTCTTGTATTCTTCATCAAACACATCATCAATTTTCTTGTAAATAATTTTCCATACTTTTGTGGTTTTTCTCACAACCTCTTCAATTTTATTTTGTAGAATACTAAATGCCCTGTATTTGGGAGTAAATCTACTATTGTGCCTTTTGACTATATCTATTATTTGACTTTTAGTCAAATCAGGAAACATCCTTGCTAAGGTAGACTCCCTTATTTCTTTCTCAGTTTGCAAACAAAAATGCCATTTTTCCTCTACAATCTTATATAATTCCTTTGGCAATGAACTATCTAGTTCAAGAGGTGTATGTTTATATTCTGCCATCATATTACAGACAGATATCTCTATTTTATTTTTCTCATCTTTTGTGAGCTTATTAAAATTTACATTCTTCAAATAATTTAAGTCTCCATTCCTAATCTTAGCACATAAGTTATCAATGGAAGACTTTGGGGAATGACTTACCACTTTAAATTGACTGTGGCCTTTTGATTCTATTTTTTCTTCTTTTCTTTGGCTCTTCTTCAGTCTTCTTGGTGAATTCCTTCCTCTTAGCTACATCTTCATTTTCCTTTTTTGTAGTAGCCCTTGTAGTAGCTCTAGTTGTAGGCTTTTTGGGTGTAGGCTTTGTCACCTTCTTTGGCTTGGGCTGAGGAGCTGGTGCTTTTGATTTTCTCTTGGTGGCCTTGTTTTTGATGGGTGTTTCCTCAACTTCTTCTTTCTCTGCATCTTCCCCTTCATCTTCTCCTAATCCTTGAGTCAATTGTAGAGACTCTTGTTCAAGCTCGTCTCCTTTATTGTCATCTTCTTCTTTTTCATCACTTATTTCTTTTGCTTCTTCTGTAGTACCTATCCCTCCAATCTCTGCTCCAAATTTTTTTTTGATCTTCTTAACCATTTTATCTTTCTTCTTTACTACTGTGCCTATTTTGAGGTTTTTTATCACCCTTGATCTGACCACATCATGGGTTCCAAAGTGCTTTGTAGTTTTATCAATTTCTTCTGCAAGAAATGCTATAATAGCTACTGCTACCTGATCCACATCAAGTTCATAGTCTAGTGGTCTAAGCCATCTAACTCTAGGGATGACTACTTGTATGTAGGTATAGTCAATATCCACTAAAAAAAAAATGTCTTTTTCATGTTGCTCCACTAATGAGACTGGAATTCTCATTCTCTTTTTCATGGATTGTTTGAAATCCTTAAAATAACTAGTCATTTGGGCATCAAAATTTTCACCCATTTGATCGATGAAATCATTTATCTGATCAATAATTGTCTTATTTGGATCCCATCTCACCTTCCCTATTGAGGGGAATTCTTTCATAATGTAGAAAAACATGCAAATCAATACTGCATCAAATTTGCATTGAGCCCCTTTGGATTTCCTTATGGCTCCCAAGTTCTCATTTATTTTTTGCATCATCAATTCTGCAAGATCATAAGTGTGATCCTTTTTTACTAGCTTGTAGGTAACATCTATAGCTATGCAGCGTACACTGTTTAAACTATTGGAATGATAAAATTTGTGAGATATAATCCTCAAAACAAAATCTAGTAGGGGGTCTTTGATGGTGTCAATTGTCATACCCCTATTGTTCCACTTGGCACCAGTGTTTTTATCAATTACCTCCTTCTTATCACTCCTTAAGGTTTTGGACCGATCTAGGGTTGGAATACCAATAACCCTATGTACAGTCTTCTTTGTGAACTTTACTATCCTAGTTTCTAACTAAAAAGCTCCATCATGGATTCTTCTTAGCACAATGCGTATCCATTCTATTTTAAAGACAATGGGGAAAACTAGGCTTTTGGTCAGATCCTTCTTCTTAACTATGGAGAATTCATCTTTAAGTATCCCATTTTCATAGAGTTTATCAAATGAATTTAAAATCTCCAAATCTCCTATTGCACCTATCTTACAGTTATAGCATTTATGTACATCCTGAACCATTACTACTTTATCAAGAATCACAGATAGGGCACCAACAAGATTAATTTTGTAAGCAACTTCAAGGATCTGTCTAAACTCTGGTTGTTTAACTTCATTACTAACTATTTGGATTTCCAATCATTCCTTTTCCTTTGTAGATTATAACCATATCCCATCTTTAACTGAACTAGGGTTTATTGTTTAAACTAACTTTTCAAACTATGGAACTCAGCTATTGAATGAAATACCTGGTAAATTGATGAAACTGAGTTGGGTTGCTATTGAATTGCTGTAAATAACCTTTTGATCGCTGGGAAATCACTTAATCGCTCTACTCATCTTTTCTCTTTGTTTTTCTGATAAAAAATAAATGATTTTTACCTTTTATTAGGCTTAAAACCTAGCATTTATTTCTTTCATGCTTATAGTTGTCACTCGGCTTCTAGAGGATTTTCCAACTTGGCATCAACTTTATTTCATTCATTTAGTAGCTACTATCTTGTTTCACTCAGCATCTACTGATCTTGTTAATTGCTCGGCAGCCACTAGCAAGTCTTACTCAGTAGCTACCAAACTATTCAACTCGACATGTACTGTAGTTTTAGTAGGCAACCAAAGGCAACTCGACATCATCTTTCAACTTTTATCCTAACATCTTTACTTATGCAAATTCTTCTTTGCAGTGTTCCTATGTTCTTTTTGGGCTGATTTATGATACATATTTATATGTATCAACCCCATATTCTTTTCTAGTGCTTAGTTTGTTGAGGTGTGATCACTTGACCTCTTGGGTGAAGTGATCTCTCCATTTGATGTGCTGCATTCACCTTTCTTCTACCATGTCTTCTTCATATCTTTCTTGATGTGTTCCATATCAACTTTTTCTTTGTGCTTGTTAACTTTAGTCTCGAGCATCTTGGCCTTTGTTGGACAGTTCTTTCTAACATGTCCAATCTTTAAGAAACTAAAACAAGTAATTTGACTCAACCATTTTTTGTAGTTTCCCTTGAAGTGTGTTCTTATGTAATTCTGAGGTACATGACCATATTCCTGATAGTAGTGACAACTTTACCTTGTATTACAGTCCCAATTGTAGAGATTTGCATAGTTGTTTTTCCTTGTAGGCTGATTAGGTGTCCACATAGGCTTTGATCTACATTCAGATGCTCTATGTCCATATTTTTTGCAGTTGTAGTAGTGACCCTCAAATCTTGGTGTTCTTATGGTCTTGCATCTACAATCTTGTGCTAAGTGTCTTTGTTTTTTGCACTTGTGACATAAATTTGCATCTGTAGGCTTATCATGCTGATGACTACGCTTACTTCTGCACACATTATAGGTATGTCCCTTTTTACCACAAAAATGACAATTAGGTTTAGTGTTCTTACCTTTGTTTCTTCTTTCTTCTGTAGCCTTGGATGATTCTCCCTATTCAGTGCTGACGTAGCCAAGTCCTGTAGTGTCATTACTAGCCCTTGGTGATTTTAACAATTACTCAAAGTACTTGATGGCCTCATTGGGTTTGTTGTAACTTTTTGTTATTTCCTTTTCTCTATTTAATTCATTCTATAATTATTCATTCTGTATCTTCAAGGTGGAGATCTCAATATCTTTCATGTTTAGCTCATGATGAGCATTCATCATTTGGCTTAAGGTGTCTAACTGCATGTTTGAAATCATTTCAAATTCAATTGTCTTCTCTTCCAGCTTATTGATGAAATTTTTCTTGTCATCTTATACCATGGCCTTATCTTCAATAGCTCTTTTCTTTTGTTCAGTCACTTTACAAAGCAATATGGCTTGTGATTCTTGTTCAAGCTTGAGTAATCTAATTTCTTCAGCTTGTGCTCTATTTTTCTCCATTAATTCTAATATTGTTGCATCAAATTCCTTGGAATCTCCCTTGGAAAATATGTGTGTGGTGTCAATATCCTTGTAGTTTATGTCATTTTCAGCTATGGCTATCTCCTTTCTTCTTTTCAAAGATTTTCTCAGTTCCTCCCTGGCTTCCTCTACTTTGTGTAGAGCTAGTTGCACATCAATCACCTGATTGTTAATGATCTTCCCAAGTTTGAAAACTTCCATCTTCTAAACTTTTTCTCCAAGATGTTAGGCTTCTCCTTGTGAGAACCAGAAGCTTTGATACCAATTGTTGGAATGTTCAAATGGGAAGAGTACTTCTGAGAGAGCCGGGGGGGGGGGGCACGGGGGGTGAATTAGAAGTAACCAATTTCCTCTTTTCAACCCCTTAACAAAATTTAATTGAAATAAACATGCATGCAAGTAAATAAACATAAAATGAGAACATGCATCAACACATAATATAAGAGATTTTGGTGACCTAGAAACCCTCTAGGAATAAGAAGGTAAAAATGGGTTGGGGATGACACCCACAAAAATTTACTACAGCAATGAGTTCAACCACTTCTGATGGTTTGCCCTGTTAAAGGCCTATACTTTAAAAGGCTTTACATTGTGTTAATAGTGACCTATTGAAAGGATTTACAAACACTTTACAAGAAGTGTCACCCTGTTAAAGGATTTACATAAAGGCTATTAAACCCACCTAATACACTGAATTTTATTGACCTTCTCTAAAGGCTCTCCTATCTAGCTATTAAGCTAACCTATCACCATAAGATTTTATCCTTTAATAGAATTGTGAAAGAGTATTAGAACATTTAACCTGATTGAATGCAATCTTGAATTGCTAGTTTCAGGCACTTGATCTACTCTTTCTCTTCTGATCTCTAGTAAATCTGATCTCTGACTATGTCCCCTATTCTATTTTGATTAACTGGATATATAAATGCTATCCCTTTTCACTAAGTCTTTTCTCTTCACACTGAAATTCCACTACAGTCTCCCCTTTCTTCTCCCTCTACATTACAATGGTACATTCATTCTCCTTATAAAGAATGCAAATACTTAGGATTAGGTATGGATCTATGATCCAAATTGAATCTCAAATTCCTGCTCATACTTTGCATTTTTCTTATTGGCTACATGCCTTCACCATTTTTCTAATTGGTTGCATGCAGATTTCATAGGGAATGCAAATGACTCATCCTTATCCTTTTTGTCCTATGAAATTTCTCTAAGTTGGCTCCAAAAATGGTTTACATCTTAGTTTGTGCAAGTAAAAACTCTTATGCTAATTCTGTGTTGCTCAACACATGGAGTATTGCTGATGCTCAACACACACTATTTCTAGATTGCTCAACATCAACTATGTTTCTTGGTTTGCTTGACACCTGAATGATTTTGTTACTTAGCATATGAATAAGTCCTAGATCACTTGACACATACTATACTATAATTTTCTCAGCACTAACTATGACTCAAAACCTATCAAAATTCTGGCTTGGCATCTATTGTGTACTTGACATGTATGATGAAAATGGTTAAGTGTGTTGACACTCATTTGTTAATACTTTTTATTTGACCAACAATGAATGCATTAAGGCTGACTGAGCAAAGATTTATTAGTTTGCAAGATATAAGCAAAGATCATATCTTGCACAGATAAGATGTGAGTGAATTGATTGATGTGAAGAATGAAAGTGATGCAAACTATTGTAAAGATATCTTATATGATTTGCAAGCCTTATGTGATGCAAAATCTGATGTATGATTAGAGAAAGTGTGAGATACAATAGGTAAGACAATATTGTATGTATACCTAGTCTTGTGAAGAAACTTTATTGTACAATTGCATGTTAGGGCAATGGGATCTTCTTGCATACATTGTATTAGCTCTACCAACTCCCAACAGGGTTGAAGCAACTCCTAATATGGTTTAAGAAAATCCTAGTAGGGTTAAGGCTTTTGGTAGGGTCTAGTCCTCTAACATACACTCCATAAACTATATTTATTTCATAGAATCCTAAAAGGGTCAATATTTTTAACATGTGGTGTAGGAGCACCTAACCCTCTACTCTCGAGAGCATCTACCATTTCTAACTCTTTATGAGTTTTACTCAAGGGTATTTGTGACTAAGAGACATTTGTAATAGGTAGAAATAGGTATCTTTTAAATCAAGCCTATTTGTAAGATCGAGTCCCCATTTGGTGCTTTATAAACCATGGGTTTTGACTATGGTCAAAGGTAACATCTTAGACCTAGCATAGGTTAGGAGTTTCTCCCACAATTGAGGGACATCTCACACTAGATTGAATTCATTCCAAGTGCTTCCCTTCCCAAAAAGGATGAATATAAAATCACTCTTGATTAGAATGAAGAAGTGTCTAGAAAAATCAGTATCTATTGGCAAAAGGACTCATTCAAAAGAGTCTCAGTCCTTGTGTAGTCCCTAGTTTTTTGGCCCCTAAAAAGTATGGAAAATGGAGACTTTGTACTAACTCTAGGGAAATCAAAAAAACAACCAAAAGGTATAGGTTCCTTATAACTAGGGTTGAAGTTCTTCTAGACCAAATTAGAGGAGCATGCTACTTTTCTAAAGTAGACCTTAAATCAAAATACCATCAGATAAGGATTAGGCTTGGAGATGAGTGGAAAACAACATTTAAAACCACTGAAGGGTTATATGAATGGCTTCTCATGCCATTTAGTCTAAGAAATGCCCCTAGCATCTTCATGAGGCTGATGAATGAAGTGCTTCATGACTTCATAAGTAAGTTTATGGTGGCCTATCTTGATGACATATTGATCTCCAATAGGTCCAAAGAAGAACACATGGAATATTTAGAACTAGTCCTTCAGAGGATACATGAAAAGAAGTTGGAAATCAACCTTGAAAAGTGTGCATTCATCTAGAGAAAATTGATATTTTTGGGCTTAGTCATCCCAAAGAGTACCTTGAAGATGGATCCTGAAAAGGTTGAGGCTATCTTTAATTGGCCAACACCTAAGAAAATAGGGGAAGTCAGAAGTTTCCAAGGATTGGAAACTTTCTATATGAAAATTTTCAAAAAATTTAGTCACATATGTGCACCTCTATTAGATACCATCAAAGGAGGCAAGGAGACCAAGTTTCAATGGACAACTCAAGTAGATGAAGTATTTGAATAATTGAAAGGTAGGGTAGCACAATATCCAATCTTGGCAATAGTTATGTTTGGAAAATTGTTCATAGTAGAAATTGATGCAAGTAACCTTGCCATTGGAGTAGTCCTTAGTCAGGAAGGAAGACTAGTGACTTTCTTCTCTAAAAAACTAAATAATGCCAAGAAGAAATATAGTACATATGACCTAGAACTATATGCTATCATTCAAGCTCTAAAGAAATGGAGGCACCACTTGCTTCCTAAGGAATTCATTGTCTATAAGAAAATAATGCACTAAGCTTCCTAAATAGCCAAGATAAGTTGAGTAGCAGATACATGAAGTGGGTTGAGAAACTCCAAGTCTTCACATTTTCAATCAAACATAAGAAAGGTACTACAAACAAAGTAGCATATTCTCTCAATAGGAAAGTCACCTTGGTGGAAGAAGTCCAAGTGCAGAGCATGGGAATTGATGGCCTTAAGCAATTATACAAAGATGATCTAGACTTTGGGGACATTCATAAGGTTTTCTCTACATTATTTCACACACACACACACACACACACACACACATAACACAATATATTCTAAATATTTGTTGCAAAATGGTCTATTGTTCAAAGGTGGACACTATTGCATTCCTAGATGCTCCATGAGGGAAAACATGATCAAAGAGAAGCATTGTGGCTCATTAGGAGGTCACTTTGGGATTGACAAAACTATAGAGCTCCTAAGAAGAAACTATCATTGGTCCAAGTTACCTATTGATGTCAGAAGATTTGTTGAAACTTGCATAATATGCGAAAGAGAAAAAGGAGAAGGGAAAAATCAAGGCCTTTATCAACCCTTACCTATTCCAACCAAGCCATGGGACAGTGTGAGCATGGATTTTGTATTAGGTCTTCCAAGGAAAAGACAAGGTTTTGATAGAATTTTTGTTATTGTAGACATATTTAGTAAAATGGGTCTTTTTTTCCTTGTAAGAGCTCTAATGATGCTTCACACATTGCTAACTTATTTTTCAAGAAAGCAGTCAGAATTCATGGATTACAAACATCCATTATCTTAGAAAGAGATGTGAATTTCCAAGGTCACTTTTAGAGGACCTTATGGAAAATGTTGGGCACAAATCTATCCTTCAGTTTTGCTTACCATCCACAAATAGATGGGTAGACTTAAGTAGTCAATAGATCATTAGGAAACCTTTTAAGGTGTCTAACAAATAAACATGAGTAGACATGAGATGTGATCCTCCCTCAAGTAGAATTTTCCTTCAATGAATCAGTCAAAAAGTTAATAGGAAAGCCACCATTCCGGGTAAACTATGGATTCCATCCTAGAGGAGTCATAGAACTGAGATACTTACCAAGTGAGTTCAAAACCATTGCACAAGTTGAAGAATTATAAGCATGGATCAAAAAAATTCATGATTAGGTCAAAGACACTCTAGACCAAAACATGGCAAAATAATAACAACATGTAGACAAGAAGAAGAGACACGTTTCATTCATGGAAGGAGTGTTAGAAAAAATAGTCCACCAATATAAATGAGAGGGGGGAGGGGTGAATCAGTCATCCAATAATTATTAACCTCAAATAATCTTAACCATTCAATCAAAGTAAACAACAAACCTACTAAAATGCACATACACAAATACACCAAGTTTGTTAACTAGGGAAACCCTTGATCAGAGGGAAGACCTCGGTGGGAATGATGCCCACAAGATGATGTACTAATATAAATATTCATTTTTAGAGGATGGACCCTATTAAGAGTCTATAACAACATTTAGTACATATGAGTTCCTATTAGGAGACTTTGAATCCTTGTTAGAAGATTCCAACCTTGTTAGAAGTTTTGCTAACCTTGTTAGGAGTTGTAATAGGTAGAAGAACCCACTATCCAAAAAGCTTCTAAGGTAAGGCCACTAAACTCACTATCCAACTAATCTCTCAACTATTCCTTGCAAAATAATTGTTTATACTATACTTTGGCTTGTTTACTCTATCCTATCAACCAAATCAATCACTGTTAGACCTTTTAGAATAGGCCATGAACCCCAGATCTAAATATCAAACTATAGATCACACAATAAAACCTTGGCAAAGAAGTTTCCTTCACCTTCACTTTGATTTTCTTATCTTCACATTCTACTATTTGTACTTCTTGCAATCATTCATCCATTTCATACATGATAAAGGAAAATGCCTTTTCTTTATAATAATTCCATAAAAGAATTCCCTAAGTTGGCTATTACACCTTCTCAATTAATTATTATAAGACCTCATTAAGAACACATTACACTTAGCGATAAAATTAATCTCTCAGCTTGTAACTTGAATAAATTTCTATATGTGTAACATTATGATGAGCAAGACTTGCTATGTCATCTCTAGAATGTATTCTTCATATCTTTAACTTTAGCTTCTTAGAATAACAACTCTGCTAAGAGATATAGAAAGTTGACTAGAACATGCTTCTGTAAACTCTATCTTAGAGAAGTCTTCACTAAAACTTGAATAACTTCTTCTAGAATTAATATCTTATGCTTTTGAGGTTAGTTGCATATACTAGACACTTAGTAGTATCTCCCATTAACCTTGCTTAGTGAAAATGCTCACTTGTCTATCTGTACCAACTTGATCTTTCTGTTGTTCTTCTGTCAAATACCATAGAAAATTGCTATGTTGACATCAATGAAAAACACAGTCATGAATGTAACATATCATCATGATAATGATCTAATCATGTTTTTGCAATACTCCCCTGTAGAAGTATCATCGACATTCATGCTTTCAATAATCTCCCTCTTTGGTATTGATGGCAACATAGGTGAAAAAATCTAGTTCCAAAAATACCAATTGTAAAGACTGTTAACCTTTCTTTTTAAATCATACTCATCAATCATTCTCCCCATTCAATGTGCTCTATATCAAACTATTTTTCCATGTTCAAACTATTTTCTTAGACTATTTTTCATGCTATAACTTCTCCCCCATTGACATCAATGTCAAAGGTTTCAACAACCATTAATCTCTGTGACAACTATCTCTAACTTGCTCAAGTGTCCAAAGACACTGTTCAAAAAAATAACATCCAAAAAGAGTCCTAGATGACTCTATCTATCACAAATACTCCCCCATATAGGAAGCATCAGTATTCAGTCTAGACAAACAATAGTACTTTGCTACACTAGACTGATGCACTCTTACATCATCTACTCTGATGTAGGAAGGGGCATAACCCCTAGCATACCTCACAAATACTCAAAAGTCTCTTTGGGAAGAGGCTTGGTGAAAATATCTGCAATCTTCTCTTTGGTGCTTACATACTCCAATCTAATTTCCTTTTTTGTAACTTTCTCTCTCAACATGTGATATTTGATAGAAATGTGCTTAGTATTAGAATGCAACACTAGATTCTTAGATATATTCTATATGCTTGTGTTATCACAATGTATGACAATAGGTTCACTAAATTTTATCCTTATGTCCTTCAACATCTGCTTCATCCAAACAACTTAATTACAATTGTTTACTACTGCAACATGTTCTACTTCTCCTATACTTTGTGAGGTATAGTCCTACCTCTTGCTTAGCCAAGAAACCAATATTCCTCTAAGAAAGAAGGCTCCATCACTGGTGCTCTTTCTATCATCCATACTACCTACCTAATCAACATCAATATAAGTGTATAAAGTGAAATCATTAAATTTTTCATACCATAATCCAAACTCTGGTGTTCATTTCAGGTATCTAAATATCCTTTTGACTACTACATAATGTGCTTCTTTGGGATCAACTTGAAATATTGCAACAATTTCAACTACATTTGCTATATCTAGCCTTATGTGAGTCAGATAATGCAATCCTTTGATCATAGACCTATACTTCTTCTACTCAATAATAGGTATCTCATCCTTTGTAGATACCTTTTGTCTAGTTACCATAGGTGTTCCAATGTGTTTAACAAAATTTTTAGTAGATCTTTCAAATACTTAGTCTAAGAAATAAAGATTCCTTCTTTTTGCTACACAATTTGTAATCCTAGGAAATATTTCATTTCTCCTATCATGCTCATTTCAAATTCCTTCTTCATTTCTTATGCAAACTTATCACTTTCATCATCATTTCCTCCAAATATGATATCATCAAAAAATATTACCAAAATCATCAATCCATCATGAATTTCTTTCCAGTATAGATTATTGTCTGCCATACCTTTGCTGAATCCAAGTTTTGTTAAATGCTTGTCCAACCTTTCATACCAAGTTTTGGGTTCTTGCTTCAAGCCATACAATGCTTTCTTTAATTTGTATACTATGTCCTTGTCATATGTTATAGGAAAACATTTAGGCTATTCTATGTATACCTCTTCTTTGAGTTCTCCATTGAGAAATGTTGACTTGACATCCATTTGATACACTTTGAATTTCTTATATGCTGCATATGCTAAGAATAATCTTACTACTTCTATTCTTGTCATAGGAGAAAAGGTTTTGTCATAGTATATTCCTTCTTGCTGCAAGTAACCTTTACATACCAATCTTTCTTTGTTCCTTACAACTTCACCTTGTTCGTTCATCTTTTTCCTGAATATCCATTTTGTTCCTATCACATTCTTATCTACTGGTCTGGAGACTAATTCCCATGTCTCATTCTTCACTATCTGATCCAATTCTTCTTTCATAGCTTGCTTCCAATAGTCATCTTTACATGCTTCATCTGCATTCTTTGGTTCAACTTGAGATATCAAACATATTTCTTCATTGATTTTTCTTCTTATCATCACACCTTTATCTCTGCTTCCAACGATTTGTTTGGGTGGATGATTCTTTGTCATATTCTTACTAGAAGTAGGAGTTGTCATCTCAACTCTTAGCTCTTTTGAAGGTTCTAAGATTTGTTCCTACCTTAGCTCTTCTTCATTCTATAAATCATTGTTAGTCTCAAAGAATACTTTATCATTCCTTGGTTTAGGAACAACATTCTCATCATTTGAATTGTAGTCTAGTATTCTTTCTTATATCCTGAATTTCTCATCAACTCTTACATTTGCACATTCAACAATAGTCTTAATTCTTAGATTATAACATCTATAGGTATTGATTTTTAATGAATAACCAAGAAACATACCTTCATCACTTCTAGCATCAAACTTACCAATACCATCATCTATTTTGATATAAGATTTGCTACCAAATATTCTAAAATACTTAACTGTAGGTGAGTGACCAAATGATAGTTCATAAGGGGTCTTGTTTGTGTCTTTCCTGACTTGCACTCTATTCATAGTGTAGACATCTGTATTTTCATCTTCTCTATAAAATATCTTGGATACATCATTCTCAACTAACATATCTCTTGCTTCTTCTATTACTGACCTATTTCTTCTCTTTGCAATGCCATTTTGTTTAGGGGTTGTTGGAGATGATAACTATCTTTTGATTCTATTAGCTTCACAAAAGATGTTAAAATCATTTGAAGTAAATTATCCTCCTTTGTATGATTTTAAATATTTAATCTTCATACTTGATTCATTCTCAACTCTATTCTTGAATATCTTGAACTTATCAAATGCCTTAGATTTTTCTTTAAGAAATGCAACCCACATAATTCTAGAAAATTCATCAACTAAAATCATGAAATACTTTTCACCATAGAATCCTTTAGTATTCATAGGACCACTAAGATCTATATGTATAATTTCCAAATTTTTTGTAGTAGTAAACTTCTTGCTCAAAAAAGAAAATCTATTATGCTTTGCTAATACACACTCCTTACAAATTGTGTTAGTAGGCTTTACAATCTTAGGAAAATCTCTAATTGTAAACATACTACTAGTCTGCACAATGCTATCAAAGTTTATATGAAAAAAATTCTTATGCCATAACCAATTGTCATGTACCTTTGCAACCAAACATGTCATTTCAGTAGGATTTAGTTGAAATATATTATCTCTAGATCTAGTTTTTGTTTCAAATACCTTTCCATCTTTGTCTTTGATCATGTATGTCTTCTTTGTGAATTGTAACTGATAACCTTTATCCACTAGTTGTCCAACATTTAGAAGATTGTATTTAAAACCACCAACAAAATATACACCCTTAGTGTTAGTCTTACCATCAAGAGTTATAGATCCAATACCTTTAACATTACACATTGCATTGTTTCCAACTCCAACAATGCCTCCATCATGACTTTTGAAGTCAAAAAATTTGTTCATATCACTAGTCATATGATGTGAACAACCACTATCAATTATCCAATCAGATTTCTTTTCAATCTATGATACCAAAGCCATTTTCCCCAGACTTTCTTCTTTAATAGATACAAATCCTATTTCATCATCACTAGCACTTACTGCTTGTTCATTAGAATCATCTTCTTCATTTTCATACAAACACTCTCTATCTCTTCTAGGTTTGAAATTTCCTCTATACTTTTTCTCTCTTTTAGGACACTTAGATGCATAATGATTAAACTCATTACAAATCCAACATTTAAAGATTTTCTTACCATCCTATTCTCTTCTTACTAGAAGGGATACTCCTTCTATCTTTTTTGTCCTCATCAGATCTACTACTACTAGAAAAGTCTCCTATAGCACTTGTGCTTCTTGATAAAATATGTCAAATATTTAGGACATTAAAAGCTATTTCTATTCTGGTTGATTCTCTACACTATCTAATCTCATTCTCATCTGCTTCAAGTCTCCAAAGTAATGTTTCCTTTGTGAAATCTTTGGTACAAGAGATAAAAAATTGTATCATTTGAACTAATTTCTTAAATGGTGGTATTAAGCTCTTCAATATCTTCCATATCACCTCATCATCTTCCTTAGTTCCTCCTTGAGATCTAATACTTGCAATAATTTTTGATATCCTGCCTACATATTTTCTTATAGATTCATCTTCCATCTTTTTTAGCATCTTGAAATGCACAAATCCAACTTTGTAACCTCAATTTCTTAGAATATTCATCACCTTCAAAAATATTTTCCAAAGCTTTCCAAATCATATGAGAAGTATTAAGTGACTTTACCTGGTTGTACTCAATTTTAGGAAGTGCAGACAATAATGCTTCTCTATCTCTCATGCCACACATTAAAAGTTCTCTCTCTTCTTTGGTACAAGTTTCCAAATCTTTTTTAGAAATGATTTTCTTTTATGATTTTTTTAAGATCCAATATCCTTGATCCATACATAATAAATGTGTCTTCATCTTTTCCTTCTAGCTATCATAATTTGTTCCATTGAACTTTGGACTATCCTTTCTGAATATGTTTTCCACAGATCTTCCAAAGTTGTTAAAATTTATCTTCAAGGACTTGATGCTCTAATACCAATTGTTAGAAACAATAGTCCACCAATATAACTGAGAGGGGGGAGTGAATCAATTATCCAATAATTATCAACCTTAAATAATCTTAACCATTAAATAGAAATTAAAACAAACCACACTAAAATGAACATACACAAATGTTGGTCTCAGATTGGTTTTGACAATTGAGTGGCAACACACTTAACCCAAGAGTATAATATAGATGCCAAGCTACAGTGTGTGTTGAGCCAAAGATTCAATAGGTGCTGAGTGAACTTCAGGTGCCGAAAAAATTTCAAGTGCTGAGTGATAAGTGATGCCGAGACACTATAGATGCCGAAAAAAGTATAGATGCTGAGTGAAACAAAATTGCTATAGGAGTTGAGTGAAACATAATTCCTATATGTGCTGAGCATCAACAATTAGTAAGTGTTGAGTAACACAAAATCAACATATGAGTTTGTATCTTCACAAACTCATATGTAAACCATTTTTTGACCTGACTTAGGATGAATCTCGAAGGATCTTGAAGATAAGATCAAATCTTTTACTATACCTATGTAATCAAAATGCAACTAATGAGAAAAATGGAGAAGGCATGCAACCAATAAGAAAAGTGAAAGGATTGAGTGGGAAATAAAGAGTGAATATTTATTGTAGATTCATACCTAACCCTAAGTCTTAAAAGGCTTTAAAAAGAGGATGAAACCCCATTGTATGTGCGCATGTGAGATGTGTATGGGTGAACTATAGTGAAGTTTAGAGGGGTGTTTAAATACTTAGAACAAAATAGAACAACATTACAGAATTTAGTTGATCATGAACATAATATCAGAGTTTCAAGAAGAGACATATTAGATCAAGCAAGGATTAGAGTAGTCAGCGTAGAATGAGGATCTGGAATCAACAATTGAGGATTGCAAGTCATCAGGTCAAGACATTCTACTATATTTTCTAACCATTGTATTATGAGAATGAAAATCATATGATGATAGGTTGGCTTAGCAGCTATGTTGGTTTAGTAGCCATATTGTAGATCCTTAACAGTATTGTAAATCCTTTAATAGGGTAACATTTCAAGTGAATGTCTGTAAATCCTTTAACCATGTCACTTTTAATAGGGTGTAAAGTCTTTAACATGATAGATATTTCACAAGGTAGACCATTGGAAGTGGTCAAACTTTGTAACTTTAAACAGTTACATATTACTACAATGATACTTTGCAGGTGTCATCTCCACCCTAGTTTTACCTTCTCATTTTGGAGGATTTCTAGGTTACCAAATCTTGTGTTGTCCATTTTCATGCATGTCTTTACTTTCATGTTTACTAGATGAATTAGATGCATGTGAATGATTTTAGTTAAAATGGTTTAAAGAGGTTAAAATTAGTTACTTCTGATTCACCCCCCCCTCAGAAGTAAATCTTCCCACTTGTAAATTCCAACAATTGGTATTAGAGCCAAGTTCTCACAAGGAGGAGCCTTAAAAATTGGAGAAAGATCTGGAAATGGAAGTCTACAATCTTGGGAAGATCATAGATAATTAGGCAATTGATATACAATTTTCTCTACACATTTTGGAAGAAGCCAGGGAGGAACTAAGAAAATCCTTAAAGGGAAGAAGAGACATTGCAATAGCTAAAAATGATACACAATAAAAGGAAATTTACACCACAAAATTGTTTGCAAATTGAGATTGAAAAGAGTTTTATGTAGAAATAGTAGACCTAATGGAGAACACTCAAGCTTGAACAAGAGTCACAAGCCATGATGCTCTGTGAGGTGATTGAACAAAAGAAAAGAGCCATTGAAGATAAGGCTATGCTAGAAGATGAGAATAGAAACTTTGCCAACAGATTGGAAGAAAAGTCAATAGAGCTTGCAAGAATTTCAAACATATAGCTAGACACCCTAAGCCAAATGATGAATGCACACCATGAACTGAATGTCAAAGATATTGAGATCTCTACATGGAAAATGAAAAGTGAACAACTGCAAAATGACCTAAAAAGAGAGAAGGAGATTGTAGAAAGCTTCAACAAACCAAATGAGGCCATCAAGTACTTTGAGTAGCTACTAAAATCACCAAGGGCTAGCAATGATACTTTAGGACTAGGATACACCATCACTAAACAAGAAGAGTCATCCAAGACTGCAGAAGAAAGGAACAACAAAGGTAAGAACACTAAAACTACTTGTCATTTTTGTGGTAAAAAGGGACATACCTCTAATGTATGTAGGAGCAAGAATGCCCATCAACATGACAAAAATAAGAATGTGAGTCACTGTCATAAGTGCAAAAAGCAAGGACATCAAGCACATGACTACAAGACTAGGACTATCAAAACACCAAGATTTGAAGGTCACTCCTACAATTGCAAGAAGTATGGACATAGGGATTTTGAGTGTAGATCAAATCCTATGTGGACACCTAATTAGCTAGCAAGAGAAAATAACCATGGATATCACTACAATTGGGACTACAACACCAGGTACAACTATCATTACTGTCAAGAATATGGACACATTCCTAAAAATTGCATAAGAACACATTTTAGTGGAAACTATAGTAGATGGTTGAGTCAAACCACATGTTTTAGTTGCTTGAAGATTGGTCATATCAGTAGGAATTGTCCAACAAGGTCAAAGGCACCCAACTTGAAGAACAACAAAGGTAAAAAGAAGATAGATGTTGAACACATCAGAGGAGAAATGAATAAGACATGGAAGAAGAAAGATGGGAGTAGCACATCATATGAAGGGATCACTTTTCCTAAAAGGTCAAGTGGTCACACTTCTTCAAACTAATCATAAGAAGGCATATGGAACTAATTTACAAGGTTTTACCATACATCAATTCCTAAATAATCAAGTACTGAAAAGAAGAGATCAACATGGTTAAAGATGCAAAGTTAAAATTTCAAGATTTCATAAGTGTTGCCAAGTTGCCCTCAGATGCCAAGTAAGATTTCAATACAGGCCAAGTTAATTACCAAAGACAAAAGAAGCCAAATGATTGGTTGGAGTCAAGTTGGTAGTGAAAGCTGAGTAAAGAGAAAATTTAGTTGAAGCTAACTAAGTGATAATCCTATGGATGCTGAGTGATGAAAAACCAATGGAAGCTAAGTAATATAGAAATCCTTATGAAGCTGAGTGAACAACTAGAAATGCACTATGTATTAAATGCTATGAAAATAGGGTATATTATCGTATTTTCAATCATTTTTCTTCATTGTGATCAAAGAGAAAAGATGAAAAAGAGTGAAGAATGACTACAAAGCAGAGAATCCAATGTTTAAGTAGATTTCAACAACAATTCAACATGATTTCATCGAATTTGAGGTATTTCCATTTGTGCTGAGTTACGTAGTTTCACATTTTCTTTGAGTTCAAATGCTAGATCGCAAAAATGGCTTTTAGCTCTAGGAAAACACAAGGTAAAGAACTATTTGAAGTTCAACTAGTGTCCAATGAAGTAAAAAAACCAAATTTTGGCCAATTCCATAGGTAGCATATAAGAATGACCCAACTAGAGCCCTATCTATCATACCCCCTAAGGTAGTTATGGTTCAGGATGTTAGGAGATGTTACAATTGCAAAATTGGAGCCATGGGTGACATGGATATGAGGGAATCTTATGAGAAATTGTGTGAAAATGGAATCTTAAAAGAAGAGTATCAGATTGTTGAAAATAAGGGTTTGACACATGCCCTAGAATTCCCTATAGTTTTCAAAATAGAATGGATCAGGATAGTGCTTAGTAGGATACATGATAGAAGCTTATGGTTGGACGATGGTCCAGTGAAAATTACAAAAAGGGTTGTACATAGAGTGATAGGGTACCCAACCCTAGATCGACCAAAGACCCTTAGGAGTGATGCTAAGGAAGAAATTAAAAAGAACATTAATACCAAAGAGGAATGACAATTGATACCATTGGACTTTTCTGTTATAGTCATTGCACATAAGTTCTACCAATCCAATAGAGTTAACCATGTGCCTTGCATTGCAGTAGATGTTGGTTAAAAATTAGTGAAGAAGGATCATACTTATGTTCTTGCAGAACTACAACTACAACAAATTAATGAAAATTTAGTAGCTACAAGGAGAATCAAGGGAGCCCAATGAGAGTTTGGTGCTATTTTGATTTGCATATTCTTTTATGTATAGAATGAGTTTCCTTCTTTTGGTAAAGTTGATTGGAAAAAAAATAGGTCTATCATAGCTCAAGTCAATGAATACATAGAACATATGGGAGCTAATTTTGAGACCCTAATGACTAGCTATTTTGAAGACTTCAAGAAAACCATGAAGCAAAGGATAAGAATGCAAGTTTCATTAGTAGAAAAGTATGTAAATGATGTATGCTTTCTTGTAGATATTTATTACACCTATATACAAGATGCCATACAAAGAGTTAGATGGCTAAGACCTCTTGGCTATGAAATAAACATAGATGAGGCACCAACAACTATAATTGCATTGTCAGCTGAGGAAGTGGACAAAAGTGAACCACATTTTGGAACCTATGATGTGGTTAGGTCAAATGTGGATATGGAGATGAAGACTACCTCCGCACCAAAAAAGACAAACAAATTGGTTAAGAAGTTAAAGGCCAAATTTGGTGAGGGCATTGTAGAAGTAGAAGATGAAGAAGAACAAGGTCAAGAAACACTTGCTTTAACCCAAGGAATGGGTGAGGATGTAGAAGAAGAGGAAAGTACCAAGAAAAAAACACCAAAGCAAGAGACAAAGAATAGAAAAGCTCATAAGCAACCAGTTGCACAGCCCAAGGGGAAGAAGAAAGCAACAAAGCCAAGCCTAGCCAAGCCAACTACAAGGGAAGATACCAAGGCAACAACCCAAGTGGCAAAGGAATGTGGGAAGAAAAAAACCAC
Source organism: Cupressus sempervirens (assembly GCA_028749045.1). Taxonomy (NCBI): domain Eukaryota; kingdom Viridiplantae; phylum Streptophyta; class Pinopsida; order Cupressales; family Cupressaceae; genus Cupressus; species Cupressus sempervirens. The sequence goes on from CM053785.1 coordinate 403,315,098, forward strand.
AAAGCAAGGAGGGCCTACAGAGCAAAAGAAGAGAAGAAAATATGTTGCACCTTCAGAGTCAAACAAAGAAAAGACAAAGTCTGATGATGATCATTACAGATTGGTAAGATGTTCTACCAAGTCTAAATTGGAAAATGTTTGTAATAACATTAGGGATAATGCAGATCTAACTGGTTTAAAAACCATTGATTTTAATAAATTGTCAAAATAAGAACATAACATAGTGGAAGAGTCCATCTACACTATGATGGCTAAGTTCAAGACCACCCCACTTGAACTAGACAATTCTATGCCTAAGGAGCTAAGCTCATTAGTTGAAAATAAATGGCATTACTGCCTTAAAATGGAGAAGGAAATAAGGGAGTCAACATTGGCTCATGTAATGCTTGACCTAACTAAAGGTCAAATAAACAAGGCTAACAAGAAACATGAGAGCAAATTTGCACCCAAATATAGAGCCTTTAGAATTTTACAAAATCAAATTGAAGATGTTGTGCAAAAGTCCACATGAATGTGGGAGTTAATTTATGGATTTACTACTATCAAGGAAGCATAGGAAGATCCCTTTGAGGGGAGAAATGATGAAGAAGAAGAGGAAAATGGAAACAATGAGGAAGGAGAGAAAGAGAAAGAAGAGGAAGTAGTGGAGAAGACATAGAAAGGTGAAGAGGCAACAATTGAATAGTAGCAGGAAGAACAAAGTGTCTAGGAAACCCAATTGCCACCACCAAATCCTCCACATATAACACCTACAAAAATTGTCATTTTTAAGGATGTTCCTGACACCTCAGGTCAGAACATCAATCCAGTAACTATAGAGGATCTCAAAAAGATCCTTCACCAGACCACATTATAATCACAACTGTGCACAAATCCTATTTTGATGAGTGTGGAAGAATTGCAAAGAGCTATAGCAGAGATCACTAGGGAGAAGGTGAACACACAAGAACCACCTTCACAACCTCCCATAGTTACAATAGATCAACCAAAAGAGAAAGAAGCACAAGATACAACTGCTAAGGTTGATCATATTGTCATAGCAACAACAACTATCGAGGAGCTAGCAAAGGAGTAGACAAGACAAGATGTTCCTTCAACACAAAGCCAAGGTGCACCTCCTCAAATAATTGTTATTGATCAAGGCAGTAGAGAAGAAGAGAAGGAAGAGGAGAAACCCCTAAGGAAAGAGAGCAAGAGGCAATACAAACATTGGTGAACTTGCCTACTATGGGGACTCCTACCAAATAGGTGAGCACTGATGTAGTACCACTGCAAATTTCAACACCCATCTCGAGCTCCACCAAGGTAGCAAAGGGTACTTCACTATGGAGACCCTACACTTGATGAGGAAATAGTCATACCAAGTTATGACTCCAAGACAATGAACCTCACACATATAAATGAAGTGCAAGAGGCACTTGAGAGAAGGAAGAAGTAGGAGATACTCAGAAATGAGTATAAATAGAAGCAAGCATTAGTGGAAATCAAAGACATATTCCTTGATGCATTTAGCTTGCTAGTACATGATGAAACCAAGCTCATCATGGAGCAATTTTCCAACATAGTGGACCAGGTACAAAACAAAGACCTTGATACAAATGTTAAGTTAGTAGAGTGGTTTAAAAAGAAATTTCAAATGAAATTCAATGAAAAGATATCTAGTGAGATAGAAATTTCACAAGGGAATTGGCTAAGAAAGTTGAAAAAATGAAAATAGTACTTGAGAACATTTTCTCATTGTACTCCAAATTGTGTGACTCATCATATTTCACAAAGGAAACTAGCCAAAGAATACTGAGCTTGGAACAAAATCTCAAGATATCTAGCACATAGCTACATAAAGATATAGCTCAAAGTGAGAAGCATTTTGCAACAATGCTTTACACCTAGAAGGAGTTAGCTATATTGACAATAGAAGAGGCCAATATCAATGCCAAATTAATACAAATTCAATCTTCTATTACTCCACATTTAGAAGTCCTACATAAGGAACAAGCCTATGTAGAAAATGTTTTGAAGAAAGACCCAAATATTTCTATTTTAGAAGGCCTTGTACATCTTATAGTAGAGACAACCATCTGGCACAAATCACTGGAAATTGCCTTAGACAATTGGGATGCTTCTTTGAAGATAATACTAGAGGTAAACAAAACATTTTTTGCTAAATATTCCATTTATTCTTAGGACCCTTTGACGTAAGTGTCAAAAAGGGGGAGATATAATATTTTTGGGGAGATATACCCATAGGAGATAATAAGAATGGATGGGTAAATAAAAGGAGACATAATTAAAAGGGGGAGATATAAAATTTTGAATTTTTGAGGAGAAATAAGGAGATACATCCAAAAGGATAAATTGCAAGAAGATGTGAAAGGGGGAGCAGAAACAAAGGGGGAGTACAAACAGATTAAACACAAAAGCATACAAGGCAAAGAGTATCAGACATATCATCATGAGAAAAATTAAGCGTAAGAGATTTTGGATACAAAAATGACACATCAACTAAGGGGGAGTTACAAATTTTTGAGGTATACAAAATTTTGAACAAGTTTTTGAAGTTTTGTACATATGCCAAACATAATGTGTATTATACTCATAAAGATAAGATCCATAATGCTTACTTAAGTATTTTTTCCACTCATCTCAAAGGGGGAGATTGTTGGTCTTAGATTGGTTTTGACAATTGAGTGTCAACACACTTAACCCAATTCTTAGATGATGCCAAGTATAATATAGATGCCAAGCTATAGTGTGTGCCAAGTTAGAGATTTAATAGGTGCTGAGTGAACTTCATGTGCTGAGCGAAGTTCAAGTGCTGAGTGATAAGTGATGCCGAGTCACTATAGATTCTGAGCAAAGTGTAGATGCCAAGAAAAATAGAATTTCCATAGGAGCTGAGTGAAATAGAATTCCTATATGTGCCGAGCATCAGTAATTAGTAAGTGGTGAGTAACACATAATCAACATATGAATTTGTATCTGCAAAAACTCATATGTAAACCATTTTTTGAGCTAAATTAGGATGAATCTCAAAGGATCTTGAAGATAAGATCAAATCTTTTACATTACCTATGTAATTAACACACAGCCAATGAGAAAAATGGAGAAGGCATGCAACCAATAAGATAAGTGAAGGAATTGAGTGGGAAATAAATAGTGAATATTAATTGTAGATTCATAGCTAACCCTAAGTCTTTGAAGCCTTTAAAAGGAAGATGAAACCCCATTGTATGTGTGCATGTGAGAAGTGTATGGGTGAACTATAGCGAAGTTTAGAGACTTAGAACAAAATAGAACAACATTGTAGAATTTAGTTGATTAGGAACATAATATCAGAGTTTCAAGAAGAGACATATTAGATCAAGCAAGGATCAGAGCAATTAGAGCAAAATGAGGATCTAGAATCAACAATTGAGGATTGCAAGTCATCAAGTCAAGACATTCTACTATATTTTCTAACCATTGTATTGTGAGAATGAAAATCCTATGATGATAGGTTGTCTTAGCAGCTACATTGGTTTAGCAACCATATTGTAGATCCTTAATAGGATAATAAATCCTTTAATAGGGTAATAGTCCAAGTGAATGTTTGTAAATCCTTTAACTAGTTCACTTTTAACAGGGTGCAAAGTCTTTAACAGGACCTGCCTTTCATAGGGCAGACCATTGGAAGTGGTCAAACTTTGTAAGCTTAAATAGTTACATATTGCTACAGTGATACTTTGTGGGTGTCATCCCCACCCTAGTTTTACCTTCTCATTTTGGAGGGTTTCTGGGTTACCAAATCTTGTGTTGTCCATTTTTGTGCATGTATTTACTTTCATATTTAGTAGATGAATTAGATGCATGTGAATGATTTTAGTTAAAAGGGTTTAAAGAGGTTAAATTTAGTTACTTCTAATTCAACCCCCCTCTCAAAAGTAAATCTTTCTACTTGTAAATTCCAACAACAAATACACCATATTTTTTGACTAGGGAAACCCTTGATTAGAGGGAAAACCCTAGTGGGAATGATTCCCACAAGATGATGTACTAATATAAATATTCCTTGCTAGAGGATGGACCCTGTTAGGAGTCTATTACAATATTTAGTACATATGAGTCCCTATTAGGAGAATTTGAATCCTTGTTAGAAGATTCCAACCCTATTATGAGTTGTGCCAACCTTGTTAGGAGTTGTAGAAGGCAAAAGGACCCACTGTCTAAACAAATTATGAGGCAAGATCACTGAACTCACTATCCAACTGATCTCTCAACTATTCATTGTAGCATAATTATTTTTATTGTACTTTAACTTCTTTCCTATATCCTTTCAACAAGAGCAATCATTATTAGACCTTGTAGACTAGGTCATGAACCTCATATCTAAATATTAAACTTTGGATCACATAAGAAAACCTTGGCAAGAAGTTTCCTTCACTTTTGCTCTGCTATGCTTATCTTCACATTCCACTCTTCAGGCTTCTTCCAATCATTCATCCATTGCATACATGATAAAGGAAAATTTCCTTCCTTTATATTGAATCCATAAAATAATTCCCTGAGTTGGCTATTACACCTTGTCAATTAATTACTATAGGACCTCATTAAGAACATGCTACACTCAACAATAACATTAATCTTTCACCTTGTAACTTAAATAAATTTTTGTACATGTAACATTATGATGAGAAATATTAGCTATGTTATCTCTAGAGCATTTTCTTCACATCTTGAACTTTTGCTTCTTAGAATAACAAATCTGCTAAGAGATATAACAAGTTTACTAGAACATGTCTCTGTAAACTCTATCTCAGAAAAATCTTCACCAAAACTTGCATAAATTCTTTAGGAATTAATATCTTATGCTTCCAAGGTTAGCTACATATACTAGAAACTTAGTAGTATCTCCTTTTAACCTTTCTTAGTGAAAATTTTCAACTGTCTATCCGTACTAACTTGATCTTTTCGTTCTTCTTATGTCAGATACCATAGAAAAATGCTATATTGACATAAATAAAAAACATAGTCATGAATGTAACATATAATCATGATAATGATCTAATAATGTTTCTATGATACTCCCCCATAGAAGTATCATCAACATTCATGCTTCCAACAAGAAGATCAAGTATGGGCTTATCTGAACAAAAAAAGGCTACCAAGGGGACATGCAAAATTGCAGATGAGGAAGATTGGACCCTATCAGATATTGCTCAAATTTGGAAAAAATGCATTTCAAATTTCATTTCCTCCTACCATATCTATTTCTCCCATCTTTAATGTTTTTGATCTCATCATTTTCAAAGGGGATGGATGTACTAATAATGTAATGCAGGATGCTAATGAACATGTAGAATGGATCAAGGATCTACCACCTTTCCAACCACTTCAGTTGGAAAAGACTTTGGATTCTGAGGTGGTTAAGAATACATGGAAGAAGATATAATTAGAATACTTGGTCAATTTTAAGGGTATTCTAGACATAGATGCTACATGCATGGGTATGGAATGCATTGCCAAGCATGGCACCTCTATTCAACAATTATCCTCAAGTGGGAGTTGAGTTTTTCAAGCAAGGGAGTATGGTGTAGGACCACCTAACCCTCCACTCTCTAGAGAATCTATCATTTCTAACTCTTTATGAGTTTTACTCAAGGGAATTTTTTCCTAAGAGACATTTTTAATAGGTATAAATAGTAATATAATAAATCAACCCTATTTGTAAGACCTAGTCCCGATTTGGTGCTTTATAAACCATGGGTTTTGACTATGGTAAAAGGGAATATATTAGACCTAGAATAGGTTAGGAGTGTCTATAGGTTTTATAAACATGTTTTAGGCCCCTAGGGCACAAGGAAAAACTTCTAATTGGGTTAGATTGTGCAATTTGCAAAAAATTGCCAAAAGTTGCATAATGCTAGAAAAGTTGCTTGACAACTTTTGTAAAACTTTGTCAACTTTTGCATAATTATTCCCCAATGGTAAAAACCTTTGAATATTGGTTTTTTTGGTTGGGGGAAGTCTTAAAACATCCCTTTTAGGTGGGTGGAATGCATCAAATGTAAATTTTCCATTTGAATCAATGAAAGATCCTATTTTACTTTGTAAAACACTTCATTTCCATAGTGTACAGACTAGTATAGATTGGAACATGTGGATGAATGATTGATTTGGAATCATTAACATATTAGTATAATAATTCAAGTGGTTTTAGGTTTTTAAGTTCTCTATAACTAATGATATTTGACTTCTTTCTCGAGTGCACCAAAACCTTCCGATTAGTGACTAGTTTTAGTAATAATGCCCTAACTTGCATTCCTACCATAGAAACTTCATGCCACATGGTAAAATGAAAGTTAGGAGGTTGTAAAATAATATAACTTAAGTATGGGACATGGAAAGAAAGGCTAATCATTTTTCTAGCAAGCCCTAGGCCAAACATCTCTATGTGTTTGGTGTAGGACATCAGGTGTTGAAGTGTTGCAAGCACTTTGGGGATGGATGAAACCAATATAAAGATGGATAATGATCTTTGATAGATCCCTAAATTTTTCCCAATTGATAATATAACCTAGTCAATCACCTATTTATTACTTCCTTCACAAAACCTAGCAATTAGGCCTAATAAAGGAAATTGCTGCATTTTGATAAGAGGGTCATTTGACCAGTTTGGAGTTTGAAAGTTTGGAATATGAAGCTTCTTCTAAAAGGGTATCCATATATGAAGTTTTTTTTTTTGGGGATCCTTTGGAGAAATTTCAAACTAAAACCTAATTACTTCATTGATAGGGCTAATTGGGGCTCCTAGGCCTAAATGGCAATTTGGCTATCTATGATATTTGGAAACAAGATAGGCTAACCAAACCCACCATTTTAAGTTTTTTGAATGTTAAGGAAACTTTCCATTTCCCTATAAAATGATATGTTACCATTTCAAGAATAAACCTAGTATTTGGAGATTTTGTTCTTTAAGACCTAGTTGTGCTCTTTTGGTGCCTAGGCCATGTTTTTAAGTAAGTTTGTTTCAAAGGTGTAGAGCCCTCTCTTGAATCCATTTTTAGGGTGTTTGAAATAGTTCAAGCCACACCACATCATTGTTTCTTTTTTAAGGGAGAGCTTTGCATCAAGTGGTATCAAAGAAACCTAAGATCCCCCAGGGTAAGAAATTTGACAACACTATGTAAGGATAAGAGGAAGGAGGGTTATCTTCAAGGATTCCCAATGCATAGATTATGAAATACTTGTGAGACCAAAACCTAAGGCAAGATTAGCAAAGAGACAAAGATACACAGTTGATGAAGCAAGAGATGGATAAGCTTATAGAAGAGCTTCATAATAGAAGTAGTGAGAACTTTGAAGAAGTCAAACAAGGAGTGATGAAGAACCCCTTGAGTAGGAGGAATAAAAATGTCTTGTTGACCAAAGGATGCTTGTGAGGACTCTAAAATCTATGGAGAGGAGATCCGTAGATGCTAAGCTTAACTTGCCCACATATAATGGGAAAATGGACCTAGAGGCTATAATGGATTTGGTAGATGCCCTAAATAATTTCTTTGATTGTGACGACATCCCTGAGAAGCAATGGGTGAATATTGCCAAGTCTAGACTCAAGGGCTCTGGACTCACATGGTGGAACTTCACTTAAGATGATAGGGTGAAAAATGAAAAGAAGAAAATCACCACATGGAAGAAGATGGTGGCTCTATTCAGAGAGATCAATGTCCCTAAGGATTATGAAGTTTAGCTTTATAAGAAGAGAATGGTTTTGAGGAAGAAAGAGATGGACATCCCTACTTACACTCTGGAATTCTAGAAGTTGGTGATGAAATCCAAACTTGTTGAAATTGAAATTGTGAAACTTTCTAGGTATATGTAAGGACTAAGGCTTGCCATTCGAGATGAATTAAGTTTGAAAAGCCCTACCACTATAAACTAGTGCTATCAATTGACACTCAAGGTTGAAGAAAAGTTCAAGAGGATGAAAGAACAATGTGGTAGAAACAAGGAAAATAATGATAAAGGAAAAGGAAACTTTAGGGCTATAGGAATGCAAGGAAATAAAACTCAAGGAGATTCTAATAACAAAATAACCCAAGGTGAGAACAATTCAAGAGGTGGATATAGAGGAAGGAGAGGAAATGGTAAAGGTAGAAATGGTGGAAGAAATAATGGGCAGATCAAGTGCTACAATTGTAACTAGATGGGCCACTATACAAACAAGTGCCTAAGAAGTAGAAAAACAAGGAGAAACAAGAGCTAACCTTGTTCAAGAGGATGGTGATGATGAAAGTGTTAGAGATTGTACTAGTGAAGAAGGGGCTACTCTCATGATGAAAAGGACATTGATCCAAGAACCCATACTAGTGGAGCATCCACAAAGGAAGACTCTCTTTAGGACCAACTACAAAAGCCCTAAAAAGATATGTAAGGTAGTTATTGATTATGGTTCTATTGAAAATATTGTCTCTAAAGAAATGGTAGATAAGTTGAATCTAGAAAGAATACCCCACCCTAATCCCTCCCATGTATCTTGGTTAACCAAAGGGCAACTAACACTGATAAATGAATAGGCTTGGATAGATTTTCAAATAAAAGATTATAAGAATAGAGTCCTTTGTGACATTGTAGGCATGGAAATCTATCAACTTTTACTAGGTTGTCTATGGAAATATGATCTTAAGGTAAACCATGATGGTGTCGCTAACAAGTACCAAATCACCAAAGATGGTCACAAGTATAATCTTCTTCCCAACCCTGACCCTCACTAAGAGAAACCCAAAGAATAGTTAGTTGTCATGGCAGGTGAACAAGAGATGTCAAATACAATCCAAGACTCTCAAATAGGGTATGACCTAGTCCTCAAACCTAAGATGAAAGAAGTCACTCAAGAAGCTCCAAAATAATTCAAAGATCTATTGCAAAAGTACAAAGGGATACTTACAGGAGATACTCCAGATGAACTCCCACCATTGAGGGACATCTCATACCAGATTAAATTCATACCAAGTGCTTCCCTTCCCAAAAAGGCTACATATAGACTTAGACATGATCAAAATGTAGAAGTATCCAAATAGATAAGTGATCTATTGGAAAAAGGACTCATTCAAAAGAGTCTCAGTCCTTATGCAATCCCTAGTGTTTTGGTGCCTAAAAAGGATGGAAAATGGAGACTTTGCATTGAAACTAGGGAAATCAACAAAATAACCATAAGGTATAGGTTCCCTATACCTAGGGTTTAAGATCTTCTAGACCAACTTGGAGGATCATGCTACTTTTCTAAAAAGGACCTTAAATCAGGTTACCATCTAATAAGGTTTAGGCTTGTAGATGAGTGGAAAACAACATTTAAAACCACTGAAGGGTTATATGAATGGCTTGTCATGCCATTTGGTCTAAGAAATTCCCCTAGCACTGTCATGAGGCTAATGAATGAAGTGCTTCATAACTTCATAGGTAAGTTTATGGTGGTCTATCTTGATGACGTATTGATCTTCAACAAGTCCAAAGAAGAATGTATGAAACATTTGGAACTAGTCCCTCAGAGGCTACATGAAAAGAATTTGGAAATCAACCCTAAAAAGTGTGCATTCATGTAGAAAAAAATGACATTCTTGGGCTTAGTAATCTCATAGATTACCTTCAAGATGGATGATGTAAAGGTTGAGGCTATCTTCAATTTCCCAACACCTAAGACAACAGGGGAAGTCATAAGTTTCCATGGATCGGAAAATTTCTATAAGAAAATTTTCAAAAAATTCAATCACATATGTGCACCTCTATTGGATACCATCAAAGAAGGCAAGAAGACAAAGTTTCAATGGACAACTCAAGAAAATGAAGCATTTGAATACTTGAAAGTTAGGGTAGAACAATATACAATCTTGGCACTACCTACCTTCAACAAACTATTCATGTTAGAAGTTGATGCAAGTAAACTTTCCATAGGAGCAGTTCCTAGTTAGGAGGGAAGACCAGTGGCTTTCTTATCTGAAAAACTAAATGATGCCAAGAAGAAATATAATACATATGACGTAGAAATATATCCTATGGTTCAGGCTCTAAAGAAATGGAGGCACTACTTTCTTCCTAAGGAATTCTTTATCTATATAGACAATCATGCACTAAGCTTCTTGAATAGCCAAGAGAAGTTGAGTTGAAGATGCATGAAGTGGGTTGAGTAACTCCAAGCCTTTACATTTTCAATCAAAGAACTGCAAAAAATGTAGCAGATGCTCTCAAAAGGAGAGTCACCTTGGTGGAAGAAGTCCAAGTGCAAAGCATGGGGATTGATGCCCTTAAGAAGTTATACAAAAATGATCTAGACTTTGGGGAAATTCATAAGGTTTTCTCTACATTATCTGATGCATATAACACAATATATTCTAAATATTTTTTGTAGAATGGTCTATTTTTCAAAGGAGGACAACTTTGTATTCCTAGATGCCCCATGAGAGAAAACTTGATCAAAGAGAATCATTATGTAGGATGTCACTTTGGGATTGACAAAACTCTAGAGCTCCTAAGGAGAAACTATCATTGGCCCAAGTTACCTACTGATGTCAGAAGATTTGTTGAAACTTGCATAATATGCCAAAGAGAAAAATGAGTAAGGAAAAATCAAGGCCTTTATCAACCCTTACCTATTCCAACAAAGCAATGGGATAGTGTGAGCATGGATTTTGTATTTGGTCTTCCAAGGACAGGACAAGGTTTTGATAGGATTTTTGTTATTGCAGACAAATTTAGTAAAATGGGACATTTTGTTCCTTGTAAGAGCTCTAATGATGCTTCACACATTGCTAACCTATTTTTCATGGAAGTAGTTAGGATTCATGGATTACCAACATCCATTATCTTAGACAAACATGTGAAATTCCAAGGTCACTTTTGGAGGATTTTTCATGTCCCCTAATTATGGTAATATAAGTGAATGAAATAAAATAGTTTAATTATTTTAAATAAATAAATATATTAAATTATTAGAGTAAATGACTATATATAAACATATTATAATTTCATGATGAATAAATATAGTTATAAAAATATGTTTAATAATATAATATATTATTAAAGAATAAAATAATATATTATTGATATAATAATAAGATGTTACTAATGTAATAAATAATAAAATAATAAGGTCAAATAAATACTAATAAGTAAAGATAGAAATTAATATAATAATCAATTCTTATAAATATATTAATAAAACTTAACCTTAATGAAAGACAAATATGTCAATAAATGAATAAAGCATATAGACTCAATTAATAATCAAAATATTGATTAGTCATGAGGAGTTGTGACTCATGGGTAAAAAGATATAAGTATCAGGGGAATGGAGATAACCTAGATATACTTCAAGTGGATCAAAATCATAAAAATATGAATGGGAATGAATAAACTTACAAACTATTGATGAGATAATGCATATTTGAAGGTGTAATTGAATGCAAATTATCAAGGAACATTACAATGGTATCAGAGAAAGTTCCTACTATCCTGATGGAAATATCAATAGAAGAAATCAAGAAGAAAAATATTTCAAATAATCACATTGAATTTATAGAAAAGGCTGAATGGCATAGCAGGCACAATCTTGCAAGGCTATTATGTAAAAATTATAGATAACACAAATTTGATTTGGTTGATCTCAAAGATAGAAATATGATCTATACAATTTTGTTGATGGATAGAATTAGATATATTATTAGATATCTGATAATTACTCCAAGAACATTTTGTACCAAAATAAAAAAGAGCGTATACAAAAAGGTGCACAGAGCATCATCAAAAACTATGAGACATAGAATAGAAGAATTTGGGAGGAAAGAAATCAAACATGCATGGATATTAAGCACAAAAAAAAATTCAAATACTACCCAATATACAAACTACAATATATATACATATAATCATTGTATGTCTTGGAGTCAATATCTTATTTGATCTAGTGAATATACCAGCATCATATTCACAAGAACCTAACCGATATGCCAATTAATATTATGGCCAAAAAAAATTCAAAAATAAAAAGGAGTCATTGTTTGGGAAAGGGCATGGCATTGATAGTGATACGATAAATATAAAGAATGTATCGCAAAATAGGAATGATATCATACATTGACAAGAAGGAGCAAGGACAAAACAATGTGGAAGGGAGATAGTCCAATCAACATAAAAAATGATCATTTCCAATTCAATTAGAATCCATAACACATACCACAACATGGCCAACATAGGGGTAGATTGTTGATAAAGTGAAAGAGATATATATGTAGTCAATGGTTTGCAAAACCAAATACACTAGTGGATTTAACTAGTACCTACTCAAAAATATGTTATATTTTGAAGTCAACATGTGTGCTTCTTATTGGGTGACACATGAATGAATGCCAATGAAACTCTTCATGAAATCCTCAATCCACCATTTTGAACTTGAAAGGAAAAGAGTAGTTTCTCGGGTCCTTTGAGAAGGAAACAATAAGTAATCCAGAATTATATAATAAAAAATAATGAGACTATGAAATTAAAAGTGAGCACTAAACAAGGCGGTCAACATAGAAGCCAAATCTTGAACCAAATTAGGGAAAAAACACATTGAATAAGGTAGATGGAGTAGTGGATAAAGGTATATAAAGTATTATAAAAAGGAATATAATGAAATTGTCTAGGCCTATTGTCAAGGTTATTGAAAAGTATACATCCATCATCAAGATCTATTCATTTCTGATATCCTCAACCAATGTTATGGTCGACACTCACTACACACATGTAACCAATATAATTAATTTTTTTCTCTAGCAATCAGAGATGCATTCCATGCCTACCATAAAGTTCCTAAGCTATAACAAAGAACACCATCTTATAATGAACAAGTAAATTGAGATTTAAAACAAGTTTGACAATTGAAGGAAGACAGTGAGACTGAGACCTAAGACTTAGAAGAGATATATAAGAAAATGGAGATAACATAGCATACAGAATAAAAGAAAGTGCTAAGCTATCTAGAACAAAAAGTATTTCCATGGATTGCCTACATGAAGAAGGTATGCAATGTTACCATTGTAGAAAGAGCCTTGCAGACACTGCCACCATGGACAAGCTTGCAAGAGCTAAGGAGACCATAGTCACTAAATATATTTAAAATTGCTTGAGCTTGGAACCCTAAATCACATCAAACATCACCCAAAAGAATGAAAGTAACAATGAAAAATAATAAGACAAGTGCATATAAAATAAAATAAAGAGAACCAAAGTGATAGGAAATGAGATAATACAAGCATTTATTATCACCGAAGCTCTCTTTTTCCTTTGTGAGCAAGATGTGGATTTGATACAAATGGAAGTCATATTGAAGAAGTCATGTTCAGAAGAAGTAAGAAAATGGACTCTTATAATTAGATTGGTGACTATATCATCATCATTGAATGGAAAATATGCACATCCAGTGATAAGGTAAGATAATGGTAAGACTAATTATATATATATATAAAATTATTAAATTGGTGAACGAAGCCATGCGGAGGGAAATATAAATGGAAAGGGTGTAATGAATTATGTAGTAAGGAAAGGTAAATATAATTATGGTTTTGGTTAATAAGTTAATAGATACTCTAATATCAAGGGAAATATAATGAAACTTATAGAATATAAATGGTCATGATAAGAAGTAGTACTATAATGGAATCATATCAAATTATTTCTTTAATCATTAATTATCAAAACAAAATGATTCAAAATAAATTGGAAATGCATGTCAATGAGGAAAGGAAAAGGTAGGTAAGAGGGGAGGGCTGATCCTTAAGGCAAGAGAGGGATGTATTCCACTCTTGGGTTTAGGCTTATCAAGCTATGGGACCCCACTACAATACCTGAGTACTCTAGTAAGACAATCATTAAGAAGTAATCATTCTAAAATGATCTCAAGATTGTGTTAATCAGTAAGAAACTAGGTGGGTAAGAGGGTAGGACTGAGTCCTAAGGCAAGAGGGGTATACACCAACTCTTGGGTTTATGTTTATTGAGCTATGGGACCCCACCATGATGTTTTGAGGAATGTGGTATGGTATAGCACCTAGGCATGCTAAGGGTGGAAAACACCCATTTGAAAGGTGGGGACCAAGGTCTTGTCAAGTCTTTAATGTGGTTTCTTTATCCAATCCCTAGGTGACCTAGCCTATACATACAATGTAATCAATAGGATATGAATATATACATATATGAAGAATTATTTTGATTAAAAAATGCAATTATAATATTTTAAATTGATTCCTTGGAAAAATAGGACAATATTATAAACCCTAACAAGTAGGGACATTATAGTCAAGATATTTTTCCTAATTAAAACTATTAGCTTCTTTTGAAAGTATATTCATGAGTACTAACTTGTATTCCTTTGGTGTAGGATTTTGGATAAAAGTACAATGAAAAATCATATTTTTATTAGAATAATCTTATTAGATTATAGGATGATATTTTCAATATGTGTATACATCGTGTATGCTTCATGCCTTCATGCATTAATGTGTCTTCTTCATGTATGCTTCGTGTTTGCAAGTACTCATATATTTACTTCATGCATTACGACATTAACTACATATTCTTGCATCCTAGTTTATGACTTGTATATTGACTTCACAAGAAAGGTTTAGTATAAATGGTCATTGCTTGAGGACAAGAAATTTGAGGAAGGGTGGATTGTCATGTCCCTTAATTATGGTAATATAGGTGAATGAAATAAAATAGTTTAATTATTTTAAATAAATAAATATATTAAATTATTAGAGTAAATGACTATATATAAACATATTATGATTTCATGATGAATAAATATAATTATAAAAATATGTTGAATAACATAATATATTATTGATATAATAATAAGATGTTACTAATGTAATAACTAATAAAATAATAAGGTCAAATAAATACTAATAAATAAAGATAGAAATTAATATAATAATCAACAATAATAAATTCTTATAAATATATTAATACCACTTAACCTTAATGAAAGACAAATATGTTCATAGATGAATATAGCATATAGACTCAATTAATAATCAAAATATTGATTAGTCATGAGGAGTCGTGACTCATGGGTAAAAAGATATAAGTATTTGGGGAATGGAGGTAACCCAGATATACTTCAGGTGGATCAAAATCATAAAAATATGAATGGGAATGAATAAACTTATAGACTATTGATGAGATAATGCATATTTGAAGGTGTAATTGAATGAAAATTATCAAGGGAGATTACAAGATCTTATGGAAAAATTTGGGTACAAATCTATCCTTTAGTTCTACTTACCATCCACGAATAGATGAGTAGAATGAAGTACTCAAAAAATCATTAGGAAACCTTTTAAGGTGTCTAACAAATAAACATGAGAAGACATGGGATGAGATCATCCCTCAAGAAGGATCTGCCTTCAATGACTGAGTCAAAAGATCAATAGGGAAGACAACATTCTAAGTAAACTAAGGATTCCATCCTAGAGGAGTCATGGAACTGAGAGACTTACCAAGTGAGTTCAAAACTAGTGCACAAGCTAAAGAATTCTAAACATGTATAAAAAATTTCATGATTATGTCAGAGACACTTTGAATTAGAAAACTACAAAATAAAAACAATAGATAGACGGAAGGAGATCAAGTATGGGCTTATTTTAACAAAGAAAGACTACAAAGGGGACACACAAAATTGTAGATGAGGAATATTGGACCTTGTTAGATATTGGACAAATTTAGAGAAAATTCATATGAAATTTTGTTGCCTCCAAACATATCAATTTCTCCTATCTTTAATGTTTCTGATCTCACCCTTTTCAAAGGTGATGCATGTACTAATGATGTAATGTAGGATGTTGATGAACATGTAGAATGGATCAAGGATCTACCACCTATCCAACCACTTCAGTTGGAGAAGATTTTAGATTCTAAGGTGATTAAGAAGATAAGAAAGAAGACCTACTTAGAATACTTGGTCAAGTGGAAGGGTCTTCCAGACTTCAATTCTACATGGATGAGTGAGGAATGCATTGCCAAGCATGTCACCTCTATTCAAAAACTATCCTTAAGTGGGACATGAATTCATAGATAGATGTTTCATATGCAATGAAGTTATTCATATGAAAAGAAATTGCACAGGTAAGTCTTTCAAACCTATTGCTAACTTCTACTGTTATAATTGTCATGGTTATGGACATAAAGCAATAAATTGTAAGAAACCTAAGTTTGATAATAATAATGCAAATAGTAGAATGTTTAGGAATACTAACCCCAAAAATAATGAAAGAGGAAGATCACAAAATAGATCTAATGATGGAGAAAGTTCTAATGGAAAAAGGAAATATGTTATATGTTACAAGTGCAACAATCATGGACATATTGCAAGGAATATTAGAGCACCTAAAAATCAAAATAGAACTACTTAGAGAAGAAATGCACCTGTATGTTAGTTATGTAATAAATTTGGACACAAAACAAGATTTTGTAGAATGGACAAAAGGAACTTGAACATGAATCCCAATTATAGAAGGAACAATAACATGAATGATAGAAGGAATGACAACATAAATGATAACAATAAAAAAGAAGCTATAAAATAACATGTTGGTGAATTTAAAGAACTATTTGTGAAAGCTAAGAGTCTAGAAAGTTCTTATACAATTTTGAAGAAACAATATTTTGATGCATTGGATGAGAAATTGAAGTTAGAAATTGTTTGTGACTTAGCCTATTTGAATTAAGAATTTCCAATAGAGGTAGAGCATCAATTGATCTGAAATGATGAGAGATTGCATATTATAAGTTGCATCGTTAGCAAAAAGTAAAGGACATAGAGTGGAGTCTACGGTGATGTGCTCAAGCATTTGTGTGATGACATTAAGCTATATGGAAGAAAACAAGTTTACTAGTAAGTAGTGACAACTTTATGAAGCATAAGCACATGCACATTTAATGCAGAATAAGATTTGAACCAATTTAAGGATTGTGAGCAAGATTGTGAGTACCATTTGTTCATGTAAAAATATTAGAACACTTTATGAGAAATTTGACAAAAAATTCAAGTGTGAAGAAAGGCGTTTGAAGTGTGAATTGTAGAAGCCCTAAAAGGAGACATTAAAGGTATTTTATGAAGCTTTTTTTGGAATGTTTTGTATATTTTGTAAGCATAAAGGGAAGCTAATTAGTGATAGACCCAGATATAAGTTCAAGAAACATCCATTTTTTTCTCTCATAGATGATCTACTAGGAGCATTTTCCCAAATCATGTCCAAGGTGCTTCACGTAGAAGATGTTTGAAGCTACATTCATTGTAAATTTGAGAGCATTAGTGATGAGGATATCCATAAGGAATTAGGAGTTATGTGTAATGGTGACTTAACCCTAAAATATTAATACACATACCTAAATGAGCTAAATTTGATTAAGTATATGTTCTACACATAATTTGATAATCATGAATGGACCAAATTATTTTGAGTAGATTTCAAGAAGAGATGTTTTGGATATGTGATGCACCAATCATAATTGAAAACAAATGAATTCATAAGGTCATAGGTTTAAGTAATGAAAGATGCAATCCCATGAATGACAAGAATGTAAGAAAGATAGTTGAGACAAACCTGTATACTAGGTTTGATGAAAGGAACATGAAGGTGGACATGATTAATGACAAAGGAGTCTAGGTGTTGAGTAAATTTAAGGATACAAGTTTAACCACACTTCTAGAGTAAACTCAGTGCCAACAAGATTTATTCATGCAATATATGTTATGACAATAGAGAGAATGAAAATAAACTTATGTGAGATAGTCAGAACACAACTATTGGACAACATTGCAAATCTAAAGAACACCAAGAATGCAGTCCTCAGATTTGAATATTTTCTAACATATCTATTCTTCTATTCAACCAACTAGTTCCCTAGTATGACTAGTTGGGAAAGTGATGAATGTTCTATGAAGTTGGTAACACAATATTATAGGGCCAAATTGGAGAATGTTCGAGACAATGAAATTGATAGAATGATGAAGAAATTTAAATCTGAGATGAAACAAAGATAGACAATCCCTCCCTCCATTTTGGAAAATTGTAAAGATGCAATGTGTTTCATGGTGGAAACTAATACTATATGTATGGAAACTATCCAACCTAGGGTGAAATTAATTGAACCCATGGGATATGAAATGAGTGAAGAACTCATTAAAGGATATGCACAAATAATATTGTAGTCTGAGAAGGACACTAAATATCTTAGATGGGGTAAATATGATGAAAAGGTAAGGGAAGTACATTCTAAACTTCACAACAAGGAAATCAAAAAGAATGTGGAGAAGAAGATAGATTCCATTAACAAGGAATCTAGTATGGCTAGAGAAGAATTTAATAATATCAAAGGTATTTTATTAGAGATGAAAGCCAATGGGTAGACTGAGGTGATAGAAGCAACACTAATTACTATTGTAGCTCTGTCTAAAGGTGTAACAATTGTAAGACGTACTACGCATGTTAGTAAAGAGATTTGTCCTTCCAAAATTAAATACAATGAATACTCAAAATTCCTAAATAGAAGGACAACTTCCTCTAATAGTTGGAAATACTATCATGAGATTGATAGCTTTCCTCTAAATTTAGAGGTACAACTCCCTCTTAGAAACATATTCAAAGAATTTAAATAGCTGGTTATGTCTTTTACCAGAAGACACAAAGGCTTTCTAGCATTTACCCATCAGTATGGGAGAAATGCAATTATAAGATTTATAAACTAGACAACGAGGAAAGAAAAATGAACAAACAATGACAAGACCATCTATCGAGTCTTTCACATCACAAGGGTAGTGCAAAGAAACATTATTTTATTCTGCTGACTATGAATGAAAATGCAAAACTACACCTTAAACATGAAAGAAATGACTATATAACAATTTTCAATCCAAGAAAATTGTATTTAGACTTTAGAATCTGATATATGGAACTCTCTTTTATTTTAGATGCATATAACAAAATAATAACAATATCATTTTATCTCTGTCATGACAATCAAGTTGCAGAAAAATAAAAATAAAACTTCTATTCCTCCTCCTTGTTATAATCACTATCCATAAAAATGTATTCTCTCACTCCCTATAGCTGTAAAACTACTAGTGAAGAGAAGAACCCACATTTTGTAGAAATCTTCAAAATAAATAACAGTTTTCACTTGCACTTCAGTTCTGGTAATCGCTTCTTGAAAATCATTTTAATCATTCTCATGAATAATATTCTTATCATTTTATAAATATTTAATATTTGAGCCATTTTAAAGTTTCATATATGATAATAGATATTTTTTCCATATTTAAAATGAATCCCATATGCATTCTTGGATAGGTGGCATATGCTGGTAACAAATTGCTATCATGATCTTGTGACTGTCATTGGTAGTTTATATACTTTTTCACTTAAACAATCATAAGTTTTGATTCGTGATGAATTTTATAAAATATCTTGGAGAGAATTTAAATAATTAGGTTTCCTGAAACATATTAAAAATCTAGCTCAATATAATGGCAGGATTAAAAGTTATGGCCCCTGTAACATGACTATTTTTCTGACTGCAACAAATTTACATTTGTTGGTATGTTTGATAGAGCTGCATAGAGTCCATCATAACTTATGAATTTGGCCAAATTTTGAAGATCACTCTAGTGAAGATTTAGAAAACTTGATTTTGGACAATATATCCAAAATTCAAAAAGATGCAACAATGGAGCTGAAAGTTACACACCCTACATTGTGATTGTTGTTTTTTATGTTGATAGAAATATGTGGTTACAAGCTATATTAAAACTATAAAAATATATGCACCAATACCTACACATGAATCACATGTTAGAGTTTCCTTGTTGTACATCTCATTATCCACCACTAACTTCTACCCTTAGATCTTGGACTTTCGAGCAACTTATAACTTTGAATTGAACAGTACACTTTGCACCGACGACCTTTGGGATTTTTAATTTGAACTTGAACTTGAACTGTCTTGAAGGTTCAAGTTCAAGTTCAAATTTCCCATATGTGAATAGGATGATTGAATGACTTGCTTTTAACATTTGGCACTAGTGACAAAACTTGAACTTGAACTTGAACTGACACAAAGGTTCAAGTTCAAGTTTGACTTAGGCACTCCCAAGACTTAAATAGTTGACTTTAAGGATGAAGAAAAATACATGTGTAGTAGTGAAGACACCTAATGCACTTATGAAATAGTTCAAAAGTTCAACTAGTTAGAATACATCATGATTAGAAAAAGAAGAATTTAGAGGTTGAAACACCTATTATGCAGAGAAAGTCAAAGAGATTGGTAAAGATCAAACAAGAACCTACACCATCCTCATAGAAAAGGATCAAGTAGACCACCATGGACCAGGAAAAAGGAGAAAGAAACTACAAATCAATGATTCTAAGGAATCTAAGGATGAAATTGACAAGAAACCAATTGAGAAAGAAAAAAAAGAAGGAAGGACACCTACATGCAAGAAAATATGGAAACCAAAGGTAGAGAATCTGAACATGCAGATTATTAATGATGACAATTTCATATAATTGAATAAATATTACAGTTTGTATAGTAATATGGATAGAAGACAACTAGAGAATGCTATTGTACCGAAGATGATCTTAAGAAATAAGATATTTGATAGTATACAAGGTAAGATCCCATAAGATATTTACAACATGTTACTGAATAGAAAGAAAGAGTAGTAGAAGAAGATACCGAGCTAAGAGAGAGCATGATTAAAAAATTGTGTGAAGTGAACACAAAGGTAGATTTGGATAAAATTTTGAAAGGAAATGAACCCATGCTAAGGAATAAAAGAAGAGAAATTATTCTAATGGGAGGAAATTATGAAGATGTTAAGAAGGAAATGGAAGAAGCCATAGTAAAATATATAACTTCTATGCCTAAGACCATCAAGGAGAGTGCACAATAGAAATCACCAAGTCCAATGTATGTGGAAGCCAATACTCCTACTAATGGTGAAGATGAAGCTAAAGAGACATAGCAAGCCATGTCACCTCCTTGCATAGTTATTGGTATTGAATCCATGCAAGTGGATAGTACGCACATAACTGCTGATGTCAAAAAAATCCATTTATTGGATATGGAACAAACGTTGTTGGCAATATTACTGCCAACACTATTTTTGATGAAGAGGATGAAGAAGAAGAAATAAAGAGGAATACATAAAATAAAATATTAGAGGAAGGAAGAAAGAAGGAAGTAGAAAGGAATAAACAAGAAAAATAAGAGAAGAGGACAGAAGGGGAAAGGAAGAAACATGATGAGAAGAGGAAGGAAGAGGAAAGGAAAAAGAAAGTTGAAGAAAAATTAAAGAAAGAAGAGGAGAAAAGAAAATAAGCTGAAAAAGAAAGAGAAAGGTTAGAAGAAGAGAGGAAGAAGGATGAGGAAGAAAATAATAGTGCATAACTAAAAGCCATTACACTTATTCCTACAACAACTCTAATAGTAGCAACAACAAAAAGAATATCTAATGATGATGATGATTAGAAAGGACTGATGAGTTCTTTGAGTAAATTACTTCAAAAGAAAAAATTAGTTAAGTCTTTGGAGAAATTATTATTAGAAGTCTTAGATAGGATGTAGAGGATGGTTCACACAACTGTTACAAATCTAAACTTGTAGACCAAGGCAAAAAAATTGGTGAAATCTTTTGATGAAGAATTCACAACCTTCTCTAAAGTAGCTTCAGTACAAGCACAAACTAAGCATGATGCATCACTATTCGATTCATTCACTACTAGATAATTTTGGAGTATTAGTAGAGAAGATTCATAATACTATCAAAGGGATTGAAACTAATAAGGAACATGTAATCAAAAGGTTCTCCACTCTTAGATAAATTTTATCATCCAAAAACAATATTTTACAAAGGCAATTGGAGGAATGTCTTTCTTACATCTAAGGCATCATATGAAAAGTTTTCATATACTAACTTGAGCCTAGTAGAAGTGGCATCCTATGGACTTTGTGTACTCATCAGTATATCTAACATGGTCAAGAAGAACTAGAAGAAAGATCTAGAGTGATTAAAACTTAGTTTTGCAAATTGTTTATAGTCAAGAAGAACTAGAAGAAATATCTAGAGTGATTAAAACTTATTTTTGAATTTTTTTTATCTAGAATGACAAGTTGATCAGCAAGAAGAAACACAGTTTTGTATATAGTTTTGACACCTTTTCCATTGATTGCAAAGGGTGAGTAATATAAGGAAAATAGTATATAGTTGTAAAGGAGAAGTATATATGTACATTTAAGGGGGAGCATGCCTATATACCATGTAAGGAGTGATAAGAAATGTAATAATCTATCAAAATATGAATAAAATATTTTCGATTTTGAAGGCAATTTTCGTATAGTTACTTTTTGCATTCATTTTTGTATGACATCATTTTTGGGACTTTAGCCAATTTTCCCAAATATTGACATCAATGAAAGAGGGAGATATTGTTGGAAATATGGCTAGTTACACACATGATGTATTTTCATTTATGGTAACATGTATTTAGTATTTCATTTATGCAATTAGAGTTAGAAAATTGTCAAGTGTTAGACAGATTGCAGTAGTACAAAGAAATATATGGCATGTATGGATGAGTGAGTTTGAGTTAGGACATGTGTAGTTAAGGATCAATATATGACAACATGGTGATGACACATGTCTGTGCGCAGACCTGTATGGATGGTATGGTGCAAGTTACAGTCAAGATACTAGTTTGGATATTTAACAGAATAAAAAAAAAGCATATCAGAGAATTGGATTGTATGATTTAAGGAATTATTTTGGTGGAAAAATAATTACTAAGTCATGATGTACCATCATCCTAGATTTTTACCTGAAGTCATTTATTATTTGGTCAAGCATGTGAATGCATTAAGGATGACTGAGAAAAGATTTATTAGTTTACAAGATATAAGTAAAGATCATATCTTGTGCAAAAAAGATGTGAGTAAAATGATCGATGTGAAGAATAAAAGTGATGTGAACTATTGTGAAGAAAGCTTATATGATATGCAAGCCTTATGTGATGCGAAATCTAATGTATGCTTAGAGAAAGTGCAAGATACTACTATAAGACAATATTGTATGTATACCTATTCTTGTGAAAAAACTTTATTATATAATTGCATTTTAGGGAAGTGGAGTATTCTTGCATACATTTTATTAGCTCTACCAACTCCTAATAAGGTTGAAGAAACTCCTAAAGAGATTGAGGCTTTTAACAGGGCCTAGTCGTCTAACAAGGACTCAAGACACTATATGTATTTCATAGACTCCTAACAAGGTCAATATTTTTAACATGATTCTTTTTTTAGTGGATCATCTCATGGGTACCATCCTCACTAGGGTTTTCCCTTGGCCAAGGTTTCCTTAGTTAAAGAATAATGGTGTTATGAGTTCTCTTTATGCATGGTTATATTTATTGTTCAAAATTGTTGGTTTACTTTCATATGCAAGCTATAAAGTAATTAAAAATATTTAGTTGCAAGAAAAAGTTTGTAGAATATTGATTCACACCCCCTTCTCAGTATTATCTATTTCTAATAGAAGATTGGTTTCTTGGCTAAGAAAGAAACATGATTGTATTTCACAGAGTACAACTGAAGTAGAGTATAGAGTAGTAGGAAATAATTTCAATCATATCATGTGGATGAAACATATGTTGAAGGAAATTGGAATAGAATTTTCAGAACCTGTTATCATACATTGTGATAACATAAGAATATTAAGTATGTCTAAGAATACTATGTTGCATTCTAAGACTAAACATATATCCATTAAGTATCATGTTTTGAGAGAGAAAGTTGCAGAGAAAGAGATCAAGATAGAGTATGTAAGTATAAAAGAGCAGTTTGCAAATATCTTTATGAAGCCTTCGCCTAAAAATACATTTGAGTATTTTCAAGGTATGCTTGGGGTTATGACCCTACTTAATTTTAAACAAATGATCTAGAAAGTGCATCAGTCCAGTGGTATAGAGCACTATTGTTTGACTAGATTGAATGCTCAGGCTTCTTATATGGGGAAGTATCTAAGATGAGAAAAGTCATCAAGGAATCTTCATAGATGGTTTCAAATAGTGTCTTTAGACAATTGAGATGGTCGAAGACCTTGAGTAGATGATTGACATAATGAATCCTTTGTTATTTATGTTAATGGGGGAGAAACATAGATGAAAAAAATCTCCTATGAATGGGGGTTATACTGTATTAAAGACATCTCCTATGTACGAGGAAGGAGTGTTGTCAATGTTGATAGAGAGAAATGTTGAATGGGGGAGAAGTTGTGAACAATTGATTTCCATCCATGTAAAACTAAGAAGACAAAGAGTTGTTCTTGAGAATTAGAGTGTGAAAAATTGGTGTCAATCCTAAGAAAGAGATTTAGATAGAGCAGTCTTCTAGAGGATTTCATATTTGATTGATGAAGAGGATTTGGAAAGAAGAGAACAACAACACAACAACAAAGTGTTGATATGCTATTATTGGAATTTAGATGTTTTTCATCTATATTTGCATCAATTCCAAAGGGGGAGATTGTTAGCATGAATGATAATGGTATTCCTTTGGGGGAGTATCCTCAAAATTTCTAGAACACTTTGAGGGATTGTTTATGTTTGACATGTTGTATTCATGACTGTGTTTGTAATTTATGTCAACATAGAATTTTTTTTGTGAAGACTAATAGAGTAGTGGACAGAGAAAAAGGTCAATCAATTGAGTATTGATGATCATGTTATGTATAGTTAAGGACATGTTCTACACTATGTCTTGATGAAATGGTTAAGTGTACATACAAAGAATTAAAGACATGCTTAATATATGGTTGATTTATTGAGGATAGTTTACAGACAAAGTATCTAAGAAGTAGTTTATGATGTTTGGATTGTATCTCCTAACAAAGATATAATCTTGATATGTGAAGTTATATAGTGACAATAGACAACCTTATGATGATTTCAATGAGTGCACAAGATTAGAGGTCACACGTGTGATAAATTGTAAAAATTGTGAGCCAATAGTGTTGTGTAAATTATAAAATAATTAATTATCTTAAAGAGGTCCATATTTAATTGAGAAAGCCTAAAGGATGACTCAAGGAATTATTTTTAGGATATGGTATAAATGAAGGATATTTTTTTTTTTGGAAATATCCATGAAGTATGGATTGTGTGAAAAAGAATAGAGTATTTGGAAATTGTGAGTAAGAGATTCAAGGGATTATTGGATGCGAAGTTGGTGATCTAGTATTAAGATCAGGATAGAGGATTGGTCTAGTTGGTAGGATAGAGAATGAGGAAGTATAAGTAAAATTTATTCTATTATTCTATAAGGAATAGTACAAAGATCAGTTGGATATTGAGTTCGGTACACTTGCCCCTGAAGATTTTTAGACAGTGGGTCCATCTATCTTCTACAACTCCTAATAGGGTTGGAATCTCCTAATAGGGATTCAAAGTCTCCTAAGAGGTACTAATTTGGACACTGAATGTATTTTTTAGCTCCTAGTTAAGTCCATCCTCTAGCAAGGAATTTTTTTATTAGTACTTCATTTTGTGGGTACCATCCCCATTGATGTTTTCCCTCTGATCAATGGTTTTCCTAGTTAACATATCTGGTATTATTATGTATGGGTATCTTCTTATGGTTTTTCATGATACTACTCACATGGTTAAGGATTAATAAGGTTGATAAATGTTCTAATAGTTGGATAATTGATTCACCCCCCCTCTCAATTTTCTTGGTGGACTTTACTTTCTAACAATTTTAGAGGCTGATGTTTGTCTATGAATTTCATTATCCTTACAATATGAATTGAATTGATTAGATGTGAATTCTCCACCTCTATCAGACTTCAATTTTTTTAAATCTTGAATCTTAATTCATTTTCAAAAATTTCCTTAAAGATCTTAAACATATTAAATTCTTCAGATTTCTCTCTTAAGAAAGTAACCCACATAATTCTAGTGAAATCATCAATGAGAAAAATAAAATACTTCTCAACGTAGAATGTTCTTGTCTTTGTAGATCCGCATAAATATGCGTGTGCAATCTCTAACTTCTCTAAAGTAGTGAATGCTTAATTCCAAAATGGTCAACTTTTTTTTTTTGCTATCATACATTCCTTACACATCATGTTATAAGGTTTTATAATCTCTGGTAAATCTTTGACAACATTTGAATTACTGATGTTCACTATGTTATTAAAGTTTGTATGAAAAAATATCCTATACCATTACCAACTATCATCAAATTTTTCAATAAAATACCTTATCTTAGAAAGATTTAACTAAAATACATTACCTCTAATCCTAGTGCCAATTGTATTCTTATTTTCTTCTTTATCTTTGATTGAACATTTCTTATCAATGAATTATAAATGATAACCACTGTCTAAAAGTTGTCCAACACTTAACAGGTTATGTTTCAAGTCATAAAAAAAATAAAAAATCATGTGTTTGTCTTACCATCAAGTGATATTGAACCTCTTCCTTTTATCAAGGTGTATTGTCCCCAAATCTAACAACACCTCCATCATTCTTCTTTAGCTCCAAACTTGTCTTTTTGAACTATCATATGATGTGAACATATATTGTCTATAATATACTTTATTCTCTTTCTCTTAACATGTAAAACACATGTTTCTTCCTCTTTAATAATACTTTCCTATTTAATAGAAAAAAATCCTATTTTATCCTCATTATCATTCCTTCAAAGTTAATATACTTAATCTCAATCTCATCATCACCACCATAAAGACATTCTTTATAAAATTTTGACTTGTAGGGTCTCGATTTAATCTTAGATTATTTTATAGGAAATCTAGATGCAAAATGACCAATTTTCTTGAATCTATAACAGTGTATAGGTAACTTTCCTTTAAATACTCCCATACCACTTTGTTCTCACTATGTTATCAAGGCTTCAAGTTCATCCAAATTTCTTTCCTTTTATTCAATTTCTTCCCATTCATTTTCATACTCTCCAATATTTTTTCTACTAGTGCTTGTACTCTTGGTTAGTACTCTTTTATCTTTATGTGCAATGGATTTAAATGCATTCTCAATTATACCTAAATAATATTTCAATCTTGTAGTTTCAAAATCTTGTAACTTACTAGTTAACATTTCTCTATTGAAATCTTTGATGAGAGGAATGACTTCCTCAATCACATTGACTTTTATCTCATAGGCTAGTGGTAAGCATTAGAGATTTTTTTGAATAACTTCATCTTCTATTATAATTCCTCTTGTATTTTATATCCCCATTACAATTTCAATAATAATTTGCAGATATTCTCTAATGGTTTCATCTTCCTACATTCTAGCATTATCTAATTTTGTTTTCCAATTTTGTAACTTTTCTTTCTTTCTATATTCAACACGTTCATATAAGTTTTCTAATTTAACCTAAATATCTTGTACTAGGTCAAGTTCCTTCACCTATTCTTCCCTTGCAATCATCTTGTACTAGAATACCTTCTTTTCATCATTAGTGCATGAAGATAAATTTTTATCTACTTTGACATCAATTTTATCCTTCATGTGTTGGAAATACAATAGGGAAAGTAAACTCTGGGGGGGGGGGGGGGGGGGGGGGTGGTGGTGGTGGGGTGAATCGGTCCTTCAAAACTTTAAACACAAAATCATTCACCACACATCCAACTTATAATTATGCATGCAAATTAAAATAGCTAGCTAAACATATTCATCCATAGTATGAAAGAAAATAACATTCAACACATGTATGACATAAGATATTTGGTTACCTAGAAACCCTCCAATGAGAAGGTAAAATTGGGGTGGGGATGACACCCAAAAATCTCCACTACTACAGTAATAAAGTGTATCTAATCAAGGTTACAATGTTTGATCATGAAACATGATCTACCCCGTCAAAGGTTTTCCCTATTAAAGGCTTGCAAGATTTTTAGATCTTACCTTGTTAAAGGATTTCAACACCCTGTTACAAGTGTGCCTAGTAAAAGGACTTTAACTTACAATGAAGTAAGCACCCCATTAAAGGATTTACAATAGCCTATTAAGACTACTCTGTTAAGAGATTTAACTAATTCACCAATTATAATGTCTTAGCCATGATCCTATGATTAACACTTTGCTATTAGATAACATATCACCTCTTTCCTAATGTGTATTTGATCCTCACTGATTAGATGTATCTCTTCTATCCTCTAACTCCTTTCCTCTGTTCTCCTTTAATTGATTCTACAGTGTATCTCAATTCACAATTCCTTAGTCACCATGAATCTAAAAAGTTTAGGGTTTGTCTTCTTTAAGAAGACCTAGGTGACTTAGGGTTAGGTATGAATCAATGATTGTGATTCACCCATATTGTTGCTTAATCCTTCCCTTTTTCTGATTGGCTACATGTACTACATAGGGATCCTCAATAATGATTCATCCTTATCATCGAGGACCACAAAATAATCCTCAAGTCAGCTCTAAAATGGTTTACATAGTAGTTTGTTCCATTACAAACAACTATGTCAAAACTGTATTACTTGGCACTTGAAGAATTTGATGCTCGACATCCAATCTCTCTTCAATGTTGTAACTTGACCTCTAAATGACTTGACATCCACTGATCACTCAACATTTAATTGACTTGACACTTTATCTACTCGACACTTGAGTGACTCCGCACTTACTAGTTACTCGACATATACTCTATATCTCTTGCTCGACATATAATATATGACAACTTATGCTCAACATACATTACTTGTTCAACATGAACCAAGTAAATGACTTAAGTATATTGTCACTCATATGTCAAAACCAATATGAGATTAAAAATCTCCCCCTTTGACATGAGTGATAAAATAATTGGTCATGCATGAATAACCTTAGCCTTTCAAGCATAACTTAGATAATATACATTTAGTATTTGTCTTACATACAAAATTTTAAAAGTTCAAATTTTTTCAAAACTCATGACTCACTAGTCATACCTCAAAATTCAATAACTCCTCCTGAGTTGATTATTCTATTCTAAACTAAAATTGAATACTCTTGCTGAGTATATCTGCTATGCTAATTCTGTCTCTTTTTGGTCTCACCCAAAACTTATCTCTCCTTTCATGCATTCTCCCCCTTTCTTCATTCTCTCCCTTAATTTATTCTTCCCCTTTTGGCAATTATGTCATGGGTTATACATGAATTTTTTGTTTGTCCAAGAAAGTTTTATGGACCTCAAATATTATCTTCAGAGCTACATCCCAGTTATCACATGCTACTTCCAATGATTTGATTTGGATAGATAACTCGGTAGTAAGGTGAACTAAGCCTTCATGTGTAGAAATATGAGGATCTTTCTTCATCATTATTTCTATAAAGGCTAGTTCTTGGTGTAGTATCTCCATGTGTGGGGTTAACATAGACTTTATATTGATGAATGCAGCCCAAATGTTTACATCTTGAGCATGTAGGGCTACCAAATGACCTTGGAAGTTCATCAAAGTACTAAAGTTCTTTTGAATCTATGCTAGAGAATTGGGTAGAGTAGTACCTATTAGCTTCATATCTCCTTGCAAAGTGTCAATATGGCACTATAGTTCTTGTGTGAATAGAGTTGTATGACACAACTTGGTGTAAAGAGAGATAATATTCTCTAATACTTTCTTCACACTCTCAATATTGGTTTCTAGCTCAATCTAGTGTAGTGCAATGACACTAGATATCTGTTCATCCACTTTGGTTTGAAATTTCTTCTAAGACCATTCCAATAATTTGACATTGGTATCTAAGTCTTCATCATTAATTTTCTATACAATATTTTTGAACTACTCAATGATGGGTTTGGCTTCATTAGGTGCAGGGAGGCTGAATACATCAAGAAATATGTCCTTGATGTCATGAAGGCCTTGTTTCTTCCTATGCTCCCTTCTAAGTAGTTCTTGGTGTTTCTTCCTTGCTAGAGCATCTTGTAATATGCTCAACTCATTTTCTCTATTTTTATTATAGTAAGATCATACTTTGGTAACTCAATCACCTCATCTAAGTTGATGTCACCATAGGATGTAACCTCATCAACCTTAGATGTGCTAGGACTTGGCATTGAGGCTTGCAAAGGTGTAGCTTCAATATTCATCCCGTGAAGTGCTTGACTATGAGTATGAGTAGCTATATCTGGTAAGGTAAAGAGTGTCTATATTGCTATTACTTCTTGTAGCTTCATAGTCAAAATTGAATCTTTAGTCCTATTCTTCTCCTTCTCTTTGATCTCTTCTCCACCTTGTGCTTGTGGTGTAGGTTTAGGACTGGCTTCCCAACTTGTTTGAACTAGTGTCTTTTCTTTTTCAATTATTGTAATTGGAGGTACCTTAGTGCTAATATGTGAAGGCATGATGTCCTTCCTATGGTATACTACCAAATGCATGGTAGGTTACACCTCTATAGATTAAGAGGGGGCACTTGATAATGCTTGATTTTTCTCCCTTGTAGATGCCAATTCTCCCTTCTCAATCTCATACACACTCACCAATAGAGGATGACTGCATAATTGTGCCTTAGTGGTAGAATTAGTCAGTATCTTCTACATATCCTCCTTTGTTAGGGGATTGATTTTCTCAATTGTGGTGTTAGACACATCCTTAACCTTTACTATATCTTCTTGAGGACTGACACTTGACATTTGTACTACTGTTACATTTTGGTATAGCTATTGTTCTTCTTTGTCTATTGTCTTTGTAGTGACTTCCCCATGTACTTCCATGATAGATTCATCATTTGTTTCTTCAACTATCTCTTCCTCTATTTTTTCTTCACCTACTTCTTTAGGTGCTTGCTCAATAGCCTTTTGTGTTGTTAGCCCATAAATTACTTTCCATATTTGTGTGCTTTGCTAGACAACAACTTCAATCTTGTTCTATAAAATGTTGAAAGCTTGGTACTTTAGAGAAAATCTCCCCTTGTACTTTTCAATAGCTTTTCTTATCTCAGACTTGTCCAATCTAGCATCACTCTTGCAAGTGTACTCTCTCTAATATTTCTCTTTGTTGTGAGACTATATTTCAACCTTTGCTCAAATCTATCTTATAGGCTCTTTGGTAGATAGTTGGTAGTCTCAATTGTAGTCATCTTAAAACTTTCCATTATGGCATATATAAAGTCTTCTACTTTACCCATATCTAACTTCCCAAGTTTATCAAACTCAACATGTGTGAATCCACTTAAATAAGCATTATTCTTAGTATTTTTACACAAGTTGTCAAAAAAAGAAGAGGGACTATGAATTAGCACTTTGAATTGGTTGTTATCATTTGACTATATCCTCTCCTCATTTGATTCAGCTGGGGAAATATACTTCTTTCTTTTCTTCTGCTCAGGTTCATCTCCTTTTGTAGCTCTATTAGCTCTCTTGCCTTTAGGCTTTTGAACCTTTTGAGTTTTCTTGGTAGTTTCTCTAGTGCTAGCCTTGGTAATAAGAATTGTAGGATTTTGTTGTGAAGATTTCACAACCTTTTTAGGTTTTCTTATTGTTGGCTTCTTTTCTTTCCTCTTCTTTTCTTTCATGGCAACATGTGCTTCATTGGCTTCTTCTCCCTTGGCACCTTCATTGATTTATGCTTCTTCTTCTCCTTGGTCCTCACCTTGATGTTGTATGATAACAAGTGGTTCTTGGGTAGGTGTATCATCATCATCTTCATCATCTATTTTACCCCGTCACAAAATTGTTCTTTGAGTTTCTTCACAAGTTTATTTCTTTTCCTCATCATAGAAGCTATCTTTAAATCCATTATGACCTTTGAATTTTCTACATCATAGTTTCCAAAAGTAGTGGCCTCCTTATCTACTTCTTCTACCATTAAAGAAGTGATGGCTGTAGGTGCCTCATTAACATTAATCTCACAAGGTAGTGGTCTAAGCCATGTCATCCTTGGAACAACAACTTGAACATATGTGAAATCAACATCAACTAGAAAAAAACCATCATTGAAATGTTTCTCTACTAGTGAGACTAGAATCCTTTGTATTTGTTTCATTGACTTCGTAAAGCCTTCAAAATAGATAGTCATCACACTCTCAAAATTTTCTCGAACTTGCCCTATAAATTCACCAATCTATACTACAACTGATTTGCTAGTTTTGTAAGATACTTTCCAAATGTGGGAAAAGTGTTTTGCACATAGAAAATATACAAAAAAATATTGAACCAAAGTTGCATTGTTTACTTTTTGTTTTCCTTATGGCTCCCAAGTTCTTAGATAACTATTGGATTTGTAACTCGACAAGGTCATAAGAGTGGTATTTCTTTACTACCCTGTAACCAAAATCCACAACCATACATGGTACAATGTTTAACATGCTGGATTGAAAGAACTTATGTGCAATGATTCTTACTACAAAAGAAATTAGGGGATCATAAATTTTGTCTATGGTCATTCCTCTCTTGTTACATAGTGTCCTTGTATTCTTTTCAATTGCCTCTTTTGCATCACTCCTTGTTGTCTTAGGTCTATCTAGGATTGGATACCTTGTCACTCTATGAATGATCCTCTTTGTGATTTTTATAGGGCCATCCTCCAACCATACAAAATTTTCATGAATTCTACTAAGAACAATCTCAATCCACTCTATTTTGAACATGTTTGGAAAATCTAGGGCATGGGTTAACCCTTTTCTATCTACAACCTTGAATTCTTTTTTTAATACTCCATTCTCACACAATTTCCCATATAACTCTCTTATCTCCGTGTCTCCAATGCTTCCAACCTTACAAGTGTAGCAATTCCTTACTTCATGTGTCATCAAAACTTGTGGTGGTATCATCAATAATGCACTAGATGGTTCTCCTTTATATGCAATGTCAGGAATTGCTTAGAAATGTGGTTTTTTGATCTTATTACTTATCAATTGAATATTCAAAAATTCCTTTCCTTCCTTAACCACAACAATAGAAGAATTGGATGACATAACAACTAACTAGGGTTTGTGAAAATTCAAACAACATAGCTCAATACACAATAAATACCTTAAAAATTAGATGAATAGTGTCGAGTAGTAATTGAATTTAGTTTACAAATGCTTGAATCCTTCTTTCCAATTCACCTTTATCTCTTTGTGCTCTCTACAAATTTGAATGATTTCAAATGAGTAGAAAATCAACCATATAGTGCTTAAAACTTTGCAATAAATTCTTAGTGCTTACACAACTCTAATCTTGACTCACTTGGCTTCCATGTAATTTCCTTCATTCTTGGAAATCACTACGAGCTCAGCCAACACTATCACCTTCGATAGCTTGACATCAACTAACTTTCATTCAACAACCATAGTGAAACTTTTCATGCTCATTAGCAATATGAAAACTGATAGATTTCTCCTAAGTTCTAACCAATACTTTGCATCTTACTTCATGCACATATGATCTTTTCAAAACTAAATCCTTGGAATAGATGTATAATTGAACTATGAAGTATCAATCCCATACATACCTCTTAATTGCCTAGTTGGGGATGGTGCGATCACTTGATCCATTGGATGAAGTGATCTCATTTGAACTTGATGTGCTAAAATCTTCCTTCTTCCATGTCTTGTTCATCTACACTTTGACTTCCTCAATATCAACCTTTTCTTTACCTTTATTGAACTCACTGCTAGGTGCTTTTGAGCTTCTTGCACAATTTCTGCTTATGTGACCAATCTTCAAACAACTAAAAAATGTTGTTAACTAAACCATCTTTTTTAGTCACTTCTGAAATGTGTTCTAATGCAATTTTCAGAAACATGTCCATACTCTTGACAATAATGACAATTATAACTTGTATTATAATCCCAATTATAAGAGTTTCCATTGTGCTTTACCTTTTTCTGCTTGTTTGATGACCTCTTGGGCTTGGATTTGCACTCATATGCTCTATGCCCATACTTTTAATAGTTATAGAAATATCCTTCAAATCTTTGTGTGCTTATCATCTTGGTTCTACATTCATGTGCCTGATGTCCTTGCTTGTTGCACTTGTGGTAGTGACCCACAAAATTTTGCTTAGGATTTTGATTTTTAGGCTTGCTTCTACAAATATTAGTAGTATGTCCTAATTTTCCACAATTATGACAAGTAGGTTTGGAGTTGTTACCATTGAAATTCCTTTGTTCACTACTTTTAGACGATTCTCCTTCTTCAGTACTAGTGTAACCCAATCTAGTAGTATCATTGTTGGATCTAGGAGTCCTCATCAAATGCTCAAAACATTTGATGGCTTCACTAGGTCTATTGAAAATTTTAGCAAATTATTTTTCTCTTTTTAGATTATTTTTTATTTGTTCATTCTGTAACTTCAGCATTGTGATCTCAATATCTTTTCCATTCAATTCATGATTTGCAATCATCATTTGATTCAATGTTTCCAATTGCATGTGAGCAATCCTATTCACCTATGATGTCTTCTCTTCCACTCTATTGGTCAATATCCTTTTGTCATCTTCAATCATGACTTTTTCCTCTTGAGCTTTCTTTTTCTACTCGATCACCTCACATAGAAATACTAATTGGACTTCTTGTTCTATTTTGAATTTTTTGACCCCTTCATCTAGGGATCCATTCTTTTCCATTAGATTTGCAACTACTACATCAAATTCACTTGTGTTTCCATCTACAAATAATCTAGTAGTGTCAATGTCTTGGTAATGTGTGTCATTTTCTTCAGTAGCTATCTCTTTCCTTCTTTTAAATGATCATTCTAACTCATCTCTTGCTTTATTTAGTTGATTTAGGGCAAGTTGTATTTCAATCTTCTAGATATCAATAATCTTTTCCAACTTGTAGACTTCTATCTTCAGGATCTTTCCTCAAAACTGCAAAGCTTTCCTTTCCAGAGAACCTTCACTCTCATACCAATTTTTGGAAATACAATAGGGAAACTAAACTCTAAGAGGGGGGGTAAATCAATCCTTCAAAACTTTAAACATAAATTCATTCACCACACATCCAACTCATAATTGTGCATGTAAACTAAAATAGCTAGCTAACCATATTCATCTATAGTATGAAGGAAAATAACATTTAACACATGTATGATGCACAATATTTTATTACCTAGAAACCCTCTAATGAGAAGGTAAAACTAGGGTGGGGATGACACCCACAAATCTCCACTATTGTAGTAATAAAGTGTATCTAATAAAGGTTACAATTTTTGATCATGAAACATGATCTACCGTGTGAAAGGTTTGCCCTATTAAAGACTTGCAAGATTGTTAGATCTTACCTTGTTAAATGATTTCAACACCCTATTAGAAGTGTGCCTAGTAAAAGGACTTTAACTTACAATGAAGTAAGCACCCTATTAAAGGACTTACAACAACCTATTAGGACTATTCTATTAAGAGATTTAACTGATTCACCTATTGGAATGTCTCATAAATGATCTTATGGTTAGGACTCTATTGCTAGATAACAAATCACCTCTTTCCTAATGTGTATTTGATCCTCATTGATTATATGTATCTCTTCTATCCTCTAAATCCTTTCCTCTATTCTCCTTTATTTGATTCTACAATGTATCTCAATTCATAATACCTTAGTCACCATGAATGCTCTATTTTCACATGCAAACTTCTCTCTTTTCTCCTTCGATGCATTCATAAAGAGTTTAGGGTTTGTCCTCCTTAAGAAGACCTAGGTGACTTAGGGTTAGGTATGAATCAATGATTGTGATTCAACCATATTGCTACTTAATTCTTCCCTTTTCTAATTGGCTACATGTGCTACATAGTGATCCTCAATAAACATTTGTCCTTATCATCTAGGATCACAAAACAATCCTCAAGTTGACTCCAAAATGATTTACATAGTAGTTTATGCCATTACAAACAACAATGTAAAAACTATATTACTTGGCATTTGAAGTGTCTAATGATCATCATCCACTATCTCTTCAATTTTGTAACTTAGCCTCTAAATGACTCGACATTCACAGATCACTCGGCACTTACTATTTTCTTGACACTTGAGTGACTCAATACTTACTAGTTACTTGACATATACTAAATATCTCTTTCTCAGCATATACTATCTGAAAACTTATGCTCGACACATATTACTTATTTGGCATGAACTAAGTAAATGACTTAAGTATATTGTCATTCATATGTCAAAACCAATCTGACATTAACATAGTGATCAAACAATAATCATTTCCCATGGATATAAATTTTGTTTGCAACTTGTTCTTGCAATTGTCATAGATATCACCATCAAATTTAGGACTCTCCTTCTTGTAATCCACAATATATCTCCTCAAGCTTCCAAGATTCCTTTTCAAAGAGGACCCAATGCTTTGATACCAATTGTTATGAAGTAAAGCCTAGACAAAGTTAGGGGGAAGATAAATCTAAAGTTATAAAACCAATCCCCTACAATTTAAATATTTGATGTACAATAGTAAAAAATCATACATTAAAACCAATGATTTTTTTACTAGGGAAACCCTTGATTAGAGGAAAAAAAATAATGAGGATTTTACCCTCAAGATAATGTACTAATATATAAGTTCGTTTTGAAAGGATGCAACCCTATTAAGAGCCAATTACATATGATTTAGTACAATAGTCCTTTGTAGAGGATAGATCCCTATTAGAAGACCTTGAACACTTTTTAGAAGGCTCTAATCTTGTTAAAGTCTAAAAATAACAAGTATAACCACTATCTAATTGCTCAAACAAAAGTGAAAGATAATACTTTTAAGATAACATATCCAATAAGCATGATCTGATTAATCTGCAACTTGTTAACATAGTTCCTTTGAAGTTTACTCAATCATCCAACATCATTATATCATCAAGGCTCATATCATATGTATCAAGATGCATTGAAGGGGTTTTAGCTTAGTTGGTTGAAGTAATGAGTTCTCATTGTGGAGACCCTAGTTCAAATCCCAAGAGGGACATCTTTGTGGAATTCTAAGTTGTGACTCTTGATACTCTATTGGTTGTATTTATCTTATTGTAAACGGTGAATTCTAAGTTGTGACTCTTGGTCTTCCAATTGTTGTTTCTAGTGTGGTTTCTCATAAAGATATTGAATAATATAGTAAGTCTCATGTTGTTGCTTGAATAAGAAAAAGATTTGTAAACAATTTCAATATAATATGTATCAAGATGCACAACTCATTTCCTACTCAAACTAGGAAAACATCTTTCCTTTATACCCCTTATAAGTAATCAAATAGGTCATCCTATTAGAGCTTATCTAATACCTAACATACAATTAATTACACAAGACCATGATAAGGCATATACACCTTCACAAGCATCAATACAACCATTAAGTTAAGTTCCCCTCATGTTACAATGAGAATATTATATTTTTCAATGATAAACCTATTTGCAGTGGGCTGACATCCCTCGTAGGATTTGCAACATGGCTTAACCACCTCCTATGGTTCTACATGACTATTGGTTGTATCAGGAATTGATAGGTTAATCTTTTGGTGCAATGAAAACCCCATCCTTTCTAATAATTGGTATCAGAGATTGGTCATAGGTTAGAATCTCGTAGGCCACAACATGTGACACTAGGAGGGGGATTGTTGGTAGTGGGCCAGTGTCCCTCATGAGATTCAAAACATGGATTAACCACCTCCTATGGTTCTATAAGACTACTGGTTGTATCGGGCATTGATAGGTCAATCTTTTGGTGCAACGACAACCCTGTCCTTTCTAACAAAACCATATGGTATAGTAATACAGTTGCATGTCTCTAAAATATATCACACATTATATATTAAGTACCTTTCAAGAAATTCAAAATTCCTCTCAGTTCCAAGTATACACATAAGAACAAGTCTTCTACCATCTTCCATGTTCATCAACATCAATTCCTATTTTCCATTAAAGTATAACAAAAATAATTTTAATTTCCTTTGTCATGATTTCTTGTACACTAGTTTTCTACGCCAATCTTCATTAATAATTGTATAACTTAACCTTAGTCTCATACAATTCATTAACAGAGCTGTTGATCCTAGGGGTTCTATTATTTGGAATGGCATTCTAAGGAATAAGAGTTTTTCCTTGGACAAAGCTAAATGGAAACTTGGAAATGAAGAAGATATCAACTTTTGGCATGATGACTAGCTCAGTGTTGGCCCTATTTGGGAAATTGAACCTTTGAGCAGGCGGGCTAATGTTTGCATTAACAGGTTTGGGAGTAGGGTAAGAGACTATAGGAATTAGAATGAATGGATTGATTTGGCTGAGATATCCTTGGATCTCAAGACACTCATGGACCTGATTAGACATATTCCCTTATCTCACAAGAAAGACTCCATCATATGGGGAGAGATTGTTAATGGCACTTACACTATGGCCTTGGGCTATGAGAATCTTCAAAATTTTGGTCCTCCCTAAGTGTGGGCCAAAGCTTGGTTCTCGGGGCTCACTCCAAAAATCAACATCTTCTTCTGGATTATGTGAAATGTCCCTTTACTGATTTTTTATGATATTTCCAGCCTCAAATCAGAACTTTAAAATCAAACAACCAATATTACAAAGATCTGCCAATTTCCCAATAAAACCCAAATCAGGTATGTCCAAATTAGTGCCAAAAACTTCACAACTTCACAAATTATTAATAAATCTGAAAATGGACATTTTTACATAAATTTCATCAGCATAACAGCCTACAAAATGAAATTTTCAGATTTTTATAGCCTTTACACAACAGCTCACCAATGTAGGGCAAAACTATGCTTAATCGGGCTCCCGAAATTAACACAAAAATGCCCGGAAACACCACAAAACACTCATAAACTATCTCAGAAGTTTAATAATGACCCAATACATATATTCAGCTCTATTTTAACATCATAAAGTCTGAAATACAGCAGCAAACCAAACTGATATGAAACACTCAACTGAAAACCCAAACTCAAACCAAAAAACAACCTCGAAAACACCCAAATCGGCACTATTCAGCACAAAGGCAAACTCTGTATGAGCATGCACATGGAATGGATTCAAAATCCCATCCTTAGCCTTCCTGGAAACTTGCAAACTCCCGTTCTTGGGTCTCCTTCTCCACAGGTTTGGCAGCCTCTGAAGAACAACAAGAAAATTAGCAAGAATCAAGATGTAGAATGAGCCCAAAATGCCTCCAAACCCCTTTTAAAGAGGGCATAACCCTAACTCACGTACAAGAGGGGTTAATAAAATATAATTTAATAATAATTTTTATTTATTAGTCCATTGGTTTCCAAATATTAACCCCTTTTTCCAAAATTTCACCTTTTTGGAGCCTGCCTGCCTTACAAAGTTTATTTTTTTTAAAAATTATTTGAATAGGGGACATGACATTATGCTTCATAATCACATCTTGACACTAGATAATCTCAAAAAGAGGGGAAAAATGATGCATAATAGATGCATTCTTTGTAAAAATCAATTTGAGAGTGTTGATCA
The DNA here is from genome assembly GCA_028749045.1 of Cupressus sempervirens. Lineage (NCBI taxonomy): Eukaryota > Viridiplantae > Streptophyta > Pinopsida > Cupressales > Cupressaceae > Cupressus > Cupressus sempervirens. The sequence continues at coordinate 403,354,577 of CM053785.1, forward strand.
CCTTTTCATCCATTGCCCTTTCATTAACAATATATGGTCTCTTTTCCTGTCCTTTTTTAACATATCCTGGTGTTTTCCTTCCAACATCCTTGATGTGTTTGAGTAGTGGATCTAAGGTAGATTTGGGTGTGAAGATAGGGTTTTGTGGAATTGGACCCTTCCCCATGTTTGCTAGGGGGTCTGGAAGAAGTGTAACAATAGAATTTTAAGGGACAAGGAAACCAAGGTTGAGGTTGTTTTCCACAAATGCTTTAATTCTCTGATGGAATTTTTTTCTACTACCAAAGGTCCTATCCCCTCTATTGTCACCAAGGAAAATATTAAAATAAAGAGGGATGGGTGTATATGGTTAATGTTTCCTAAGGGATGGTGTAAATCTAACTTTGATGGGGTGGCCAAAGGCAACCCAAGAAAGGTTGGAGCGGGTGGTGTTATTAAAAACAACTCTGGGATAGGTATTGCTACGGTGACTTCTTTTCTTGGAACCCAAACCAACCATCATGAGAAGGCTATAATGACTCATTATACCATTAAATTGACTATAGATATGGGTGTGAAAAAACTATGGCTTGAAGGTGATTCAAAAAAAAAAAAAGATTGCCTTAAGGAGAAGAATAAACCTACCTAGACAACAGAGAACATTATAGAAGATTGCATTCTTCTCCTCAAATATTTTGAAAAAATTCATGTGGAAAATGAATACTATGAGGCCAATCATGTGGCTAACAACTTGGCTAACTAGGGCCAATCATGTGGCTAACAACCTGGCTAACTAGGCTATCAAGTACAATGGGATGGGCAAGTGGATGAAAGGTAATAATCTCCTATCAGAGATTAAAGATATGATTGAACGGGAAAGGATCCCTAGAAAATTGGGCATAATTTAAAATCATTATGATAGATAATATGACTTAGAGGAGGGTCAAAAATTTGATGTATAAATTAATTATGATAGTTAGTGCTTTATGGGGAATGTGCAGAAATGCGATGTGGAAGTATGATATCATTCGTACTTCTCACATCAATCATCTCTATCCTTTTAATTTAATGATAGAATTCAGATTGATGGATAATAAAATTGATAACATACTCAAGAAAATGAGAAGAAGCTCATTTACTCTGAGGGGTTTTGATACTAGGTTTTAGGTTAGCAATGAGAGCAAGATGGTTGGAGAAAGGAACAGGAGGGAACCATAGGATGAAGCCTATAAATGGTATAGGAGGTCAAAAGTCTGAGAAATTTTATAAAAAAGGGGATCTCACAACTTTTATAGAAAGGCTTCATGGTTGGAAGCCCTCAATTACCAAGGCTATGGTGAAAAGCTAGAATGAGGGCATCGTGAAAATTGATGGAGTTAAATTTATTGTGATAGAGGACATTATTTCTGAGGTCATTGGTATTCCCATCATGGGGAAGAAATTTTACAGAGACCATAAAATCTCGAGCCAAGTGATGGTAGAATTTACTAAGGACCAAGAGGAGAAGAAAACTCTTATGAAGAGAGGTACCCATTATCTCCCAGGTTCCATAAAGAGGCTATGGAGGTTTTTTTTAAAGGCTATTATCAAGTATATTACCCTTGATAACAGATTTGATCAGCTATGCACTTATTACTTCATGATTTTAAATTGCTTTAGGTATGGGGCCAAAATTTCTATTCCCTTTTACCTTTACTCTTCAATGAATGAGAATATAAATGAATATAAGGAGAAGCACACTAGGAATCTTGCACTCCATGAGGGGCTTTTACTTTTAATTTATGAATTCTTCAAAGCTAGGATAATTGGTAAATAAATTAAACCTAAAAAGGATGGGAAGAAGGATAGAGAGGATTCAAAAGAGTTAGAAGATAAGTATATGCCATCGGACACTGAAGATAGCCAAGACATGCACACAGAGTTAGATAAGGATGATACTCCATGGAGAGGCTCTAGGAAACACAACACTAAATAGGAAAATAAAATAGTTTCCACTCCTCAACCCAAGCATGACCTTGATTCTACCTTTGATAGGGAGTATAATGAAGGAGATGAAGGAATGGACACATGGGGAGAGAGTGAGAAATGCATGAAGGAGAATAGAGAACAGTAAGGTTTGGAGAGGAGAAAGGGAAAGAAAATAATCACTATTAAAATGTCAAAAAATAGAGAGGATTCTGATAATACTGTTAGGGTCAAAAAAGAAAACATCTTGAATCTAAGAAGGAGAAGAAAGGGGTTGAGGGGGATGTATTGGAAGGTTGTGAAAAGGATCATCAAATTCAAGTCTTTGAGGACTATGGCACCAGTCAATACAAATGCTTGATTACTGGAAAAGACAAAAAGGTGGTCTAGAGAAATTTTGAGATGACCTCGGCCAAGGTGGGGTTAAATAAAGAAATAATTAGAACTCAAGTTGAAGAGGATGATGAAGGAAAAATTCTAATGGAGTAATTAATTAATCCATCCATGATTATTTTTAGTGACATTGCTAAGGAGCACCCAAATGCAGACATCATCAACAATGCCAAGAACAGTGCACTCGATAGCTTCTGTACAACTAAATGGATCTTCCATGAACTCCAAGACCTAAAGTACAAGATGTGCAACCTTGAAAGAGAAAACTTCAGCCTAAAGAATAGAATCATAGAAGAAGAAAAGAACAAGGATGACAAGGTGTAGGAAGTCACTAAAAGGGTTGAAATTATGAAAAGATCCTTGAAGATTATTATGGAACAAAGCTATAATACACTTAAGGAAACCAATGAAAACCTCAAGATCCTTAACAGCTATATGGAAGACTAGAGAGCCAACAAGGATGAGGATCCAACCTCCCAAAACACTAAGGAAAAGACCCCAAAGGATTGCTCTAGGAAGTGCACAAAATCCAACATGAGGAAGAAGGATACTCTAGATCTTGATAAAGAGAATTCAGAGATGAAGGAGGCAACAAGAAGACTTTTTGAGCTTAAAATTAATGTAGCTGAAATCTTAAGAGAGATTTCCTGAGTGCCTTGGCTTTTTTTGTGGTGGACTGGCTTTTTGTCCTTTCTCCCTTGCTTTTCATTGGTTCCTGTCCTTTTGTAGGGAGTTGTTTCTTCTATTTTCTTTTAGTTACTATTGTTACTTTAAGTGATCTTTTATGACTATTCCTTTTTTTGTATGGGTTTTAAGGCCCTGTTAAATCCCATTTTCCTTAATAAAAAATTGTATAACTTAACCAAAATATTACATAAAGTACAAGAAACATAAACATAATTTCTACACTCATTCTTCTACCCAAACATAAGATTGCATACCAAATTCTATCAACCACTACCCTAGCTAATCTGATAAATAGTTAGTGATATACAAAATATGAGTCTATTATGAACTAAAGAATATATTTTTTCATCAAATTTTTTTTTTCCTTAAATACAATATCTCTACACTACCTCTAAGAGCCAAAATATCCTCAATTAGCAATAGTTTCATGGGTAGTGGTTCACAAGAAACTCATCTCTTATGAAAATAAATTAAACACTTAGAACTCATTAGATCTAGGTGATGCTCATAGAGGTGAAGCACTAAGACTTCTTGGAAGGTAATCCATCCCAGTACTACTCTATCTTGAGCATGCTTAACTAATTTTTTTTCTCAAGATGGAATGGGTGATCTTGGAAAGTATGGGTGTTACACCTTTGTGATAATTATGTAGATCCAATGAATGCTAAGTGTTTCATTCATTCTCATGAGAGATGTGTTCATGTGAATACTCATGAAACATGGGTCAATGATTTTGGCTCAAAAAATACACATTTTTATCTTGAAAGAAATATAACAATTTGACTTACTATGAAAAACATCTCTTTCTTATCAATTGATTAGCTTAAGAGTAGGTTTAATAATGGAGAATACTTTATAGTTATGCACACTCTAGCTTTATCAATATCAGGATGGGTGACTTCCTAAAAAGTCCCAATGCTTCACATTTTTCATCATACCTCAAATGAGTGCTAAGTGTCCTATTCATTCTCATGAGAAATGAGTTTTTGTGAATAACCACTCATGAAATTATTGGCACAATTTTCAAAAGTGTCTAGTTATGAGATCGATGGAGCTTACAAGTAAGACAAGTTATAGGAGTGTTGCCATTGATGCCAATGAATAATTGAAGTGTTAACCAATATGGAAAAGGAAAATGATGATATAAGTAAGGAAATAAGTGCATGCTAGTTAGAGGAGGACCTGAATTGAGTATGATGAAATAAGGATAGGTAAAGATAGGTGGTCTTCACAATCACACTTGGAAAAAGTGGGATAAGTGTAAAACAATATTGAGTAGAAGATATGATAGCTAAAAAGGAAGAGTAGACTCTTTTTTAGACAAGACAGGATGGGATGAAGTCCTCAAGGATGATTGGTAAGATTAAGGCAGTGAAAATGTTCAAGGAAAAGGTAGGAAATCCATGATTGGACACATTAATGAGTAGGCATAATTGATTGGAAACCTTGGAGAGTATAGAGGGAGCTATCACATCAAGATCCAATGAGAAGATAGGTAGGATAATTTAAAGTTGAATTCATCTGAGTGAGAAAACAAGATTCACAAGAAACCCATGACCTTTCTTAGGAAACTACACCTAACACACACAACCTACAAGACCAATGCATAGAAAAGATAGGAAAAAATGCACAGTAGAGGAAAGATAATTTAAATTTTGAAATTTTAATTTAATGTTTGAAGAAAATTAAACAAGGATCATATATAGTCAATCATTTTCAATTGTTGAAGTGGGATTGTATATTCTAAGAAGATGGAACACCATAGTGCTAGGCCGATTGCAATCACAAGAGAAAATGTAAGAAGAAAGGGTGAAGGTATTAAGAGTTGTAGAGAAGTGTTATGAGTGAACCCAAGGAGCCAAATACAAAATAGATAGAAGTGCTAAAGCCAAGGAGATGCAAGCAAGTTGCATACCATTTTGTGAGCTTAAAGGAGTTCTCAATCAAGCTAAGTAGCTATCTTTCACAAATCACTCTTCTTGTTGATCTCTTGCATTTACAACACTAAATCCCATTGAGGGTGGAATTTAACAAGTCCTTTGTATAAAATCTCTTAACTAGGTAATATATTCACTTGTGTTCCAAGTCCTTTAATCAAGCTACCTTTAATAGGGTAAAGACTCTAACAAGTCTATATGAAATCACTTAACCACATGAAACTTGATAGTGTCCACTATCTTTATAATCTTTTAACAAGGATAATCTCTTGACCATGCACACTCTAGAAGGGGGAAAGCTTCATTAGCATCACCTTAAATAATTATTTTCAGCCTAATTAGGGTTCCATGAGATAAATTAGTGTTATGTGTGTGTACCTATTTATCTTTCATTCTATGTAGTTTATCTACTAAATGTTTAGAGTACAAGAAGTTATATTAGCATAAATTTAAATGATAAAAGCTTGAAATTACCAGTGATATATGGATTCACCAATCCTTAGTATATTTAATATTGTCTGAAAAAATAATTGGTATCCAAGCCATGGTTCTCTAAAGATAAGTCTAAAAACTTGAGGAAAAGATTATAATGATGATGAAAGAAGCAACAAGGGTTTTTTAGGAAAACTATGTCTGTAGTGTGGGAAATTAAAATTGCATTTAAGAACCTTGAGAGATGCATACTGGAAGCATGTCAAGAAAAAATATGCTCAACCTATAACACCACTTGATGCAGACCATACAAAGGATAAATAAATCCATGTTTTTGTCATAGATGCACTGATAAGTACTCTCTCATATATTGAGTATGCTGATGTAGAAGACCTTGATACATCATATGAAATATGGAAAAAGATCCAAAATCATCTATAGAGGAGACAAGCATGTCCAAAATGAAAATGAGGATAGCCTAAGAGGACAATATGATGACATGTGGATGCATGAAGGAGAAAATATTGAGCAATATAGTAAGAGGATAAAATATGTACATCAACATAAGATGGGTTGGAGGGAAACTAGATGAAGATGACATGGTGACAAAGATACTTAGGATGTTTCAACCACAATATGCTATAAGGGTATCAATTATCCAAGAACATAGATCACTGAAGAAAGGTATGGTTTCTCTTGATGCCCTAATAGGAAGGCTCACAAAATTTGAGCTGAGTAATTATAGCAACAACCTTCCTAAGGGAGACATAACATTCAAGGAATCTCATGCATATGATGAACCTATTAGAGGTAAATAAGTAGAGAGAACTTGAAGAACTAGTAGAGACCTTTATAGTTTCTTTTCTAAAGAAGATGAATAAGAGGAGATAGAGGCACTGCTAGCAAGAATACTTCCTAGAGGTAAAGGGGTGTATAAATGTAAGATTCCTTTGAAATGTTTCAGCTTGGAAAAGATAGGACATATAGCTACAAGATGTCTTGAAAGTAGCAAGAAAGATAAGAACAAGAGGTGGAAGATCTTCAAAGACAAAGGAAAGAAGCATTTATATCTCATAGAAGAAGGTTTGACTGATGAAGAGTAAATTGGTTTAGATGTCTATGAGTATATAAAGAAGAGTCGGTAGAAAGTGCTTAGTGTCAAGCACCAAGCACAACAATAACTAGATCCTTGATAGTGGCTTCTCTCATCACATGAACAAAGACCAAAATGTAATGGAGGAACACTAAGATTTGGAAATGATGCTCCATGTGTTGTGATAGGTAAGGGTTCTATATCTTTATATGATTTCAAAAATTGGTAAGATGTGTACTTAGTGGAAGGACTAGAGTATAACCTATTGAGCATAGTTGATGCAAGGTAGGTAGGAGGAAGGAATCAATTCCAGTATCCTAAATCCTCACCAAGAGTACACATGGAAGAAAATAATGATCAAGAAAAAAAGCACCAACTTATTCATGAATAGATACTGATTGATTAGACATCTCAAATGATAAAATATATTTTCCAATATGTAAGGCCTTCCTAGTTGTAGTCAATACAAAGAATTACAACTCCAGAACTTAAATATCTCTATCTAGATGCTTCCTTACTTCCTAAAAATCCATAGAATACTTTCCTAATCCTATTCCAAGTCCTTATAAAGCCAACAAGACCAAAATCTAATCTATCATACAATTAATTACAAAATAGGTGCTACCTTGGAGGAGAAGAAAAAGAACCAACAAATTCCCAAAAGAGAATCCATGCTCTTGTTGATAGGTCCACACATGATCCAAGAGACATTCCCCAACCATGAAAGATGCCACATCATCATAGGAAACTACCTTGAAATAAACTTCACACTACATTAGATGTACCAAGTAGTGAAAAGAAAGTAAATAAAGAGGCATTAAATGATAAGAACAAAGAACATTAGGTTTCATGCACTTAGGGTAGGGATCAAAAATGTGCCCACATTAAGATGTAAACCACACACAAATTAAAAATAAAGAAGTAATGACTACTCCATGAACAAAAAAATGGTATATAAAACATAGTAATACTTTTGGTTGATGCAAGATGCTCTAGTAATATTTTTGGTTGATGCAAGATGCTCATGCATTAGATACCTAGGGTAAATAAAGGATTGATGTCCACATCAGAAAACCTTGATGCTCTAATCTAAATGATCATAAAGATTCAACTCAAATTGTACTTCCCATGAACTATCTTCAACTAGTTTATCCTTCCATTGAACAAAGTAATCCATATAGTTCTTTCCTTTGATGTTCTTACTGACTCTAGTATCCACAACCATTTCAATACCTTCATCATTTTTCTTGGGATAATATGGGTTATCTTTTAATTCCTCATCTGATTCAAAATGCTCAAAGATGTATGTGATATTGAATATTAGTGAAATATCCATTGTTGGAATTCTTTAGAATAATTGAGAGGGGAGTTGAATCATTTATCCAAGGTCCAAATGTAAAAATATTTTTTTTCACAACTTAGTAAACCCATATCTATAAATCATTTTCATCATGCATGCATCCATTAGATCATACAATTATTTAAACTTGTAGGTTACTATCAAATCAACTTGGCAAAAATGTAAACATGAAACATAGTAGATTCAATAACACATTTGACACAATGATTTAACATGAAAACCCAATTTAGTAAAAACCACCAGTAACATGCTACTCATTCTCACTCTTCTAAAGTGATGCCTTGTGAAAAGCCAACCCTGTTAAAGGTTACAATGTACATTGTTAAATGTGACCTGGTTAGAGGATTTTAATCACCCTGTTAGGAGTGAACCTTGTTAGAGTACTTTAGATCATTCACTTGGAATGTCACCCAGTTAAAGCATTTACAAATGATTGTTAGATTAACCTTAATCCAAAGGATTTACCCTAGAGCAATACAATGATTAGAAAGTAACAATAAGGCTTGATCTAATAATAACTTACAACACACTTTGTAGATTAAAAATCTCTATTTTTAGTCCTCCATTCTACTTGACTTTCACACACTTTAGCTCTAATAGCTTGCTCACCCTCCAAGCATCCATACCCTTAAGCCTTCTTTCTTTGCTTGCCAATAGTAGTCTCTTCTCTTAGGTCACTGAATGAAACAATACTCTAGACTCCTTGTCTTCCTTAGGTTCTCACACATGACAACCCTTGCTTTTGACCAACCATCTCTATAAATAGAAAATTTAGATCTTTTTCTATTCAACCTCCATTGGCCATTTTAGGGTTAGGTTGGATAAGGTGGGATTAAATGAATCTACCAATCTTTTCATTTAATTCCTTTCTAGAAACTTCTCCTTCAATCCTCTTTGAATTCACCTCAAAATGATTCATCTTGAATTCTGTGCCATCTCATCAAGCTTATCTTCCACACAATTCTTACAATTCAAGAAATCAAACTTGTTGGCTCAGATTCATTGAATTCATGATCTTTCTCATAATGCAAACACTCGGCATTAACTTGCTTCTAATGCTCAACACATATTGTGTTACTCAACATCCACTATAAAAACACTCAGCACAAACTAAAGTTTACTAGGGCTTAACATCAACCAAACTTTACTTGGCTTACACTATATCACTCAACATCAACTAAACTTTGACTTTTCTTGGCTCCAACTAATTTTCTACTTAGCTTACACTAAATTTTCTTAAGACCTACTATGCAGATTCTGAAGCTTGGTAGACATACTTTGTTAATCTTGTTCTTCTAAACTTAATCAGTGTATCCCAATAGATAATATAATATTAGGTCTTCTATGTATTACATATTGTAATTTTCCAATCATAGACATGTACAATGTTTGATTCACCTCAGCTGAATCATCATTCTTCTTAAATTCAATCTTCACAAGATAATTATGAAGCCTTCAATACCATGCTCTTGGTGCTTGTTTTATTTCATATAAAGCTTTGTATAGTCTATATACCATGTTTTTGTTGTTAGCATCAAAAAATCCTTCTAACTATTCTATATAAACCTCTTCCTCCAATATATCATTTAGAAGTGCAGACTTGATATCCATTTGATAAACTTTGAAACCTTTGTATGTAGAGTAAGCATGCAGAGTTATTATTCCTTCCAATCTTGCAACATGAGCGAATGTTTCTCCATAGTCTATCCCCTATTCTTGTACATATCCTTTACAAAATAATCTTTCCTGACTTCACCATTTTCATCTAACTTATTTTTGTACACCCATTTGGTGCCAATCACATTTTTATCTTCTAGTCTATGAACTAGAGTCCATGTCTTATTTTTCTCAATGTGTTCAATCTCTTCTTTCATGGATTTACTCTAGTCAACATCCTCTAAGGTATATTTCACTATTTTAGGTTCTTTCATGCCAAGAAAAAATGTATCATTTCTCAAGTTGTTCCCTGTTATTGGTCTTGCATCTTTATCTCTAATGATTTGTGCAATAGGGTGATGTCTCTTGACATAATTTGACAATCTTAGTTTTGCTCTATTTTTCTCAATTGATCTCTCAACTTTTGAATCACTATGTACATCTCTATTGGGTAGTTCAACATCTCTTTCATGTATACTAATCTCAGAATCAAAATGTGCCTCAATTTCATTATGTAACTTGGCACCTGAATGTACATCGGTTCCTGAATGCAACTCGACATTCATAGTATGTGACTTGACAATCACTAAAACTTGCTATTGATTTTCAACTTGATTTACAACATCTTTATCAATAGACATACCTTCATAAAAAATATAAAAATGATTTGTATTCTTCTAGTTTCTTCATAGGTTCAGCCTCATGTACTTTTATATATTCATCAATTTTTACATTTGCACTTTCCAGAACTTTGTTAGTGTTAGTATTTAAACACTTATAAGCTTTACTTCTCGTGGAATAACCAAAAAATATACCTTCTTCACTTTTTGCATCTAATTTAGCATTTCTAAAATCCTTGAGAATATAACACTTGCTTCCAAATACCTTAAAATATTTTATATTGGGTGAGTATCCATACCATAGTTCAAAAGATGTTGAATGAGTACCTTTCTTGACTTTCACATAGTTCAAGGTATTTACAATTTTAATTATAGCTTCTCTCTAGTATTTTAAAGCAATATTCTTATCCATCATGAGTGTCCTAGCACAGTCTATTATAGATCTATTCCTCCTTTCAAAAATTCTATTTTGTGGAGGGGTCCTAGGAGCAGATGTCTATCTTTACATTCCTCTGTCATTACAAAACATATCAAACTCATTTGATGTAAATTCTCCTCTGTTAGATCTCAAACATTTTAGACTTTTACTTTTTATCTTCTAAACTCTTGCTAAGTACCACTTAAACATTTGGAAAGCATCAAATTTTTGTTTCAATAATATAATTGTTATCATTCTAGAGTAATCATCAACAAATAGTATAATGTACTTATATCCTTTTTAACTTTGCACATTGATTGGTCCACACAGGTCAGTATGAACAATATCTAATATTCCTTTAGAGGTATGAGTCTTACTCTTAAAACTTGGCTTTGTCATTTTTCCTAATTGACATTGTTTTCAAATTATATTGTTAGGTTTCTTCAACATAGGAAAACCTCTGACTCTTCTCATGTTACTGATACTAACCAAGTTATCAAAATTAACATGACATAACTTCTTGTGTCATAGCCACACATCATCAAATTCTATAACTAAACAAGTAGCATCCTCTATATCAAGGTAGAATAGATTACCTCTAGTTTGATCACCTTTTCCAATTAGTTTTCCATCAGTATCATATATCTTAGCAATCTTGTTTTCAAACTCAACTTTACAACCTGAACTATTCAGTTGTGACATACTCAACAAATTGTTATTAAATCCTTCAACATAATAAGCATTGTCACATAATTTTATTTTTTATGAGTTTGATAGAACCTTTTCCTTTTATTAGATAGGTTGCATCATTACCAAACCTTACACTATTTCCATCATAATAATTCAAGGTGATGAACTTACTTTTATCTCTAGTCATGTGATGTCAACACCCATTGTCAATGATCCATCTATCATTCTTGTTCACACAAGACACTAGTGTCATTTCACTATCCTCATCAAAATCATCCTTTATTTCAACATATACTAGTTCATTATCATGACCATTAGATCCATCTTTAGTTTCCTCTTCAACAATGTAGCAAGACTTCTTGCCTTTGTCTTTGTAATTTATGTTGTCTTCATCTCTTCTACTTTTATACTTGTCTCCACCTCTATAATTCTTCTTCTCTAAACAAATAACAACAATATGACCAATCTCATTGTAATTGAAACATATGATAGGTAAATTACCTTTGAATTTTCCTTTACCTCTATGGAATCTCCTTGCTAGTAGTGCTTTAAGTTGTTTTACATCTTCCTCATCTATTTCATTGTCACTCGACACATATTTTACCTTTTTCTAATTCTTCTCATTAGGTTCCTTTAATGATAGCTTGGATTTGAAAGTAGATTCAACATTTCCAGATTTGAAATTATCAAAATTAGATAGCTCAAAAGTAGTGAGCCTACCTACCAAACCTTCAAGAGTCAGTTTAGAACTTGGTACACATCTCAGTTCTTGTATTGCAAAAACTCTAATAGCATAAATAGGCAATAGTGTTCTCAAATTTTTTCTTAGTATAGTCTCATCATCTATCTTAGTAGTAGATCCCCTTATATCATTAACAACATCCTTTATCCTAGAGCATATTGAGAAACATTTTCACCTTCTTGCATTCTCATATCATCAAATTTACCTTTAAGAAATTCAAATTTGGCTCTTAGAACATTTGCATCACCTCCATAGATGGTGTGTAGAGAAATTAAAATTTTATTTTCACTATCACAACCCTTGATATCATCAAACTTTGCATAACTTAGGGAAAAGGAAATCTCCAACATTGCATGTTTGTGTGTTTTTTTTTTTTCCAGATCTTTAGTAGTTAGGGCTCTAACAGGATCAACATGCTCATTAGTAATGGTACATTGGGCATGATCTACAAGACCTCCTTGGTGTAGCTTCATTAGAATGTTTCATGCAAAAAAGTTATCTCTATTAAGCTTGGGTACCTCTCTTTTTGACATCTTGATCCTTTTTCTTCTAGTACCTTCAAACTAGTCCTCTTAAGAAGATGGCTCTAATACCCATTGTTGTAATTCTTTAGAATAATTGAGAGGTGGGGTGAATTAGTTATTCAAGGACCAAATGTCCAAATAATTTTTTTTACAACTTAGTGAGCCCATATCCATAAATCATTTTCATCATGCATGCATCCATTAGATCATACAATTATTTAAACTTGTAGGTTACTATCAAATCAACTTTCCAGAAATGTAAGCATGAAACATAGTTGATTCAATAACACATTCAACACAATGATTTAATGTGGAAATCCAATTTGGAAAAAACCACTAGTAACATGCTACTCATTCTCACTCTTCTAAAGTGATGCCCTGTGAAAGGCCAATCCTATTAAAAGTTACAATGCACACTTTTAAATGTGACTTGGTTAGAGGATTTCAATGACCTTGTTAGGAGTGAGCCTTGTTAAGGACTTTAAATCATTCACTTGGAATGTCACCCAGTTAAAGGATTTACAAATGACTATTAGGTCAACCTTAATCCAAAGGATTTATCCTAGAATGATATAATGATTAGAAAGTAACAATAAGGCTTGATCTAATAACAACTTACAACACACTTTGTAGATTACATATCTCTATTTTCAATCCTCCATTCTACTTGGTTTCACACACTTTAGATCTGATAGCTTGTTTACCCTTTGAACATCTATACCCTTAAGATTTCTTGCTTTTCTTGCCAATAACAGTCTCTTCTCGTAGGTCACTGAATGAAACAATACCAGAGACTCCTTTTCTTCCTTAGTTTCTTGCACATGACAGGGCTTGCTTCTAATGAGCCATCTCTATAAATATAAAATATAGATCTTTTTCCATTCAACCTACATCATCCATTTTAGGGTTAGGTTGGGTAAGGTAGGATTCTACCCATTTTTTCATTTTATTCCCTTTTAGAAACTTCTCCTTCAATCCTCTTTGAATTTGCCTCAAAATGATTCATCTTGAATTTTGTGCCACCAGCTCATCCAACTTATCTTCCCCACAATTCACACAATCCAAGAAATCAAACTTGTTTGCTTAGATTTATTAAATTCATGATCTTTCTCATAATGCTGACATCCACTATAAAAATAATCAAGATGAACTAAAGTTTACTTTTTCTCCTCATCAACTAAACTTTGAATTTTCTTATATCCAATTGATTTTCTACTCAACTTACACTAAATTCTCTTGGCACCTACTATGTAGATTGTTAAGCTTGGTAGACATACTTCATTAATCTTGTTCTTTTGAACTTAATTAGTGTATCCATTCTTTGCAACCTTAAGTAGATTATCAATGCACTATAATATCACTATCTTAACTAATCCTTGTACTACTTTTCCATATTGTAACTCAACCTTTCCTCTAGGTGCTATTGTTACCTCATTTATTCAAATCCTCTTCATCAATCAAACAAATGATAGTACTCAAATCACCTGAGTAATTGTCTTACCAACAAGTAGCAGGTTTGAAATTAGTGACATAACAATGATTGAAACATATTTTCATACTTGTATCGATCTATTTTCAACATCCATGTCCTTTGGTAATTCAACTTCAAAAACATTTTTAGTGTCAAATGTATTCAAGATCCTACAAGGACCAAACTTCTTCATCTACAACTTACTATAAGTACCAACTGGAAATATGTTCTTCAAGTGAACCATAACTTAATCTCCCACCTAAAAATATTTATGTCTTCTTTCTTTATCTTCCCTCTATTTATAGTGTTGATTACTAATCTCCAAACTCTTCTTCACTTCTTCATGCAAAGTGTTCATGAAATCCACAAATTCCCTTGCTTCAACACTCCTCTTCATTTTAGTACTCAAATCCCTCAACTTAGTAGTTCCCTTAGGATGGATTCCATTTACTATCTCAAAAGGTGCCTTCTTAATACTCTTATTTATAAAATTAATTTATGAAAACTCTACTTGTGCTAAAATTGAATCTTAATTAGCAGCCTTATTTATAATTAATCAAACATCTCAACAAATTTACACCTTCAGTTTGTCCACCTCTCCTTGGATGAAATGTAGACCTAAAATTAATCTTAGTATCTAACTTCTTACAAAGTTTCTTCCAAAAATAACTAGTAAACTTAGTAGCCCTATCTAAAGCAATAGTATTTGGTAACCCACGTAATCTTACCACTTCTTTAAAGAATAATTTAGCCACATGTAATACATCAAATGTCTTCTTACAAGTAATGAAATGTGACATTTTAGAAATTTTTCCATCCACTAAAATAATATAATCATTACCTATATGAGTTGTAGGTAAGCCAAGATATATTTGGAATAGGAAATGGTGAATACAAACCTAAATTATGACAAGTTCCTTTTTCTATTTGACAAGTTATGCAACTCTTAACCATATTTTTAACATCTTTATATATCTAAGACCAACATATCTATTAGAGATCATCTTCACTATTTTGTCAATTCCAAAATGTCCAACAAGTCCTCCACTATATTTCTCCTTCATGATGTTATCCCTCATAGATCCTCTAGGAATGCATAATTGAATTCCTTTTAACAACATATCTTCCTAAATGAAATAATCAATTGACTTATCTTTTTTACTTATCATGTGATTCTTACAAGCCTTCCAAGGTTCTACAAAATCAAGATCAGTTTCATACACATATTTAAAATCATTAAAATCAAGTACTTCAACTCTCATTTCTGTCAACAAATTCTTTCTATTCTCAAAGTAGTAGCTATTTTGTTTGATTGTTCATTTTTGTTTTTTAACACAAAATAAAAATTATATAAATATTCTACCCACCTCATGTGTCTCTGGTTCAACTTATTTTGACTTCCCAAATAGTATAAAGCTTTATGATCAGTGTACAACAAGACATCAAGTAATGTCTTTGCTTCTTTAAAGCTTGAACAATAAGGTAGAATTCTTGATCATAAATCAAATACCTTTTCAAAGAATCATTCAACTTCTTGCTATAGAAAGCTATAGGTCTCCACCCTTGACTCAAAATAGATCAATGGAACTCCCACTATATAACATCAGAATCAACCTGGAAAATCTTTTTGAAATCAACAAATATAGTGTAGGTAATTGCACCACCTTTTGTTTCAATGTTTCAAAAATCCTATGTGCTCCATTTGTCCATTTGAAATCCTTTTTATCCCCTTACATAGTATTTTTCTTGGCATTAAATACTAAACTGAAATTTATGATGAATTTCCTATAGAAACTTGCCAATCCATGAAATGATATAACTTTCCCAACATTCTCATGTGTAGCCAATCAAGGACAACGCTTAATTTTTTAGGATCCAACTTCAAACCATCAAAAAATATCATAATAAAAAGGTACATAATTTCTTCCTCCATGAATGAACAACTCTTCAAATTAATCAATATTTTCTCTTCTATCAATCTTTGTAATACTTGTCTAGTATGCTCAAGGTGTTCTTCCTTAGTCTTATTGAATATCAGAATGCTATCAAGATCTACAATCATAAACTTACCCAAGAATTTCTTTAAAACCCATTAGCCAACCTCATGAAAGTGCTAGGTGTATTAGTTAAACCAAAAGGAATAACCAACCATTCATACAAACCTTCATTTGTTTGGAAAGAAAATTTCCATTCATCCTTCTCTGATTCTGATATGATGCTACCCACCCTTTCAAATCAATATTTGTGAAATATATGGCTCCACTCAAGTAATCCATTATATCATCCATGCTAGGTAATGGAAACCTATATTTCACCGTTATCTTGTTTATAGCTCTAGAACTAATGTACGTTCTCCATTCTTAGTTCTTTTTAGGTTCTAATACAGTAGGTACACCACAAGGACTCAATTTTTTTTTATCAAACCCCTATCAAGCAATTCTTGCACTTGTCAATTCATTTCTTCATTTTTAGAATGTGTTAGCCTATATGGTGCTTTATTAGGAAAACTATCTCTAGATATAAAATCCATACAATGGATAATAGTTCTTATAGGAGGAAAAACATTAGGTAAATTATCAAAAATATATCTTGAAATTTAGCCAACAAAGATTTAAGCTTAGGTGCATGCTCAAGTTTATCTTGTTTCTTAGTATTCCTAGGAATTTATGAAAAACAAACATTTTGTTCCTTTACATCCTTAAAAAATTGATTTCCTTTAACCAGACATACTCTTACTCTAGTACAATGATTCTCATCAGGTTTCTCTGCTAAAGGAAAAAATACTTGTTTCTTCCCACTAGCCCAAATACTATACTAATTCAATCTATCATGACACAAATCTTGTCTAGCATACTTGTTGAGCAGTCATTTTGTATGATGCCAATGATAGAAATCCTTACAAATTTCTCTCTTGAAAGGATGATAAAATTGACCAACTCCAAGGTTTTGGATGGTTTTTTTTCAGCCTACTAGGTAGCTCAAAGGAATATAAATGTGAAAGTTCACAATGAGGCTTTCATTGTTACTTTGACCTACCAAACTTATGAAGAAATATAATCCACAAGCCAATGTAGTTTTTTGTATTTTCTATTATATGATGGATACAAATACTAACAACACAACTATATGAATTTTAATTCTAACCACGTGTTCATAAATAAATAACCGAGTTAGAGTTATAATAATATCAAAGGAAATTATTGAAAATTAAATTTCCTAATGGACATGAGTTAGCTACAACATGTCTACAAATTAAATAATTGAAAGGAATCAAGTAGAAAATGAATGAAATTAGGAGCAACACATCCTCAAATCCACTGATGTAATTGTCAAAGGGAAGAATTATAATCATAGGATGTTCATGAATCATCAAACTATATAGCCACAAAAAGTGTGTATACAAGAGACAAATCACTATGCAAGAACTTAAAGGAGACCCTTTCTCCAGTTTGTCAAAATAGAGAAATTTGTTAGAAAATGACAAAAAATAGAACTAATTTATCATAAAAGAATATAAAAACAATAAAACCATTGGCTCCATAGATATTCATGAACATAAAGTCATAAAAGAAACACACATTCTAGCAAGAAATACTACACACAAAATGAGAGAACCAATAGCATACTTTATTGCATCAAAATACTGGCTTTGAATACATATTACATCTTTGTATTTATAGGAAACCCCATCCTTATTGGAATTTTTGGATATAGGAAAATTTCCTTGTAAAAAGCATCTCAAATCACTAATTTTAAGAAAGTTATGTACAAATAGACTCCTAATTAGGTACTAAGTAGGATTTCACTCTTTATTTTATTAATTATATGGTGCCTGGACCTTTACATGGATAAAAAAATCCTAAAGAAGAAGAAGATGAGAAGAGAGAAGTCTGTAAACAATATGGGAGTCTCTTGGTACTTCTTTAGATGCAAACTCGAGCTTAAATGTATGTCTCTATTAGTTAAACTATAGCCAAAAAACATTTTGGGTGCATGGAGCACTCAAAAAATGGAACTAGAAGTTAACTATCGACACAAACTCATATGATCCAAAACTGTTGGCACACATGCACTCCTTCAGAAGTGACATGACCCAAACTAGAAAAAAATGTCTAAGTGTCAAAATTTTAGTTTCCAAAATTTGGGTATTGTAACCCTTCCACAAAAATGATGTCTAGATTTGCTACCTGGAACCTTTGAATCATGGTAGTGATCTCTAGGGTATTAAGAAAGTCTAGGTCTTGATACTTCATTCTCACTTCTTGTTGATAATTGCTAACTTCTTGCCTAACCCATACAAAATTCTCTAGCTTGGAGTCTAAGTTTTTGAGTGCTTCCTCAACTCTAAAATGGTCCTTAAATCATCTTCAAAGGATGAAATTTAAAACAAGGATTGAAACTGTTGCACTATTGCTTCACTAGAGCACAACTAAGTTCTGGAGTCATCTTAAAAAATCTCCAAACTAGTCACACTATAAAATCTATCAGCTTCAAAAATTTGATCAAGGACACTTTTCTTCACATCTTGGATATCATCATACAACCCGATGACCACCATGTTGCTACTTGTTATTTTATCTATCCAATCATTTATTTTTTCTAATTCTTTTGCTAAATATCTATCCAACAACTTCTGATATCTCTAATCCTAAATCATCTATAATGCTTTTAGATCATTAGTCTAGATGGCCACTTCATTCATTAGCCCAAAAATAGTAAAAATCTTGTCTTGATTCTTCTATATACCTAGAAATGAGTTCATATTCAACTCAATAATTTGTACACCTTTATATTTTAAACTATGATGCTATCTCTTGTATGCATCCAAAAATAGGTCAAAGAGTTCATTTCTCAAGGGAAATTGATATGAAGCCTCAAGATGGCCAGGTTATAATGGACCAACTACCTCCTTCATGTACTCCCATAACAAATCATTCTACTTTCTCAACTTGAAAATCTTAGCCTAATATTCATCTAAGTGCTAAAATAATTATTAAGGTCTATTGTGGTAAAAAATTTGGCTATGTACTAGCTAGCCTTCCCTAACACTACTTCCTTCACTTGTAGTATTTAGGAGAATCTTATTGTAATCTGTGTGGGGTGGAGGAATAACTATATGAACTATCAAACCGTTCCTCTAGTTCCTCATGATGAAGGCTAGTTACATAGGATCACCTAGAATGGGTGCAAATACTTTCACTTCCTTCATCAATGCCTTAAATCATCCAACCATTATATATTCTACATATCTCCTTTGGTGAGTCAACACCTCTCACTTCAACCATGTTAGAGGTGATGGTGGTTTCCTAGGTGGTGGAGGTGGTATGCCTACTGTTCTTTGAGGGATTGGGGGCAATTGGTTCCAATCCTCACCCAATGTTCTTAATGTGGAGTATCCTTTATCACTCAGCCCTCCAAATAAGTCCCAGTAGGCATAAAATTAAACTTGAAGAGATTGAAGACATAAGAGCCATCTCCTTCTATTAGGTGTGTCCATCCCTCCTATTCCTAGTCCATAGACCCTTATAGTGGAATTGGTTGTTCCAAAATGGAGGGGGGTATCTAGGGTGCACTCTTGCATCTCTACTCTTCTATGGCCCTCGCTGAAATAGTTCTCCTATTGAGTGGGAGATATTCAATCTCTATCCATCTCTCTTGCTCTTCTCCTTTGGGCATGGTATGTAGGATTTGAGGAGATGGAGCTCTCTTCTTCTTCTTCTTCTTTCTCAACTTCCTCCTCTTCTCTCCCACCACCATTTTGGTTCTATCCCTCTAAGGTATTTATGGAGATGCCTCTATTTGGGATGAGGCTTATTCAAGTGGAGCCAATGCCTCCTCTTCCTAGGCCTATGTCTCTTCACTCTAACCCTCTTCTAGATGGAATTCTTCCTCCTACATGAACTTCTTCCTTTTCTTCTCCTTGAGCTTATCTCCATAGAAGTATGCCACTTCTTGCTTGGGCTTGTATATAATCTCTAGTTGCACTAGTGACTTCTCTTGGTAGGTTGAAACTATGACTTTTAATTCCTTTACCTTTCTTAGGCCTCTCCATAGCTTGCAATGTTGGGACATTACAAACTAGCTCCAAATGGAAAGTCTTCCTCACCCAATCCCTAATCAATTAAATGAAATTCCTAGCTTGATGTTGTATGTCACCATTCTCTTCTTGACCAATTTTGACATTCATTATGAGCCTCTCAAAGATTTTGTCCCTAATGTATAGTGGGTCCAAAACATCTTTTCTATCCTTGTTCCATATCTTCAAAGGTATATTTAGATTGAGAGTAATTTTTGAAATTTTTAGCCTCATCCTACAATAGTTCCCAATTTGAACATCATAGTCATCTACATAGCTCATCCAATGACATTTAATAGCAACATCAGGTATGAATTGTAACCCTATGAGATGGTGGACCATCCCAATGTTGTCAAAGTAGGGTAGAGGTACTAGATAGTCTTCCAAGGGATACTAATCCAATTCAATCTTATAGGTGGCTATATCCTATTTTTTCTTGACCTCAAAATCCCCAATGGTGATAGACCACTACATGTCTTCTTGTGACTCTGTCTTACCCTATCGTAGATAGAGGTCAATTATGTAGCTATCTCTAATAATACCAATCTTAGTGAGGAAGTTTATTTGGACATAGGAAGGTGTTAAACTAGATGAAATAAGCACCCACTTGTTCCACTTGTGTGACAACTTCCACATACAAGCTCTTTATATAATCCCCTTCAATGAATAAGATTATAGAAAAAAAAAAAAATCATTCACTAGTCTATATTCTATGATATTGAATGGAAGCTTCTTCCATACCAACTTGTGATATACTATGTACAACTAAGTGTTAGCATCTTTCATGCTTCCCATTTTCACAAACCCTAGCTAGTCTCTTAGCCTTGTTACCATAAGATAGACCACATAGGAAGTCATGTGGAAACAAGGGTATGACTTTAATAACATAAGTTTCTCATCCAAGTCATTACTAATTATGGTGGTCCAGTCAATTGGAAATACTCTCCTCTTAATGATTTCTATGAAGTGAACCACCCATGTTTCTAGGTGACTAGCTGTGGGGAGTCCCATGACTCTTCTTAGTCTTAGGAGAAATATTTTTTGGCTGATGTCATCTATCATATACCCCTAGGTCATATCAACCTTTCCATCTATTTTATTAGTAGGAGGTTAGGAAAGAAGGTACTTCTCTTGAACTTATATTTTTACTTCTTATTCATGCTCATTGTACCTCCTATCCACTATGTCATAGGTTATTTTTTGGAATTGATCTATAGGAGGTAGGTGAAAAAATATTCTCAATGTTGTCAAGGCATATGTCCAAGACTATTTCCCCTATGATTATTTTCAAATCCTTCTCTTTTGGTATATTGTAAATTTTGAGGATTGTACAGACACTATATGGGAAGCTACATTTACTAACCTACTTAGGGTCAATCATGAGATCATCTCTGATCTCTCTATTGATTTGTTGCCTACGATAAGGACTTTGTTCCAATATATTTGTCACTTCTTTGTGTCCTAGACCTCTAAATATTTATCTATAAATCAAGACTTCTTTGGAGTAACTTGGAACTTGAAGGTCACTTGTTTAGGTTCCATCTTAGCCTTTATGGATGATGATGATGCCATGTTAACTTGGGCAAAAATAACTAATGTTAGTACTATTGATATTAGACCTAAATGATGCAAAACAACTTAATCAGACTAGCTAAAATATTGATAGATTGACAAAATAATGATGGGAAACTGATTTTGTTAAATAAGTATCCCAAAAATTGTACATGTACACCTTGCACACTAGTCAAAGCTGTACATGTGAACATGGTGTAGATCATGATCTTATAGATGCTTTGACATGCACACATTGAGTAGTTGTGCATGTGCACATGTATGCTTTCTTTATGGGTGCACTTCGAAGGGAGATGTCACACCATGAACACCTTGGAAAGGTACACATGTACACATGTGTGCACCTAATTTTACCTTAGGAACTTGAGCTTGGCACATATATAGCAAGGAGTGCATGTGTGATTATGTGATGGTGCGATAGTGCAGTTCCAAAAGGTCTAAAAATAGAAGAATGAACATACACATAGGGGAGTCATATTTATAGGTGTTGGGGTGCCAAAGTGATCACCTAGTAGACTTATAATAGTGCATAGGGTGTGCATGTGTACATATATACCTTATAGACTTGTGTGATTAGAACACTTGGAACACCCACTATGGGTGTGCATATGTGCACCTTCATTTGATTTTGTCAAAATTTGATTTTCTAGCTTCCTGAACTCATTCAACATTGACTAACTAGACATTCTAGATTGACCTAGACCTAGAGGGGGGCCCATGTTCAGAGGTGCCCAACTAGATGTCCTATTCTAGAGAGTGGAATACCTTTCCCTAAAAAGTGGTTCCCCTTTTTGACTAAAAAATGGGGCACGTGGGCCCAAAAAGGAAGAAATGATTTAGGCATTCCTTTATCAGAAACCCATCATTAGACATGTTTCAAGTTAGGATCTAATTACTAGTACTTATGAGAGGTTACTATTGTCACAAAATTTTGCATCCTTGTCCAAAGTTTTTACCCAAGGACAACCTTGTGAAACATAGAAGCAACCTCCAAGCTGTGGGACTTGAATTGTGAGGTTGAGTCTTTGGAGAAGGCCAGTTTCCTTTTCTATTTGGATGCACCTAACTACTCTTGGAAAGGAAAAGGGAAAAGCAATACATGAAATAAAATCCACCTACTCTAACCTAAGGGGGTGATGCACAAAAATAGAGTGTTTGACCTTTCCTCTACCCATAAGTACAAAGTTAACTAGTTATAACCTCAAAGAATATAGATCCAAACTTTTCTTAATTCAAAAACCACATGTAGATCATACAAAAAAAGAATGCTATAGGAAGAGTCTTCACTTACTATCATTTAAATGTCAAAATTAGATACAATCATATAAATTGTAGAATATAGAGAAAAAACATTAACCAGAGGTAGAGAAATCTTGCATAGTGTGTTAATGGCTAAAAGAGACTCAGTAAAAGATTACAATGGTTTAGAGGCATGAGAAATTATAATAGTATGCATAGGAGCAATACTAGAGAATCAAAGAAAGATCAACCCTTACAAAGATTACAAAATTTTCCTTTATAGCTCAGGCATAATTGAGATATTTCTAATTGAAGTTACTCCACAACTATTACCATAAATGCTCAGAGATTAATTAGGATGATCCAAACAGTAGATTTGATTTGGTACACTTGCAGAAGCATGAAAATCATGGAAATCTTGACCATAACAAACATTGAAGTGATGGAAACAATGCCAATCAATGTAAAAACTCCTCAAAATGGATGATTAGATAGTGGGAAGAGTGCCCATTGCATCGTTTAAAACATATCATTAACTTGGAGTGGTTGGGATAGATCAAAAGATTAGATTGTGCAAGAAAACCTATTTTTCTTCATTTCTAGCTTACAAATCAACAAGGTTGGTGGTAAAAAAAATATCTTCAACCAAAATGATCCATGTGGACCAATGGTCTTTTATCTTTCTACCACCTTACAAAGTCCTCATGGTTTGACCATCTTGTCCATTATAACTAGGCCACCTTCTAAAAGCGTAGCTGCTGACTACCCAAGAAACTATGACCTAATTGTTGTTGCAAACTATTTTTGTTACCACCTAGGCCTATAAAGACATGTGTCATTTAGGTGATTCCCTACATCACTTAAAATCCTTACAATTCCATAATGTGGGGAAATGTTGATCATTGATTTGCAAAAGATTGACGATCGTGGAAAGCCTTGTTATTACTGCACTTGCTCCTATCAACTTTTGGGTCCATAGACTATTCAACATCTAGCATGATGACATGTCACCCTTAACCAAATAGGACAAAGCAACTGACACATACTTCCTCTTGGAAACTACTTGGCATCCAACTTGCACTACCTTTTAACCCTAGTGGCCAACACAAAGGGATGGACCTACATGTCCACATGTCACAACATTGCTTTCCTAAATTGTTAGAAAGTCTGACAAAAGATAGAATGCAGGAAAGTGACTACCAATAGAATCTTACGCATATTCTAACTAACATTGGCATGTCAACATAGTCAAAATACAACCCACAATGAGAAACAAGGACCCACCCTAGACGCATGGCAAAAGGTTGCTTCCCCACATTTGAAAAAACCTTGCATCTTGTTAAAGCAGGAAAGTGCCTGCCATTGATCTTGGAAGATCTAATGATGAATGGAAACATATGCAGGCTGAAGATAACTTAGGAAAACATGGAAATATTATAAGGCTTTTAAATTTAATTAATTTTTTTATTTCCATGGCATTATTTAATATTAAAGGTGGGAGGTGACCATTTAACATTTGAATTCAAATGAGGCAATTCTGGTGGGAAGGTAAATTTGGCCAACAGTTATTTGGGGCCTTGGCTGAAAACTCAAACCTTTGACCTTCACTCTTAGTGTGTGATTTAGTGACTTAATTATATTGATACTCATGAAAATTATAGTCTTATCTACTTGGCCAAGTTCTATTGGAGTGGAGGTTCTTCAAATCAATAATTACTTTTGATAGATTTTTACATCTTCTCCATGTTTCAGTGGTGTTCTTCATGATCATCTTTTTTTCTATCTTCTAGGACATTCTCTTGTTTGGAGGATTTTTTAATCCTTTGCTAGTTCTTTCCATATTCCCAAGCACTTATCACCATGAGCATTTAGTAGTTTTAGAATAACTCTTTACTAATTGGAAAGAGCTTCTAGAGTTCCCTCAAAAATCGTACTTCTAACCATTGTTTACCAGATGCAAGAATTATTTTAGAGGGATATTAATGAGACATCATTATTTGATTTTTATACGACTCTTGTCAAATTCATAAGGTTTACATGTTTCTACTTGATTTACCCTTGGAGCTTATTTTATTTTGGCAAAAGGTAGAAATTAGGTACCACTGAGTTTGTTTGACCCATCACTTTTGAAGAGATTCCTTTATGACACCATATATATATATTTTTGGTGCCCTCCCATCCTTGCTTAGACTGTGTGGCTGGGAGGTCGTGTTGAGTTCCTTGATCTCTCATTTTGGATGTCTTTCACATTCCTCTTTTAGTGAACTTTGGAAAATTTTCATGCCAACAAGTGATCTTGGTACGATCATTAGAGAATCCTCTTCTTCTCAGGATAGAGAGTTTTGGGCTAGACCTAGCTCTTATCTACTTAGGTTATAATAAACTCATCTTGTCATTTCCCTATATGAATTATTAATGCTAAGAGAGATCATTCTAGTGTCTAAGTCACAAGTTGTGAACCTCTCATTTCCTGTACATGATACTAATATTTAGTCTTTGCAAGATAAAACATCATCTAACTTCTTTGATGAAGAAATACCCCTTCCAAAAGTTGAGACCAATTAGGGTAGTGAAAAAAATTCTTATACTTATTATCCCATGACTTAGACTAAAACAAAAAAATACAAAGGAAACTAACTATGACACAAGAGACTAAAAAAACTTTTTTTTTTTGATTTTTTCATGGTTCAAAATATTACTATATAAGGAATTGGCCATTGATTGGAAATGTAATCCACTCCCCTTGCAATTTGCACAACATGAAACTATTATCCCCTAGATTTTTTGTAATCTGGAAGGGGCTGATCAATAAGCATTGAAACTTGGTATGACTCTTGGGCTTCTCCTTCACCTTATCCCATACAAGAAGTAGGCCAGAGATCTCAAAAGCCTTTATTGTATCTTTTTTTTCAAACCAATATTTGATGATAACTAGATATTTTGACACATGTTTTAAGACCATTCTTTTTTTTTCCATTCCCAAAAGGTTCACTAGTCTAACTTGGACTCTATTTACATTCTCAACATAACCCCTCATGAATTTTAGCACTATAATCTTTAGATTGAGGGGGAAAATGGGATCTTGGCCATAAACCAAAAAATATGGGGATTTGCCCAAAGCATACTCTACTCTAATCCTATCACTCCACAAAGTGTACTTCAATTATGGATGCCAATCCCTTGGGTTCTCTTTGAGTAAGCACTTGATGACCATTATCAAATTATTGTTGGTCGATCCAACAACTTTGTTCCCTTGTGGGTAGTAGTTGGATGAAAAATTGATTATCATATATATCTCCAAGGCCCACTAAGTAAGGAAAATCAATGCAAAGGAAGATCCATTATTGCATACTAGAAAGAAGGGCATCCCAAATCTAGTCACAATGTGTTCTTTGAGGAAGTTTGTGACCACTTATGTTGTGCAATTCTAAAATGTTTCAGCCTTAGTCCACCTTTTGTAAGAGTCTATGGCTGTTAATATAAAAGTGTGCCTAGTTGAAGATAGTGGGTTCACTAGTTTGATGAAATCCAGTCCCCATTTGGTAAAGAAGTAGATCTCAAAAACTAGTTGTAAAGGCATGGTTGAATTTCTTTCTCTATTAGCACTAATTTGAAAGACATGAGAGGAGCACACATCTTCATGAGTATCTCTAAAAAGGGTGGGCCAATAATATTTAGACCTTAAAATCTAGTGAGTTGTGTAATACCCCAAAATTGGCACATTGCCATACTAAACCAATTTCGATTTATCAATCAATCTTAAGTCCTATTGTACTAGGCAATTCTAATTATGATTATCTCTACTTGACCTAAGTGTCAAATGCAAAAAATCCCTAACTTGCATCATTTACATACTTTATTTAATTCCTAAGTCTAATCAAATTAGCAAAGGTAAACCTATTAATCAATTTAATTTAATTATGAATCATGACACTTTAATTAAATTAAATTTACCCCTTTGGCAAATACACAAGAGGGAGTTGAATGTATTTGATCTAATTAATATATCCTCATTCTAATTATTAAATTTAATTATTCAATTAGTTGATATTATTCATTTATGAGGTCATATTCAATTTTATTAAATCAAATATACTCTCCAAATCCTCTCTTTAGTTCATAATTGGAAACTTTGAGTGAATTGGGATTAGAAAAGGAATTAAGCTAGTTAACTCTTTATTCCACCCAAAAGCAATTAGTTAAATCCCTTTTCACAAGGGATGTTTCTATTCTAACCGAATCTCATTTATAATCTCAACCATTCATTTGATTTGATCTTGACCATTGATCAATTTTGGAATTCTATTTAAGAAACCCTCAATCTCTCATTTTGGGGGTTGCAAATGAATTCTACCGAACTTATGCTGAATTAATTACTCACATATTTACTTTCATAGCTTTTATTAATCTTGCATATTACTCTCATCTTTCTTAAATATGCACTCATTTAGGTTAATTGTTCTTTTCTTTTCTTAGATTAAATTTGCATCTCCTTTAGCTTAATCTTACATATCTCATATAGCTTAAAATTCTTCATTCTAGATGTCTGGTTGCTAGCTTCTGAATCTAAGGGTGAATATAAAAATCATTCTAGTTAGGAGGCAACAGATCAACCTATTGGTTATTTTAGATGAACAATCCCATGTTCATTCCAGGATGATTCTTTAGATAATGATCATCTTGAAGTATGTGTGAACAGAGGCCCACATTTACCACATATATTTTTGGCGCTCACCGTAGGGCCAAGAAATCAAGTTTTTGGCATCATATGTTCTTTATTCTACAAATTTTTTATGTTCTATCATTTCTATCTATATAGTTCCTTAGTTTATCACATGGATAATCTCATTTTTACATGAGGAAATAGGTATTTTGCCTCCAGTAGTGCACTTTCTCACATAAAATAGTGTATAATTGCACAGTTTCTCGTGCGATACACATCATTTTTTAGCATGGGTTTGTGTAGAATTTCATGCAAACTATGACACCAGTAAATGCAAAATGCAATTTCCAAATTCTATTTTTATCATGTTGATTAAATTTTACATTTTTTTCTGAAGCATTTTGTCTTTAGTTTTTGGTTTTCAATATCCTAATAGTGGTGTACAAATCACTTTTTGAAGACACCCTATTACAAACTCATAAACAATATTGACAATTTGATTCCAAGATGCTTAGTTGAAGATACACATGCTAAAGAATGAATTCAAACCTGCTAAAACATCGTGTCTTTTTACCACTTTCTTACACATAGTTTAATAGGGCTTGTGAACTTTGTAAGGCTCTAGACAAAGGAATAGGGGAGTATGCTCTTTGCTACTTGGAAGTGATGCCCAAGAGTAAATTAGAAACCTAGATGCCTTTGGAAGATAGTACCTAAGGGAAGCAAGAAAGTTAGTAGTTCTCCTATATGAGTCTTTTTTATGAAGAGATGATGATTTCCTTTTAGGAAATCAAAATCTTGAGAAAAGAAAAGTTGGGATTGATAAGATAACCTGGCGATGAACATGTTCTATGGGTTTTGGGTAAGGTGATGAGGTAGAGGAGTATGCTCTTTCCCCTTGAGGGAAATCAGAAACTTTGACCCTTAGATCCAAAACACTAGTTTGAGTCAACCTTTAGAGGGCCTACCAAATTGATTCAACCTTTGGGAATGACCCAAGTGAGCACACACCTTTCACTGGTGATTCTAAATCACTATAATAAAGAAACTTTATAGAGCTAAATACTCCAAAGATATGTTAATTTCTTCCTCTTGATTCCTAATATCATAGATCAAGAGGAGGCTCTATGTGTTACATAGGCAGTGCCACCCCCAATCTTGCTAGACAAGTGTGTGCACTTTTAGATGCTAGTGTGGGCTGTTACCCTCAACTTTATTCATGAATCCACTGAGGATTAATGTAAATGTAATTCACATAAAAGCTTTTAGATAGTTGCTACCTAGTTTACCTCCAAAAGGGGTCATAATCTTTGTGCAAGGAGGAGGAAGAATCTCTCCTGTAGATCCTCACCATAGGCATGTGGTTGGATGCTGGAAGGTGGTATACATGCTTGACCCCTACCACAAGGATGCTTATTCAATTTATATGTTATTGAGTCCTTGGAATACACAAAAAACCTGGACACCCTTTAGTGGGTTGACATGACTATGTGAGGTGAACGCATGCACACAAGTTGTGAGGCAAAGGTTTTGCTTCCTCTACCATTTTTGGTTATATGGATAAAGATTGTCTTTTTTGAGTTTTTAAACTTGTCCAAATATTTCAAACAAAACAAAGGTCAAGATTCCCTTGTCCCTCTGAGTTGCTTTGTCCTTAGTTGGATTATTTGTGACTACTGCTTACTTCCCATGTCTAAAAACAATTGTCTACTTGTAAATTGAAATGATGTCAAAAAATATGAAAATAATGTTGATACCTACCTAAAACTTATAAAAATTATTAGTAGTCTATTGATAAACTATCAAAACCATTGAAAATATGTTCTAGTCAAAACCTGTTAGTTCTATCCTTTTCTCACGTCTAGTTCCTTCAAAACTTTGACCGAGAAAACTACCTATTTGCACTTCCTTGTGGGGTTCTCTGCATTTCCTCACCTAGCTATCTACAAATCTTCACATGAAACATTGCCAAACACTATCTTTTGAGTCAAAATCTTGTCTTTTTTTTATCAAACTATCATTCCTTGCGTAACTCTGTGCAAGTCCTTGAACAAGAAAACTAGTCTAAAATTGCTATTCTAAAATTTTGCTTGGTTCTTTATACTTTCTTGCGTGGTTCTTTGGGAATTGTCACATGATATCTTGTCGTAAAGCTATCAAAATTTATTTGCCAAGCATATTTTCTTGCTTGTCTCCATATTTATGATACCCTAGAGTCATTTCCTCACGTGATTCTATCCAAATTTGTCAAAAAAAAAGCTATTTTGAGCTCCCTCTTCAAAATTTGATCCAATCCTAATCTATGCCTAGAACACTTGGTCATGCCTCTATCTATAACAATGTCCAAATCTGATTTCTTTCTTAGTTGACAACTTGTGATTTAAACATGAGATAGTTTATCTTATTTTGTTCTCTTGTGTTCATTATACCTTACGATATGATATTCATAACACTTGGTTGTTCTAGCCATTTCTTAGATGACTTGTACCTAGGTATACAACACCCTTTTCTCACTTTGATGCTATGTTTGAGTGTGATCCTTGTCTAAGATTTTCTTTTCATCACTACCTATGACTGTTGCAACAAGGAGTGGAAATGTGTTTCCTCCACCATAGACTTAGACTAGGTAGAGATAGTGGTCAGAATTGCGGTAGAGGTCACTTGCCAATTTACACATGATTTGAATCCAGTGAACCATGGGAGGAGTATTTACGATCTGTTTCACCTATTAGACCACCTCGTGTCCAAAGAGTATTTTCCATAAACTTTTAGCAAGTTAGGAATCCCTTGTATCAAGAGAATCCTAAAACTAGAAAAACACCCACATCTCGAAACAAAACAACTACATTCTTATTTAGAAGACCTTTTCAACCAATGTAAACTAAAATTTACCACACTCCTAGAATGGTTGATCAAGACCAAGAAAATAGAGAACATAGTAGAGGACAAGATCACTAATGAAATGAAAGACAAAAAGAACCTTACACTGATGAGAATGAGGAAACTAAAGAGATACTTCTCGAAGACATCAATTTTTTTTGTAAGGATAAACACTTTCAAAAAGTCATGAAATATTTCTTAATGAAGAGAAAGATAAATACTTTCTCAAACTCGCTCAAGAAGGAGCAAAAATACCTCATAATTTTAATGTTGAAACTATCATCATACATGAAGAGGAAACTGAAACATCCAAGTTACAATTTTTTTTGAAAACTATGCAAGAACAGTTGACCCAAATGATGTGTGACAAGGATACACCAACAAAAACATGCACCTTAGACAATATTTGTCCATTTCCTTTCAACAAGAGTCTAGACATGCCTTCTTTTCTAAGAGGAGTTGAGTTGCCCAAGTATGAAAAATACTTCAGAACTTCCAATCCCCAAGATCATTTGAGGGAATTTAGTGCATTGTCTATGGAATTCATGCATAGTTAGACATATCTTATGTGTTTATTACCATGAAGTCTAGGTGGTTAGGCTATGAAATGGTTTTCAAGGTTGCCTACTGGTATCAAAATGTTTGATGAGATTTCTAACTTATTTGTTTAGCAGTACTCACACAACATACAACCCCTAGTTAACATACATGACTTGTGTAACCTCAAACAAAAAGTTAGGGAACCTTTCCTCACATTCCTTCAGAGGTGGTGACAATTATACACCAAACACTCATGAAAGTTTTTTGAGATAGAAAAACTTGACATCTTCATGGATAATCTTTTACATAGACTTTGGGTATAAAGTTCAACTTCAAGATCCACACACCTTTGAAGACATGGTCATAGAAGCTATCCAAATAGAGGAATTTATGGTAAAAAAGGGTGAGATAACCCTACAAAAAGACACTAAGAAAGGATAAACCTCTAATAAGGATATATCCAAGTATGTCAACAAGAATTCATAGGTAGTACATGATGGAGTAGTTGATAACATTACTCCTAAACCTATCAAAACAACATTCAATCTCATAGACAATATCAAAGCATCTAAAAATGTTGACAAATCTCCTCTTGACAACAAGATATTTAGAAAAAAAATGAACAACACATCTTGGGTTACATGCCAAAAATGAGAATATATATCTCTTGGTGAACCTCTAGATGTGGTCTATAAGACCTTGCCGCAAAACAAACTCATTTCTCCATTAGATAATTCTTTTCCTTATAATCCACAACCACAACCTTCACGATGGAATAAAACTGCATTTTTTGAATACCATCAGAACAAAGGTCACAAATACATATCACAAGGCTTTCAAGGAGCCATTTCCACATTATGAGAAAGGAGAAAATTCTAAACAGAAAGCTCATAACAAGGTCAACTATAGATACACTAATGATGATGATGTGATCAACATGGTTGAACATGTAGATTTTGAATATTTTGATGTCATCACAATTAAGGAAAAAGAAGACAACAAAACCTAAGACACCATTTTTCTTAAGAGGTGCTACATCTATGACATCTAATAAAGAAACATCACAATCTTGTGCTAATGCTATTATGTGTTTTCATACCAAGATAGCACTGAAAGACCCTGCACCTTCTGCTCTTGAGTTAGATCAACACAAAAACAAACTTCTTGTTGGTCCATCTCACAAAGGTATGAAAATTGCAACATCTTTTGTAGTCACCAAATATAATATCCTTGACCAATTGCAACAGACAAGTGATCAAATAATAATATTTGAATTACTCAAAATCTTGCCTACTCATAGGTAGATTTTTGACAAATCGCTCAATGAGGAAAATGTACCTCAAGATGTTGATCTTGATAGGTTTCAATCTATGGAGGGTCATTTGACTCCACCCCATTACTTGTCCTTTTTTGAAGAGGATAATAATTCACTTAGTCATCCACATAACCAATCATTGCACATTGAAGTGATGATACATCAAAAGCATGTCCATCGTGTGCTCATTGATAATGGAACCAGTTTAAATATCTACTCTACTAATTTTCTCAGGAAATTGGGCTATTCTAAATATTCTATTGATCCACGTCACAAAATAAGCATCAAGGCACATGATGAAGTTGAGTGTAAGTCCCTAGGTCTTGTTGTGTTGCCTCTTCAAGTTGGCCCTTTAACAAACCTCTTGCTGGTCCATCTCACAAAGGTATGAAAATTGCAACATCTTTTGTAGTTACCAACTATAATATCCTTGACCAATTGCAAAAAACAAGTGATCAAATAACAATATTTGAATTACTCAAAATCTTGCTTGCTCATAGGTAGATTCTTGACAAATCCCTCAGTGAGGAAAATGTACCTCAAGATATTGATCTTGACAGATTTCAATCTATGAAGGGTCATTTGACTCCACCCCATTACTTGTCCTTTTCTAAAGAGGACAATAATTCATTGAGTGATCCACATAACCAATAATTGCACATTGAAGTGATGATACATGAAAATCATGTCCATCATGTACTCATTGATAATGGAACCAGTTTAAACATCTACTCTAGTAATTTTCTTAGGAAATTGGGCTATTCTAAATATTCTATTGATCCATGTCACAAAATAACCATTAAGGCACATGATGAAGTTGAGTGTAAATCCCTAGGTCTTATTGTGTTTCATGTTCAAGTTGGCCCTATAGAAAGGGGTGTTACTTTTCAAGTCCTTGACATCCCATTAGTGTACAATATCTTGCTAGGGAGACCATGGATATATAAGATGCAAGATGTGCCTTCAATGTACCATCAATGCATCAAGTTTCCATTCCATAGCTCTAAAGTCACCATAATTGCGAATACTAGTTACACATGTAACATGCTGAAATCTTTTGAAAGTTTTGTACCTAAAAATAGGGAATCTATGGATCTATTAGAGTGGGGTTGTCATTGCACAAAAATATTGATCTATCAATGTTCGATACAACCACTTAACTTATAGTACATAGGAGGCAGCTAATCCCTTGTCACAAATCCATAGGGGAGTGCTTAAAAAATTTCTAACAATCTCCCCCTCAACATTACTTGAGGGTCTGAGGATTTGAACCTGTGACCAAGCTCTAATACCACTTGTTAGAGTGGGGTTACCATTGCACCAAAGGCCAATTTTTCAATGCTCGATACAACCACTCAACTTATAGTACACAAGAGGTGGCTAAGACCTTGTCACAAATCTTGAGGGGAGCACTGAAATTTTTTCCAATAGGATCATCATGATGGTAAGATAAAACAAATCAAGAAGTCCCTCAAGTTAAAAGAAACTAGGATGGGTGAATATGACATAGAACCTATTCTATCTTTGAAATCTCATCCTTAGTCTCCTCATCATTATGGGAGACCATCTAAAGTGAATAGACCTTTTGTGCTATCACCTCAGACTAAGTTCAATGGTACCTTTGTCAAAGTTTCTCTACCTCTAGAAGAGGAGGATAAAAATAGAGCCATTGTTGCATGGATATATAGAGAAGAAACTCCATTAGATCTCATAGAATAGTTTTG
This sequence comes from Cupressus sempervirens, assembly GCA_028749045.1. Taxonomy (NCBI): domain Eukaryota; kingdom Viridiplantae; phylum Streptophyta; class Pinopsida; order Cupressales; family Cupressaceae; genus Cupressus; species Cupressus sempervirens. The sequence continues at coordinate 403,388,553 of CM053785.1, forward strand.
TGAGATTACTCTTGAAAAGTATGGTCTAGGTCTTAAACTCATGAAAATATTTGGCTATAAAGGGAATGGTCCACTTGGACATAACAAAAATGGCTTGATTATTCCTATCAAAGAAATTGCTAGATGGTCTTGATACAACCAGCTTCCATGATATGATGCATAAGATGATGGAGGACTATGTTGATGATATCTTGGTTAAGAGTACATGATTCAATACTAATCTTCAAGATTTGGGACCCATCTTTGATCATATGGAGAAATTTAGTCTAAGACTCAATCCCAAGAAATGTGCTTTTGGTGTCACTTCCAAGAAAATGCTTGGTTATATTATCTCTATAAAAGGAATTGAGGTGGATCCAGAAAAAGTTCAAGCAATCATGGACATGCCTCCACCTCATAATATTAGTCAAATGAGGGGCTTGCAAGGAAGACTTCAATCTATTCATAGATTCATCTCATAGTTGGCAGATAGATCACAACCTCTTACCAAGACTATGCATAAAGGCATGAAATATGATTGGAATAAAGATTGTGATCAGATTTTAACAAAGATCAAGCAATACCTTGCTAATCCATCGATCCTAATTCCTCCTTTCTATGGGAAGGCTCTCATTTTGTACATCTTAGCAACAAAGTCATCTCTTGGTATCTTGCTAGCTTAGGAGGACAATGATAATAAGGAATAGGTTATCTACTATCTAAGCCCCATGTTGATTTCTTATGAAATGAACTATATCATCATTGAGAAAGCTTGCTTTGTAGTCATCTTTACTTCCCAAAAGTTGAGATACTACAGGCTCACTCACACTACATGACTAGTTGCTAAAATTGATCCACTAAAATACTTACTCAACAAGGCACCTCTAATAGGAAGATTAGCTAAGTGGGTCATGATACTAATCAATTTGATATTCAGTATGTTGAAAGGAAGGTTATCAAAGGATAGGCAATTGTTGATCAATTACTAGAAGCACCAATGAAAACTCTTCTTCTACTGAACATTGACTTTCTTGATGATTCCATTTTAATGCTAACACATGATGTTCTTTGATGGTTCCTTCACACAACAAGGATCCACTATAGGGATCTTATTCATAACACCATAAAAGTATTCATTTCCTAAGGCATACAAGATTCTATTTCCTTATACAAACAATATTCCAAAATATGAAACCATAATCAATGACGTAAAGATTGCAATAGAATGATGAGTAGATGAATTGAATATCTTAGGTGATTCACAACTCGTAATCAATTAGGTCAATGATGTGTATCAACTAAAGGATGAGAAGTTGATACCTTATAAATGAATGGCTGATGATCTAAAGAAATAATTTTCTCATGTCACTTTCCAACGAATTCCTCAGGTAGACAAAAAATTGACTGATGTGATGTCTACTCTTGCTTCTATGGTATAGATGCTAGAGAAAGATCTTTACCTATGTGACCAAACAATTTTGGACAATCTAACCTAAAATGAAAAACATCACCTTTTCCACAGTGCTTTAGAGTATGTTACTATTGCTAATGACTTGTTTAGGAGAGGTATGGATGGAATACTCCTTAGGGTTTAGAACTCAATGAGTCCAAATATGCATTAATTAATGTACATTAGGGCATTTGTGAAGCTCACTCTAATGGCTTGACACTAGCTCGTAAACTTGTTAGAGCTAGTTACTATTGGCCAAATATGGAGCAAGAGGAAATCAAATACACCAAGTCCTAGAAACAATGCCAGCTCCATGTAAATTTGATTCACACTCCAGCCAAGGAGCTAATTCCATCTATCATGTTGTGGCCATTTCAACAATGGGCTTTCGATCTAGTGGGTCAAATTCACCCATCTTCTTCAAATGGACATAAGTTCATTATTACAGTTATAGACTAATTCACTAAATGGGTGGAGGTAGTCCCTCTCTCTATAGCAAATTACAAAATTATAGCCCTATTCATTATGAATTACATGATATGTAGGTATGATGTACCTTCCTCCATCATTACTAACAATGGAGCATAGTTTAAAATAAGGATCTTAAAGAGTTGTGCACAAAGTTTAGAATTACACAACATTGGTCTTCTATTTATTACCCTTAGGGTAATGGTCAAGTAGAAGCATCCACCAAGGCTATCCTTAAGATTTTACATCACACTATCAAAAAATTTGGAAGGGACTAGCACCTTCATATTAAACCATCTTTAAGAGTTGTGCACAAAGTTTAGAATTACACAACATTGGTATTCTATTTATTACCCTTAGGGTAATGGTCTAGTAGAAGCATCCAACAAGGCTATCCTTAAGATCTTACATCACACAGTCAAAAAATTTGGAAGGGACTGACACCTTCAAATTAAACCATCTTTATGGGCTTATGAACTAGCATCAAAACTCCAATGAGGACAACACCCTTTGCTTTGGTATATAGAGCAGATGTTGTGCTTCTAATTGAGGTTGAGACTCCTACTTTGTGAATCTTGATGAAAGGCCTCATTAGTGATGATAGCTACAAAATATCTTGACTTCAAGACCTAGAATTGTTAGATGAACGTTGATAAGTAGTGTGTGATCATCTCTGAGCTTACTAGAAACACATGTCTAAGAGCTATAATAAGAAGATCAAGCCACATGAATTCCAAGTGGGTGATCTCATCCCAAGGGAGAAAAATAAAAATCAACAACAATGAGTATAGAAAGGGAAGTTCAAACCCAACTGGCTTGGTCCATACATAGTTACTATAGTGTTTGGATTTGGTGTTTACCAACTTTTAACAAATGAGGGAGAATTACTCAAGGAGCTGATTGACACTCTTCATCTAAAGAGGTTCTACAATTTACATGCTTTCAAAATCTCTTTGTACATAATTAAAAGTCCTGAAAAAATCACTGTCTTGGTGAAAACCTAGCAATAGGCACCTTGATAATACCAAAAAAGGTGAAAATTTTCAAAAATAGAAATAAATCAAAAAGAGAAAAAGGACAAAAAAATTGAAAAACAAAAAAAGTGCCATTGATGAAAACTTGGCAAATAGGCATAATGGTAGCAAAAAAAAATCTCTGCCAAAAAGGTGAAAACCTAGTAAACGTGTACCTCTTGTTACAAATGCTACATCTCATAGTGCATCTTGTAGCTCTTGTACAATTATTTTCCTCCTTTATTTTTCTTCTTCTACTCATGCATCCATGGATTAAATCTTTTCATAACTCAGGGGAAACACCCTACAATGTCGCAGGAATCTCTTTCGTGTCAGTTACTAGTTGTTCTAACTGTGTCTACCTACTATCACTTGTGTCACTCCAGAGATTCCTCTCATAGAAAATCTCTTTTCTATTAATCACCAATTGTTCTAATTGTATCATCCTACTATCACTTATGTCACTTCAGAGATTCCTCTCACATAAAATCTCTTTTGCATCAGTCACCAGTTATTCTAACCATTTTTTCCTACTGTCACTTGTGTCACCCTAGAGATTCCTCTCACAAAAAATCTCTTTCACATTAGTCACCAATTGTTCTAACTGCATATGACTAATATCACTTGTGCCACTCCAAAGATTCCTCTCTCAAAAAATCTCTTTCATGTTAGTCACCAGTTGTTCTAACTACATCTACCTACCATCGATTGTGTCACTCCAGAGATTCCTCTCATAGAAAATCCATTTTGTGTTAGTCACCAGTTGTTCTAACTGCGTCTGCCTACTATGGCTCAGTTTCCTGCCAAGGTTCTTCTCAATGAATATTCCTCTTTGATTTCAATCGCCAATTTTCCTAACTAAGCCTATCTACTATCATCCTCCTACTAAAGAGACTTCTTTCACATATGTTTTGAACATGAACGCTTGACATCAATCCATTGAAACAAAAATGAACTGAAAATGTTTAACCTATTTGAAATACGTTGAGCTCTTCTTTGTTTGTTTTTATTTTATTTTATTATGTTCCTTTGAGCAACTCAATGATGTTTCTTTTGACTAGAGAAGTGAGGACTAGGGGCATGATCTTTTCTTTTCTTTCTTTTTGATGGTCTAGTTTCAATGATCTAAAGCATACATATAAAAGGGGTATCTGCCATACGAGCCTCTATCTCATATTAGATCATTGTGTGTATGTTGACTCACTTTATATAGACTCTTCACTAAGGTTGGTTCTTTTCCTTTCTTGTTTGAGTGAATTCTCTATGCTATCGTAAATACTGATACTCATCATACTAAGTGAACATACAGGTCACTATAAGTATACTTAGCACAGTTCTGTCTTAGGTTACAAACACAAGGGTCATTGTAGACATAATCTCTCTTGTGTGTCTAGTGTGTCTATACACAAGAAATTTTTTGGTCATCTTAGCATTTATTCTCTGATGCTTATGTTGGCTTGCTACATTAAAATGGACAAATATTCTAGTTATTTTGGCTTCTTGTGCCTTAATTCTTACATTTAATTCCAATAAAACTAGGATACGTGTCATTCATATTCTCATGATTGCAATGTCAATGAGAATTGTATGACATTTGTTGGTTTAGCTAGACACCCAGTGATGATAATTTTATGAGTTCGATAACTAGACCTAGTGTTGCATCTAGCATAGGGTTACATTTCATACTCCAATTGCATAAAAGTATAGTTCAATCACTACTTTACTTGCATCATCTGACATTAGAGATTGTTAGTTCCTTCATGACTATACAAATGATTGATTAATCACCCTCTTGGCTAATTTGAGTGCTCTGATATCATTTTTGGGATCAAATTTGAAATCTGACAAACTTAAACAACTCAAATTCAAACTTTAAATTTTTGGGACCAACATGATCAAATGCTTGTATAGTCCACTTTTCTAATACTTTGTGAATCTTTGAATATTGCCAAAGCACATCTTTCTTCAAATTTTCCAAATTTTTTGAAAAATTTCAACTCTTATCAACTTTGGTCAACCAAAGACAAATTTGGTCTTTTGGACCTTGAAATTACTTTGAATCAACTTTAAATTTTCTTCATAGTCTTCTAATCTCATTTACATGTTTTTGAATCTTTGTTTGTATCTTTATCTTTGAATGTACTGCTCTACATCACTATTTTGGTGTGTCATCTTTTGATTTCACTCCCAAAGTGGGTAGGATGATTACTATTGGAATTCTTTTAGAGTAACTGAGGGGGGCAAATCAATTATTCAAGGTCTAGATGTACAAAATAAAACTTTTCAAAATTTAGTGAACCCTTAAAACTTTCTCAACCATGCATGCATTCATTGTGTGTTAACTTAAACTGATATGTTACTGTAACATCAACATGTAGAAGTATAAAGCATAAAACACAACATATCCATCAATACACTTGACATAATGATTTAACGTAGAAACCCAATTTGGGAAAATCACTAGTTACATGCTACTCCTTTTTCACTCTTCTAAAGTGATGCTATGTTAAAGGCCAACCCTATTAAAAGTTACAACACACACTATTATATGTGACTCGATTAAGGTATTTCAATCACTCTATTAAAAGTGAGCCTTGCTAGGGGACTTTAGACCATTCACTCTGAATGTTACCCTATTAAAGGATTTTCCAATGACTGTTAAGTCAACCTTTATCCAAAGGATTTACCCTAATCTGATACAATTGTTAGAAAGTAATAGTAGACCTTTGATCTGATACAACTTACAACTTTACTTGCAGATCACAAATCACTATTCAGTCCTCAACTCTGGTTAGCTTCCAATATTTTGTAGCTTTGATAGCTTGTTCATCCTTCAAGAATTCATCCTCTTTAAGTCTTCTTGCTTAGTTCACCATTGTAGACTTCTTCTCTTGGGTCACCTAATCAAGAAAACCCTCTTCCTTCTCCTTGTCAGATTTTTGCTTCCAAAAATCTTTGACCTCAATCCAACATTGCTTCATGACTAGACATCCCTACATATAGGAAATTAGAACTCTTTTCCCGCTCATTATCCATATCAAAAATTAGGGTTTACGATGGATTAGGTAAGATACAATCTATCTACCCCATATCTGTTCTAAAAAAATTCTCCTAGAATTCACTTGAATTCACCTTCAAAATGGTTTACATAAGATTCTATGCCTCCAGCTCATCAATCTTATCTTCCTTCTAATTTGCAAGTTCCAAGAAAACAAACTTGTTGGCTTTTATTTGGTGAATCTTTGATCTTTTTCATAATGCAATAGCTTGGCACTATCAATTTACTGATGCTTGGAACATACTGTGTTACTCAACATCTACTATAAAACCACTTGGCATCAGCTAAAAATCACTCAACTTCCACTAACTTTCTTAGTAACTATTAGTTTGCTTAGCATCCACTAGAAATTGCTTTCACTCAGCTCTAACTAACTTTTTACTTGGCTTGCACTAACTTTTCTCGGCACCTTCCATTAACTTGGTCAAGCTTAGCAAATGAACTTTGTCCAATCTTTTTCTTCTAAACTTTCTAAGTGTAGCCAAAAATTTTGCAACTTCAAAGTAGATCATCAATACATTATGTTATCGCTATCTTAACTGATTCTTGCACTTCAATACATAATCATAACTCAACCTTTCCTCTAGGTACTTTTGTTACATCTTGTTAATCAAATCCTCCTCATCAATCAACTAAGTGATAGTGCTTGAAACATATAAGCAATTATCTTACTAGCATGTAGCAAGTTTGACATTAGTGACAAAACAATGATTGAAAACACTTCAATAGTTCTCTTACTCAAATGATCTTTTCAATCATATATCAACAATCTCCCTCTTTGACATTGATGGTAAACCAAACTGATCAACTGGTCAAACAAATGATGAACATCTTTGTTCTATCAAACTAACTAGGTTAAAATAGTAAGGCAATACCAAAAAGAAAGTTTGTGAATGAAATTTCTCCCTCTATCAACAAATCATTCTTATTTGATTTTCTTCTGTCATGGATAAAAAAAAAATCCTGAATATCTCCCTCTTTCTTTCTGCTTTCTCCCTCTTTATTGCTTTTAGTCTTCCGATCTTTTGATGATGAACTCTTCTTTCTCCCTTGATTATCTACTTTGATCTCTGATCATCTCCCTCTTAATCAATAATAACTTGATCAATTTACTATACATTCACCCTCTTTGACAACAATGCCAAAGACAAATACTCAACACTTGTCATCTTTGTATATGTAGATATAAGATTTTGTAGGCTCTTCAATTTTACTCCCTCTATCACCTTGCTTGTGACTAATTTGAAATTCTAGCTCTTGTGATTACTTTAGGCAATTTCCTAAAGTAAGATCCACTACATCAATTTGTATGAAATAAATATCAGCTTGTTTGATGTAGGGTACTCCCTCTATCTTTTACATAGCCTTTGATAGGGGTATCACCCCTAATTTACCTCTCAGATACTCATAAGCATCCTTAGGTAATGCTTTGGTGAAGCCATCAAAAATTTTCTCCTTTGTGTTAATACATTCCATCTTCACCTCTTTGTCTTGAACCAACTCCCTTACATAATGGTACTTTATTGCAATGTGCTTTGTCTTTGTATGCATTATAGGATTCTTTTATATATTTATAGCACTTGTATTATCACAATAAAGTGTCACTAGTTCAATGATTTCTTCCTTTATTCCCTTTAGTAGCTATTTGATCCATACAATGTTTGTGCAATTAATAGCAATAGCAACATATTCTGCTTTAGCAGTAGATTATGAAGTACAACTTTAGTTTTTTCTTGTCCATGTAAGAAGTTTTCTGCCTAAGAAAAATGTTCCTCCACTGGTGCTTTTTCTGTCATCAATATTTCCAGCCCAATTAGCATCAGTGTAGGCTTTTAGTTCAAACTTTTCATTCTTCTTATAGTACAAGCCATACTCTTTTGTTCCTTTCAAGTATCTCATTATTCTTTTCATATCCATAAAGTGATTCTCTCTAGGGTTAGCAAAGAATCTAGCAACTATCCCCACAACTAATACAATATTAGGTCTATTGTGTACTACATATTGCAATTTGCCAATCATGGATCTGTATAATGTTTGATTGACCTTAGCTAAATCATCATTCTTTGATAGGTTGAGTGCTGTTACCATAGGTGTACTTACTAGTTTTGAATCCTCAAGTCCAAATGTCTTCAATATCTCCTTGACATACTTTGATCAAGTGATATATACACCATACTTCATTTGATAGACTTGTAATCCCACAAAGAATTTGATCTCACCAAACATTGACATTTCAAACTCCTATTTCATCTGATTTGCAAAATCTTTACATAGAGCATCTTGTCCTCCAAATATTATGTCATCAACAAATATTTCAGACAGTAGTATACCTTTTTCTTTATTTGTCTTCATGTAGAAATTATTATTATCATCTATCCTTTCAAATCCAATCTTAACAAGATAAGTATGAAGTCTCTCATACCATGCTCTTGGTGCTTTTTTCAATTGATATAGGGCTTTGTGCAATTTACATACCATATTCTTATTGTTTTTATCCACAAATCCTTCTGGCTATTCTATATCTTCTAATATGCCTTTTAGAAATATAAATGTAACATCCACTTGATGAACTTTGAAACCTTTGTATGCTGCATAAGCAAGTAGAATTCTTACTCCTTCCATTCTTGCAATAGGGGAAAATGTTTCACCATGGTTAATTCCTTCTTCTTGTGCATACCCTTTGCAAACTAGTCTTGCTTTATTTCTTGTCACTTCACCATTCTCATCTAGCTTGTTCTTGAATACCCATTTTGTGCCAATCACATTCTTGTCTTCTAGTTTAGGAACTAGGCTCCAAGTCTTGTTCTTTTCTATCTACTGAATTTCCTCTTCCATAGCCTTGTACCAATCATCATCTTCCAATGCATCTCTCACTATCTTAGGTTCCTTCATTCTTAAAAAAAATGTTTCACTTCTCATCCTATTTATTATCATTGGCCTTGCATCTTTATCTCTAATGATTTAGTTTGTAGGGTGGTGTCTTTCGACATATTTGGATAGTCTTGGCTCAGTTCTTGTGGTTGCATTTTGTCTCTCAGCTTCAGTATCACTATGTGCATCTCTGTCAAATGTTTCAACATCTCTTTCATGTGTACTAATTTCAGAGTCAAATTGTGCATTCTTCTCATTCTAGAACTTGACATTTGGATGTAACTCGACATTCATAGGATGTGACTCGGTAGTTGTTGAAACTTTCTATTGACTTGCTGCATGATTTGTAGCATCTTCTTTAGTAGGCATTCCTTCATAATAGTAGGCAAATGTCTTGTAATATTCTAATTCTCTTGTAGTTTCAGCCTCATGTGCTTCTATAAACTCATTAAAATTCACATTTTCACTTTTCAAAATTTTGTTAGTGTTAATAATTAAACAATTGTGAGCTTTACTTCTTGTGGAGTAACTAAGGAATATACCTTCTTCACTCTTTGCATTAAACTTTCCACTCCTAACATCTTTAAGAATATAGGATTTTCTTCCAAATACCTTAAAATATTTCATATTAGGTGGATGGCCATACCATACTTCAAAAGGTGTTGAATGTGTACCTTTCTTTACTTGCAAATAGTTCAAAGTGTATACTATAGTACTTACAGCTTCTCTCTAGTATTTTAGAGCAACATTTTTCTCCATCATAAGTGTTTTGACATATTCCATTACATACCTATTTATTCTTTCAACAATTCCATTTTGTGGAGGGGTCCTAGGTATTGATGTCTGTCTCTTAATTCCTTTGTCATTATAGAACATCTCAAACCCATGTGAAGTGAATTTACCTCCTTTGTCTGATCTTAAGCATTTCGAGCTCTTACCTATTTCTTTCTCAACTCTTGCCAAGTACCATTTAAACATTTGAAAATCATCTAATTTTTGTTTGAGGAACATGACTATCATCATCCTAGAGTAATCATCAACAAGAAACATTATATACCTATCTCCTTTGTAACTTTGGACTTCAATAGGTCCACGCAAGACAATATGAACAATTTCAAGTATTTCCTTAGAGGTATAGGCTTTACTTTTAAAGATTGACTTTGTCATCTTACCTAGTTGACATTGTTTGTACATTATATTTTTTGGTTTCTTCAACTTAGGCAAAACTCTAACTCTTTTCATGTTATTGATACTAATTAGATTATCAAAGTTAACATGACATAATCTCTTGTGCCAAAGCAATACATCATCAAATTTTGCAATAAGACAAGTAGCATCTTCTATATCTAGATAGAACATATTACTCCTAGTTTGATCACCTTTTCCAATCAAGTTTTCATTTGTATCATATATCTTGGCTCATTTGTTTTCAAACTCAACTTTGCATCCCAAATTACTCAATTGTGCCACACTTAGCAAGTTATAATTCAATCCTTCAACATAATAAGCATTATATCACATGGAATATTGCCTGTGAGGTTGATAGACCCTTTTCCTTTTATTAAACATGGTGCATCATTAACAAATCTTACACTATTTCTATCATAACAGGTTAAGGCAGTGAACTTACTCTTGTCTCTAGTCATGTGATGTGAGCATCCACTATCAATGATCCATTTGTCATTCTTGTTCACACAAGTCATAAGTGTAGTAGCTTCATCCTCATTTGATTCATCCTTCATTGTAACATATACCACTTCATCATCATTTTCATCAGAGTTATTTTCATCAACAATGTAGCATGATTTCTTGCCTTTGTCTCTATAGTCTCTTCCATCATCTTCTCTTCTACTTTTTTTCTTGTTCCCTTCTCTAAAGTTCTTCTTCTATGTACATCTTGTTTCAATATGGCCAACTTCATTGCAATTAAAACAAATGATAGGTAGGTTACCTTTGAATTTACCTTTTCCTTTGTGAAATCTTCTAGCTAGTAATGCTTCCAATTGTTCAATGTCTTCCTCATCTATACTGTTGTCACTGGATGCATACTTTATTTTTCTTTTCTTCTTCTTTACCTCCTTAGAATTCTTCAGTAGCAATTTTTCTTTGAAAGCCGATTCAATACTTTTTGGTCTATGGTTGTCAAAATTAGATAACTCAAAAGTAGTGAGTCTTCCTACCAAACCTTTAAGGGGTAGATCATTTCCTAGCATACATCTTAACTCTTGGATTGTAGACACTCTAAAGACATACACAGGAAACAATGTTCTCAAGAATTTACTTAGCACAATATCATCATCTATTTTACCAGTAGCACCTTTTATTGCACTAACAACTTCTTTTATTCTAGCAGCATATTGAGCAATATTTTCACCTTATTCCATTCTCATGTCATCAAACTTACCTCTTAGGCTCTCTGACTTGACTCTGAAGATTTTTGTCTCCTCCATAGATGGTGGCTAGGGCATCTCACATTTTCTTTGCACTTTTAAGGTCTTTGATATCATCAAACTCAACATAGCTTAGGGAAGAGACAATCTCCAACAATGCCTGATTGTGCTCTTTCTTTTTCTTCAAATCTTTAGTAGTTAGGGCTCTTGCTAGATCAACATGTTCTATTGAAATGAAAGTTTGTGCATAATCTCCAAGTCCTCCAAGGTGTAGTTTCATCAAACTTTTCCATGCAAAAAAGTTATATCTGTTTAGCTTGGGTATCTCTCTTTTTGACATCTTGATCTTTATGCTTGTAATACCTTAAAACTAATGCTCTTAAGCAATTGTGCTCTAATACCAATTTTTGGAATTATTTTAGAATAATTTGGGGGGGGGGGGGGGGGGGGGTTTGAATTAGTTATTCAAGGTCTAGATGTACAAAAGAAAACTTTTCACAATTCAGTGAACCTTTAAAACTTTCTTAACCATGCATGCATTCATTGTGTGTTAACTTAAACTGATATGTTACTATAACATCAACTTGCAAAAGTATAAAGCATAAAACACAACATATCCATTAGTACACTTGACACAATGATTTAACATGGAAACCCAATTTGGGAAAAACCACCAGTAACATGCTACTCCTTTCACTCTTTTGAAGTGATGCCCTATTAAAGGCCAACCCTGCTAAAGGTTACAATCAAGGTAAACTTTAAGAAAGCTGCCTTTAAAAATAGATATAAAATATTGGCGAATATTTCATTATTTAAAAAAATAAAATTATTTTCTATCGGCGAATCTCTTAATTTTTTATTCTAAATATTATCAATATTGGCAATTATTTTCAAGTCACAATTTTTTTGTATAAAACATTGATGAATCTAAATAATAATAGGAAGTTAATTAATCACCATGGAATATCACAAATCACATTTGAACATTTTTTTACCTCATGGAATATTATGAGGATCATCACATATAGTTTAAATCAATAGTGAAAAAAAATATCAGTGATATATCCCTAAAGTAACTAATAATTATGATAATTATTGGTCAATTAAATATAATTTCTCCAATAATATATTATATTTAGGTGATTCAAATCTAATCATGTAACAAATATTGTGGCAAATATTTGAGTTTAAATCTTTCAATAAAATAAATTATTGAGCGATTTTATATATTCTAAAACTAAATTTTATAAAACTATGGTGATTTAGGTTGTATCAAATCTTAAATTATTAGCCAAATTACTAGCCAAAAAATTATAAAATTAGCCAATTTGTGAATATTAGCCACTAAAATATACCTTGGTTACAATATAAACTGTTAAATGTGACCCAGTTAAGGGATTTCAATCACCCTATTAAAAGTGAGCCTTGTTAGAGGTCTTTAGGCCATTCCCTTGGAATGCCACCTTGTTAAAGGATTTTCTAATGATCGTTAAGTCAACCTTTCTCCAAAGGATTTATCCTAATCTGATACAATTGTTAGAAAGTAATAATAGACCTTTGATCTGATACAACTTACAACCTTACTTGCAAATTATAGATCACTATTCAGTCGTCAACTCTACTTGGCTTCCAATCTTTTGCAGCTCTGACAGCTTGTTAACCCTTCAAGCATTCATCCTCTTTAAGCCTTCTTGCTTAGTTTTCCATTGCATACTTCTTCTCTTGGGTCACCTAATGAAGCAAACCCTCTTCTTTCTTCTTGTTAGATTTTTGTTTCCAAAACTATCTAACCTCAATCCAACATTGCTTCATGACCAAAAATCCCTACATATAGGAAATTAGAACTCTTTTCCCGCTCATTATCCATCTCAAAAATTAGGGTTTTTGATGGATTAGGTAAGATACAATGTATCTACCCCATATCTTATCTTTTCTAGAAACTTCTCTTAGAATTCACTTGAATTCACCTTCAAAACTATTTACATAAGATTCTATGCCTCCAGCTCATCAATCTTATCTTCCTTCTAATTCACAAGTTCCATGAAAAAAAACTTGTTGGCTTTTATTTGGTGAATCTTTGATCTTTTTCATAATGCAGTAGCTTGACACTATCAATTTAGTGATGCTCGACACATACTATGTTACTCGACATCTACTATAAATTCACTCAATATCAACTAGATTTTACTGATGCTTAGCATTAACTAAAAATCACTCAGCTTCCACTAACTTGCTCAGCACCTATTAGTTTGCTTGACATCCACTAGAAATTTCTTTCACTAGACTCCAACAGAATTTTTTCTCGGCTTGCACTAACTTTTCTTGGCACCTTCCATTAACTTGGTCAAGCTTAGCAAATGAACTTTGTCCAATATTTTTCTTCTAAACTTTCTAAGTGTAGCAAGCCATTTTGTAACCTGAAAGTAGATCATCAATACATTATGTTATCACGGTCTTAACTAATTCTTACACTTTAATACATAATCATAACTCAACCTTTCCTCTAGGTTCTTTTGTTACATCTTGTTGATCAAATCCTCCTCATCAATCAGCTAAGTGATAGTGCTTGAAACATATAAGAAATTGTCTTACCAACATGTAGTAGGTTTGACATTAGTGGCAAAACAATGATTGAAAACACTTCTTCAACAATTCTCTTACTCAAATGATTTTTTCAATCATATATCGACAAATTACATCATTAAATCTTTCAAAATTGGCTTTAACTCAATCTGAACATCATGTCCTAATTGCTAGGGACATTTCATCATTCAAGGCATCTTTGTTCCCTCTATCTAGCATCATAAGTCATCTATCTTATCTTTTGATCAGCTGATCAATCTTATAATAGTTCTAGTCAGAGTTTGATGGAAAGGTATCAAGATAGTCTATCCCTAGCTCTTGGGGATCAAGCCTCATTCTAGGGATGATTCTATGACTCATGATAGGTCTTGTTATCTCTTTCATGGACTAGTATTTGGTGTTCTATCTGGACTTTGGGGGATTAAGCTCCATTCTAGAGATAATTCCAAATTCTTGCTGAGGGTTAAGCTCCATTCTGGAGATAATTCTAATTCTTTCAGAGAATTAAGCCTTGTTCTAAGGATAATTCTAAGTTCTTACTTTCAATCAGTATTCAATGGATGGGTATCAGGACAGTCTAAACCCAACTCCTAATGATAAAGCCTCATTTTGGGGATAATTCTATGAATCATGATTAATCTTGTCATCTTCTAATGGAAAAGTATCAGGACAGTCTAACCCCGACTCCTGAGAATTGAGTCTCATTTTGGGAATAATTCTGTGAAGCTTCATAATCTTTGTTCTTTCATATCGATATTTAGGTGTTCTATCTGGATTCCCTAAGGTTAAGCTTCATTATGGAGATAACCTTAAAAAGATTATCAATTGGTCTTTGTATCATCAATTTTAGAACCAATCTCATTTCTTGATCTATGCTTCATACTTCTAATTTCTTTGAATCAAATGTCTTGCTCGCACATTCATTCAAAGAGGGGAAAATATAATACCCAAAAATTGTCACATTGCCATGCTAAACCAATTTTGGTCTATTAATCAATCTTAAGTCCTATTGTACTAGGCAATTTTGATTTTGATAATCTCTATTTGACCTAAGTGTCAAATGTAGAAAATCCCCAACTTGCATTAATTACATACTTTATTTAATTCCTAAGACTAATCAAATTAGCAAAGGTGAACCTATTAATCAATTTAATCTAATTTTAAGTCATGGCACTTTAATTAAATTAAATTTACCCCTTTGGCTAATACACAATAGGGAATTGAATGTATTTAATTTAATTAATATATCCTCATTCTAATTATTGAATTTAATTATTCAATTAATTGAGATTATTCATTTATGAGGTTATATTCAATGTTATTAAATCAAATATACTCTCCAAATCCTCTCTTCAATTTAGAATTGGAAACTCTGAGTGAATTGGGATTAGAAAAGGAATTAAGCCTATTAACTATTTATTCCACCCAAAAGCAATCAGTTAACTCCCTTTTTACAAGGGAAGTTTCTATTCTAATTGAATCTTATTTCTAATCTTGACCGTTCATTTGATTTGATCTTGACCATTGATCAATTCTAGAATTCTATTTAAGAAACCCTCAATCTCTAATTTTGGGGGTTGCAAATGAATTATATCGAACTTATGCTAAATTAATTACTCACATATTTACATTCATAGATTTTATTAATCTTTCATATTACTCTCATCTAGCTTAAATATGGACTCATTTAGATTAATTGTTATTTTCTTTTCTTAGATTAAATTCACATCTCCTTTAGCTTAATCTTGGATATCTCATATAGCTTAAATTACTTAATTCTAGATGTCCAGTTGCTAGCTTCTCAATCTGAAAGTGAATAGAAAAATCATTCTATGTAGGAGGCAAAAAATTGACTTGATGATTATTTTGGATGAACAATCCCATGTTCATTCTAGGATGATTCTTTAGATAATGATCATGTTGAAGTGTGTGAGGATTAGAGAGGCTCACATTTACCACTCACAAGTTGTATCCTCTTCCAACCCATGTCTGGCACATTATTTGTTGTAATATTGTTCCAATACCTCTGTGGCTTCATTGAGGTTCAAACACTTCAAGTATATTCCTTCATAGTTCCTCTTGTAGATTTTCCTGTCTTGGAGCATATAAGATTCACTTTTCATTTTAAAACCTCGATGATGAGAGTTCATGTCTTGGAGGCATCAATTTTTTAGGAGATAATACAAAATATCCTAATACCAAACATTAGTTATGATACCTTCGCATGTATACAAATGGGACACTATGCCTTTTGCTTCATTATCAGCCATATTTTTTTCAATCTTTATCCTCTTTATAGTTTCATGGGCTAAATCTCCAAGTCAAAATATTGAAGGATATTCATCCACTTCTCTGTCGTTTCTCACAACTCATTCTGCATCAATAGTGTCTTGATTTTTGGGTTGGGCACAATGACGTATACCTTCCTCCTGAGTATATAATGGCATAAATTCTTGATCAAGTTAACTAATAAAAATGACTATTTATTGAGGTTTGGGTAATTCAAGCCCACATTCTTAAGAGGGAAACTCATGAATTCAATTTGTCTCTAATCTTCACCATCTTTCTTTTGTTTGAGGATACCAACACATGAATGTGAGGCAAAATAGTAGATTTTGAATGGAAGTTGATAGTTTAGGATGATGTAGACTAGAGATGTAGAAATAGATACCTTGATTTCTTTAAAAGACCTCTTGACTTTGGGTGTCCATTCAATATTTACCCCTTTCTTCAATATATTATTTAGAGGGTGTACTATCTTGGCAAAACCACTGATGAATTTTTGAATGAAGTTGATCTTCACAAAGAAATAATTTAACTCCTTGTAGCTATTGGGTGGTAGCAACTTAAGTATCACCTCAACTATCTCAGAGGAGATGGAAATACTAGTTTCTAAAATGATGTGCCTAAGGAGCTTCCCCTTGGTAGCCCCAAATGAACACTTCTTGGGATTTAGAGATATGTCATATTTCTTGCATCGTTTGAGTACTTGCTTCAGGTTAGCAAAGTGGTTACTTATATCTTTTGAAATAACTATAAGGTCATAAATGTAAATGATGATGCACTTTTTTACATGCATCCTTTGAAATATTCATCCATAACCAATTAGAAGGTGGCTCCTACATTGAATAGGCCAAAGGGTATTTGCCTAAATGTGAATGTTCCCCTCTTGGTAGTGAATATGGTCTTTTATCTATCCTCCTCATCTACCATCACTTGATTATATCCTACATATCCATGTAAGAATGAAGTCACTTAGATGTGTTCACTATCTATAGGATTCCTTTGAGTGAGGGTGATGGATAATTATACTTTTGAGATGCCTAGTTTAGGTTTCTAAAGTCAACACAAAGGTAGATTTCACAACTTTTCTTCCTTACTGGTAAGAAGTTGGCTACCTAGGTAGAGTTTCATATAGGAAAGTTAATGTTAGCATCTAGTAACTTTTGAAATTCTTTCATGATTAATGGCTCAATTAGTGGGTTCACCAGTCCTTGCCTCTATCAAAAAGGTTTAGCCTTTACCTTCAATGGGATATTATGAGTGATGATGTTTGGGTCATAAGTTTTATTCACCTCATAACTCTAAGCAATCATGTTTCTATACTTAGAAAGTAAGTGTAGCATTTAAACCCTTTCTTTAATGGTATCCGCTTTCCCAATGTTGACCATTTTGGATTATCTTCAGTACCCAAGTTGTAGGGATCAAACTCATCATTCCCATTTTTCTTAGGTACTTTCTTGTGGTGTGTAGACTCATTGCAATCAAATATGCACTCTAAATATACCATCGCTTTAGAGATAGTGTTGGTTTTGAGGTTTAGGATGTTGTCCTCATCTTTGTCTTCTTGATCTTCTAATTTTTCTTTAGGCTTTTCATCAATCATTTGTCCTTCAAATGAACTGCTACACATGATAAATCCCAAGATATGTTGATCATCTTGAAAAACTTGGAAGTTTTTAATGTTGTCTAGGATTGATGGGGAAACTATAAGTTCAACAAAATATCTTTTGATTTTTGTCCTTTCGATGGGTTGTAGCTCATTGGCCAAGATAGATAATGCATTAATAATTGTATTCTTTCTTGTGGGGATGAATTTGACATTTACTGCTTCAAATTCCTCCATCAAGTCCCATGATTGCTTACAATAGGGCATTAAATTTTTTTCATTACAAGAGTAGATCACCTTGACTTTCCAAATCACTAGTTGTGGATCCCCTTCTACCATGAGGGCCTTCACATTATTCTCCATTTCAAAGATGATTCCTTGCACTAAAGCTTCACATTCTTCCACATTATTGGTGCATATTAATTATAAGCAGTAGGTATCATAGAAAGATTTAACCTTGGGATTGATTAGTTAAATCTCGACTTCAAATCCTTGTTTACACTTGGAGCCATCAAACCTCAGAGTCTAAATTGGTTCTTTCTAAGGTTCCTTTGACTTATGTTTATTTGTTATGACCTTCTCTTTCACTTGATCTTTGAAAGGCTTCTTGGTAACCCATTGCATATTTCCTTATTTTAGGTTATCATTATTAGTCACTCTTAACATTGGAACAACTTGTCTTCTTTGCTTCTCTTGGATTTCCTTAATTAGTTTAGTGATCTTAGAAGTATGGGGTTATGGATGGACAACCATTGATATCATTCTTTGACCTTTTTCAAAGATTCACCTCCTACATATGGTGACTACCCCTTTGGGAGGAGAGGACAAAGCCCCCCCATCTGAGGATGCATCACTTTATGACACATTAAGGTCTTCTTTTCTTTCTTCTATTAAAGAGCCTTTCTTAGTGTCAGTCCCTTTAATTGGGGAATTTAATGTATCCTATTGAATTCCATCTATAGCTTGATCATATGAAATAGAGAGGTTAGATACCTTAGTACTAGCAGATGAAGAAAGATGGGTTAAAACTTGGGTGACAACATCCTAGCAATTGGGGCATTCAAATTCAAAATGGATGATATAATGAAACCTACAAAATCTAGAGAGGGGTAAGATTTTTAAGTTAGCATCTTCTCGAAGGTATTATAAGTTAGTAACCATTTTATCTATGAGATGAGTGATGAGGTCTTTCAAAGGGGAATTTTTTCGGCATGTGGTAGGGTTTTGACTAATTTCCTTGGGTTGGGAGGTAGTGAGATCTGTGTAAGACTGAAATTTAGATTAGAGGAACAACACTTTGTTGGGAGATTTTATTTTGTGATCATATTCTTTACTTTAGGCTCAACATAAATTTTAATTTGGATGTTTAGTTTCTTTCATGATAACCATAGTTGGGTGAAATTTTTGGAAAACCATCCTCTAAGACATTTAGTCCATTCCCTACTTAGAAACATGTTGCATGTCTCAAGAATGTCTACTACATGAATGTTGATGAAATATTGGACTCAAGGATATGTAGTTAGCTAATTGCATACATCCTTCAATAATTTGATGACTTTTACTTCCATCTTATAAAGCTATATTAGAATTTGATTAGTGGGTTGTAGAGTGACTCCTAGCCTTTGAGATATTGAGAGTAGCATGACATTGCATGAAGTGACTGAATGAAAAAGAAAATTGTGGAGATTCTTCCCAAAGATTTAGATACTTTGTAGAAAATGATGTAATTTTGTCTCATCCTTGAACATGGTTGCATATATTTGACAAGATTGACTTAGGGAGAGTTCACCTTTTGTGTGTTGGCACCGATGGATGCCATGGTGTGATCCAATGTCTTCAAAAGTGCTTCCCTTTGGGTGGGACAACTCTTTAACATGTCATAAAGAGAGATGTTTTCCTTGGTCATATTCAATTCCTCGACGGCACTATACTTTTCTGTGGACCATGAAGGATTCTTTAATAAGCTGGGCACTGCTCCTTATTCTTGAGACTACTATGCCTAGATAGGTGCACATATAGGCATAGGATTATTGGTTCCTCATGACTTAGGGGGAGTAGATTTTTAATGTAGAGGGAATCCCATAAATTAGTAGTTCCTTCTAGTTGCACTAATTATGTGTGTTCCAATTGTTATTGCAAAAGGAAAACATTTAAGATGGTTCAAGTTTTGTTTCTTGATTGAAAGGGAACACAATTTATTGATTGGAAAAATATTCTATCTCAATGTGTAGTGAGGTATCATATGATTCTAATAGCATGGTGTTGAATTAGAGGGGGCATATTGCTTGTATCATGCAAGGTTTGGCCTATGTCCTGACTTCCTTTGTCGAACATGTTGTCATTAGACATACTATCTTTTACATCCACTTGATTGACTTCAACAAATTTGATGTTATTATTATTGTCAAATGAAATGCTTCCATTATTTGGGCAAGTGTTCCATGGTCAGTTCTATCTGGGAAATTCATTATTGTGATACAATGGGTTAAAATTACTTTGAGTAGTATTGTTCCCATAAGAATTAAAGTTTTTTGACTAGTTTTTACCATAACTCTTGTTATTTTTGTTTCCATTAAACCATTGGAAATTATAGTTTTCTCTTGTGAAAATCACAAATGAGTGAGATCATTTGTGATTTGGAACATGTTTTTCTTCATTTTTTCCAACATAGAAGTCATGTTTCTCTCTACTTTGGCTGCAAGTACAACCTTATGTTCAAAAAATGCTTTTTGGGAAGCTCACATGCTAGATAGGTTATGACGGGTGTTGAGATTGTAGGAACCTACTATAGTGACACTAGATTCAATGGTGGATACTGGTTGGGTACTATTGGTACTCTTGCTAGAAAGGATGGCATCATTGAGGTGGAATTAGCTTGGACCATCATACCTCCACTATTAGGATTGGCCTTCTTCGTGAAAGTGACCACTTCTTCGAAGACCTTTTCCAAAGTATCAATGTTTGCAGAAGGAAGTCTTCTTAGGAAGATAGCAATGAGATGATCCATGAAATTTTAGTAGATCTAAATAGAAGCCTCTAGTGGTATTATGTAGGGACTTTCCAATCTTTGATATGTCATATGAAAATGATGGTTAAACTAAGAGATAGTTTCCATTAGATCCCTTTTTATTGACAGGAACTGGTGATGCAAGATAACTATCTTAAATTAATCAAAAAATTCTCAAAAGCTACCTAATTTTATATGGATGCCACTAACAGATTCACATACCAATTGAATGAACTATCTCCCAAAGTGTATGAGAATGGATGGAGGACAACATCTTCATGTTGAATTTTCTTTCTATTGCATATTTCTTTGAAGACTTTGATGTGATCTTATACTATTCATGTCTCACAATAGATGAAATTTGTACTAAAGTTTTCAAGATTCTTAGGAAGTTTTTGAAGTGGACATTATAAGTTGATGGGAAAATCCCATGTACTTACAAAGAAATCCATGGATGGAAGTGATGGAGGCTGACTTTGCTATTGTGAGATGTTTTATGAATTAGTTATGGTGAAATTATTAGAAAGTGAGGTGGAAGATGATGTTGGAATATGTGGCATGAATGGGTGAGGCTTTGGTATCCCTTTGTGATATTAATTATGATTTTAGATTACAACACTTGGTTTGATACCTCTGGTGTTGTTAAATTTTTAATGCGAGTAAAATAATTTCTGGACAACAGATTATGCAAGCCAAAAAATTATTCATTTCATTCAAAATTCAAGTTTACACAAGGTATGATGAATTTGAAGTGCCACCAATATCCCTTCAAAAAGAAATGAACAGTTGACATCATGTCCATTACAAAATGAAATATCAACTATGAAAACTATTAAAAATTAGTTTTAAATTTTAAGTTTACTTGTAGAAGTCATAACTTTTAGCACATAGCTCAAGTATGTATGCATTTGAAAATAAAAACTACCAAAACATAGAAAGTCCCAAAGATTTAGATTTTGATATTTTCCCATTTTTGCTTCTACTAGCCTCCTCTAGATCATCATGGACCATGTTTTGATCACTTTGTTTTTGCAAGGATTTTGGAAATGATCAAGCTCTAAGAACTTGTGCTTGCTAGGCAAGGATCTCAAAGCTAAATGAAATGGAGGTGTTCGATCAGGATCTTCTAGTTTACACACCTCTAAGATGACACACCTTAGTATGTAATGCACCTTGGCATTTAGCACAACTTGTTGATAGGCACACCTTCACACAAGCACACCTACATACCTTAGTTACTATAAAAATTGAGACTTAGGGATTTGCAAATTTGTGAGATTTGAGACTTAGAAATTTGCAAGAGCCCTCCTAGCACCACTTCTATTGAGTGATCATTTTGCATGATGGCAATGGTAGAAATCCTTAAAAAAATTTCTCTTGAAAAGCTAATCAAATTATCCAACTCCAAGGTTCTAGATGGTTATGTTTCAACCTATTAGGTATTACAATTAAAGATATGAAAGTTAACAAGGATCATTTTTCTATTACTTTAACCCGCCAAACTTATAAAGAAATACAATCCATAGACCAATGTATTTTTTGTATTTTACGTTCTATGATGGATGAAAATACTAACAACACAACTATATGAATTCCTTTTCTAACTACATGTTCAAAAGAAAATAATAGAGTTAGGGTAACAAGACTATCAAAAGAAATTGTTGAAAATGATTTATTCCTAATGGACATAAGTTATAGCCACCACGTGTTTGCAAATTAAATATTTGAAAGGAATCAAGTAGAAAAATAATTAAAATAGGATTAGTGCATCCTCAATTCCATTGATGTAATCATCAAAGGGAACACTACAAATTATTGGATGCTTAATGACCCATCAAATCATATTGCCACATAAAGTGCATGTACATGAGACAAATCACTATGCAAGAACTCAAAGGTGATCCTTTCTCCAATTCATTACAGTAGAGAAATTTGTTAGCAAATGACAAGCACCAAAACTAATTTATTGCATGAGCATTAAAACAAAATAAAACCATTGGTTCCATCTCTATTCATTAACATAAATTCATAAAAGAAATATGCATTCCAAAAAAAAAAACACTACACACAAAATTAGAGCACCAATAACATACTTTATTACATCAAAATGCCTACCTTGAATATATATTACATCTCTATATTTATAGAAAACCCCATCCTTAATGAAAATTTTGGATCTAGGGCTTTTTCCTTGCAAAAATCACTAATTTAAAGTAAATTTTGTACAAACAAACTCCTAACTAGGTGAAAAGTAGGCATGCACTCTTTATTTTATTAATTATATGGTGTGTGGACCTATACATGGCTCAAAAAATCCTAAAGAAGAAGAAGATAATAAGAGAGAAGTCTATAGATGATATGGGAGTGTTTGGTACTTCTTTAGATGTAAACTTGGGGTCCATTGAATGTCTCTATCAATTAAACTACCACCAAAACATATTTTTGTGCATGAAACACTCAAAAAATGGAACTGACATTTAACTATCAACACCACCACATCTAATTCAAAACTATCAGTACACATGCACAACTTGCTAAATGGCACACCTTCACACTAGTGCACCTACACACCTTTAGATGCAAAATCACCAAAATTGCAAAAATTGTCTAAGTGGCAAAATTTTAGTTTCCAACATCTAGTTTTTGTGGCTCTTCTATTAAAATGATGTTTGGATGTACCACCTTGAACTTTTGAATCATGTAAGTGATCTCTAGGGTATTATAAAAGTCTAAGGCTTCCTACTTCATTCTCACTTCATGTTGATATTCGCTAACTTCTTGCTTGGCTCCTACAAAATTATCTAGCTTGGAGTCTAACTTCATGAGCACTTTCCTAGCTCAAAAAATGTGCCTAATATCATCTTTGGAGGATGTAGTTTCAAAAAATCCTTGAAACTGCTACACTACTACTTTGTTGTAGTAGAACTAAGCTCTAGAGTCATCTTAAAAAATCTCCAAGATAGCCACACAATAATATCTATTGGCTTCCATAATTTGATCGAGGGCTCTTTTCTTCACATCTTGGATATCTTCATATATCCCAATCATCACACTATTACCAATTATTATTTTCTCTATCCAATCATCTAATTTATGTAACTCTTCCAGTCAATACATATAACAACATCCACCATTTTTGAACCTTAATTATCTATAATGCTTCCAAGTCATTGTTTGAGCTAGCCACTTCATCCATTAGCCAAAAATCATGGTCCATTATAGTAACCAACATGTCCACATTCTTCTAGATACCTAAGAATGAGTTCATATTCAACTCAATAATCTATACACGTCTATCTTACAAAATGTGATGCCACCTCTTGCACGCATCCAAAAATAAGCCATGGAGCTCATTTGTTGAGGGAAACCAATAGGGTAACCTCAAGATGGTAAGGGTCCAATGGACCAACTTTATCCTTCACATAGTCTTGTAATAAATCATTCTACTTTCTCTACTCTAAAATCTTAGCCTCATCATCATCCAAGTGCTAGAAAACTTGTTGAAGATAGTGGTACAAAATTTGGCTATGTCCTAGATGTCCTTCCCCTACACTACTTCCTTGACCTGATAGTATTTAGGAGAAATTTCCTCAACATCTATGTGTGGAGAAGGAATATCTATATGACATATCAAATTATTTCTCTAGTTCCTCATGATGAAGGCCAGTTTCTTAGGATCACCTTGAATAGGTACCTATATTTTCATTACCTTCATCAACACCTCCAATCTTTTTTCCTTTCTCTATTCTACATATCTTCTTTGTAAAATTAACACCTCTTTCTTAAACCATGTTGAAGTATTTCCCATAGGAGAAATGTATTAGCTTGACAATGAGGCCATTTGTAAAATTGGCATTTTTCCCTTATCACTCCTCCCTAGGGTCATCTCCATTCCTGATGGATTGACTAATGGAGTGGCTATTATCATTCTTGGGGGAGAGTTTTCTAATTCTTGTACATGTGGTGTCCATTCCCTCTCTCAAGAATTTTTTTCTTCCATCCAAACTGTCATTAGAGTGGAGCTACTTGAAGTCATCCCCTCCTACTATTTGATTGTTAGATTTTGTGAATGGATGTGGAAATGGGGTGGCTTATTATTTTTATGGAGAAGGAGGATGAGAGAATGGTGGTTTCCCAAGTGGTTGAGGTGGTATGTCTACTGGTCCTTGAGGGAGTGGGAAAATTGGTTCCACTCCTCACCCAATGATTCTTGATGTGGATTATCCTTTACCAATCTATCCTCAAATGAGTCCCAATATGGATAAAATAAAACTCAGAGAGATTGAAGACATTAGAGACATATCCTATTATAGACTTTTTCCATCCCTCCTATTCTTAGTCTATAGACCTTTCAAGTTGAATTGACTATTCTAGAATGGAGGGAGACATCAGGGTCATACTCTTCTATCTCTCCTCATCTATAGCCCTCACTAATTGGGTTCTCATATTAAGTAGGAGATATTCAATCTCTTCCCCTTTCTCTTCCTCTTCTCCTTTGGTCATGGTCTCTAAAATTTGAGGAGATTGAGTTCTCTTCTTATTCTTCTTGATCTTCCTCCTCTTCTCTCTTATTACGATCGTTTCAATTCTAGCTATCTTAGGTACTAATGGAGTGTCCTCTATTTGGGTTGGGTCTTTTTAAGATGGAGCTTGAGCTCTCTCTTCTTAGGATTGTGCTTCTTCATTTAGACCCTCTTCTAGTTGGGCTTCTTCCTCCTTCATGACCTTCTTCCTTCTTTTTGCTGACACTATCATTATGGAAGTATGCCACTTCTTGCTTGTACTTGTATATAGTCTCTAATCACACTAGGGAGTTCTCTTTGTAGGTTGTAACCATGACTTTAATTCCTTTACCTTTCTTGGGCTCACCATAGTTTGTAATTTTGGTGCATTAGGAATTGTCTCCAAGTGGAATGGATTCCTCACGCAATCCCTAGTCAATTGAATGAAATTCCTAGCCATATGTTGTATGCCATTATTCTTTTCCTTTCCATTTTTGAAAAATTCATTATGGGCCTCTCAAAGATTCTACCCCTCTTCTATAGTAGATCCAACACATCTACATTATCCTTGTTCCATATCTTCAAATATATATTCATATTTAGGGATCTTTCTATAAGTTGTAGAATCATCCTACAATAGTTCCTAATTTGAACATAGTTGTCATCTACATAATTCATCCAATGATCTTCAATAGAAACATTAGGTATGAAATACTTCTCTACAAGATGCTAGACCATTGCAATGTCATCAAAGTAGGATTGGGGTACTAGATAATCATCCAAGGGATACTAATCCCATTTAATTTCATAGGTGACCATACCCTTAATCTACTTGACCTCAAAATATCCAATGGTAATAGCCCACACCCATGTCTTCTTGTGATTCTTTTTTACCCTATCATAGGTAGAGGCCAGTTGCCTAGCTATCTCCAATAATATCTACCTATCCGATGGATAGCTAGCAAGCTTCTTTGGACACAAGAGGGCCCCTAAAACTAGGATATAGGTGAATATGTTAAATAGGATGAATTAAGATTCCCACTTTCACCACTCAAGTGATAGCTACCAGAGACAACCTATTTGCATAATCCCCTTCAATGAATTAGATTATAGAAAAGACAAAACCATCATTCACCAACTTGTATTCTAGGATATCGAATGAAAGATTCCTCTATACCAATAGGGGATATACTACATATGAATAGACATTAGCATCTGGCATGCTTCCTCTCTTCACCAACTTTGAGTAGTCTATCGACCTTTTTTCCAAAACATACACCACATAGGAAATCATGTAGAATTGAGGGTCTAAATTCACTAATATAAGACACTCATCTAGGTTTTTACTAATGATGGTGGCTTGTTTAATTGGAAATCCTCTCCTCTTGATGGTTTCTATGAAGTGAACCATCCATGTTTCTAGGTGACTGGTCATGGGGAGTCCCATGACTCTACTTGGAGAGACTATTCTATAATTGATGTCATCTATCATATACCCCTAGGTTATGCCAACCTTTATAGCTCTTTTGTAGTAGGGGTTTCAACAAGAAGACACTTCTCTTACACTAAGCCTTTTGCTTCTTATTTGTGCTCCCTATACCATCTTTTTTCTATGTCATAGGTAAAAACACTTTTAATGTTGTTAGGTGTATGTGAAATATCATCTCCCCTATGACACTTTTCACAACCTTCTTTTCTATAATGTAATGATGGGGCAATGCCATGATCAATTCTGAGGATTATATAGACATTGGATGGGAATCTAAGTTCACTAACCCATTGAGGATCAATGACAAGATCATCTTTGATCTCTCTTTCAATTTTTTGCATAAGACTAGAAACATGTTGTAATATAAGTATTCCATCTCTGTGTCTCAGACATTTAAATGCTTATCCATGAAATGAGACTTCTTTGGGGCACCTTGGAACTTTAAGGTCATTGTTTTAGCTACTATCTTAGCCACCATGGATGATGCCATGTTATCCTACACAAAAATAATTGACTTTAGTATTGTTGTTATTAGACCAAAATGATGAAAAAAAAACTTAGTTAGACTGGATAAAAGACTAACAAAATGACAAAAAACTTATGGAAAACTAATTATTTTTGACTAGTGGCCATAAAAGTATACATGTGCACCTTTCACATTGGGTGCATTTTCACATGTCTACACAGTGTGCATGGTGTGCATCATGATCTTATAGATTCTTTAACAAGCACTGTAGTAGCACTTGTGTTCTTTCTTTATGGGTGTGCTTCAAAGGGGGATTCCTTGGTGGTCTATTGGAATTCATGTTGTACCATACCTTGCAAAGGTGCATGTGTGTACATGTGCACACCTAAGTTTACCTTAGGAGCTTGTGGTTGGTGTAGATATATAAAGGAGGGTATGTGTGACTTTGTGATGGTGTGGTCCTAGGTGGTCTCAAAGAGGCAAAATGAACATATGCATGGGGGGTCCTATTTATAGTCGCCTAGGGTGCCAAGGTGCACACTTAGTGCACCTATGATGGTGCACATGTGTGCATGCATGTCCTATGGACTTGTGTGATGAGTGCACTTGGTGTACTCCCTATTGGTGCATATGTAAAATAGTGCACATGTGCACACCTTCCTTTTCTTTTGTCAAAATTTAATTTTCTAGCTTCGTGAACTCATTTAATGCTAACTGATTACACATCCTAGATTTACCTAGATCTAGAGGGGGACCCATGCACTGAGGCACCCAACTAGATGCCATATTATAGAGAGTGGAATCCCTTTCCCTAAAAAGGGGGTCCCCATTTTTTTGACTAAAAAATGGGGCCTGTGTTGTGAAGCCACAAATGTCTACCCAAATAAATATGACAACAATCCATAGGCATAATATCACACAAAAACTCATCTTAATAATTCCTAATCTTGAATTTAACAAGACATTATTCACTTACCAGTAACTTGTGCTCATTCTGGATCCAAGAAACATGATAAGTCTTAGGGTGTCTCAATCTAGGCAACTACAATTTGTTAACCAACTCCTCTAATGCCAAATTATTCAAACTACTACTATCAATGATCAGTTTGCAACAATTTCCTACAATCCTACATCTAGTCTTAAATAAAATTTTCCTCAAAAAAGGTTCTTCATTAGTTTCCTCATTCCAAATGGTTCTTATTATCATCAAGTTCTCACCATTCTCAATCCTATTGTGCAATTCAACTACTTCTTCACATGCTACAACATCTTTTCTACTACCTCTAATCTTACAAAATTAATACATTCAAAGGTTCTATGTCCTTCCTCTCTACACTTGAAACAACTTCCCTTAAACTAAAATCTCTCTTCTCTCTTACAATTATTACCATTGCTACTTTCTCCATAGATTCTACCTTTTCTCCTTTGAAATCTTCCACCTCTTACTCTTTGTCTTTGATCATGTTTCTTTTCCAATATCTCCTTAGCCTTAAGGGAACATTGATATGATTCATCCACATTATCCAACTTGAAAATAATTGCATCTTGAATTGGTTTCCTCAAATCATTCAAGTTATATTTATTCACATTATCAACCTCATCATCCATATGTCTAAATCTAATATCCAATTTGTTAAATTCCTCATTAAATTCTTTCACAGTCACATCCTTTCATCTTAAATTTTCCCTCCTCCATAACAAATTAACAAATTAATCCACAAGAAGGAAATTATTATTCATCTTTACAATCATCTTTTCCCATGTCCTGATCTTTTCTTTTCCTCTTCTCTTCCTTCCAGTCTATAAATGATCCCATCAAAGTGAAGCATGACCCTTCAACTTGGTGACTACTATCTTTACCTTTCTATTCTTAGGGGTACTTTCATACTCAAATAATTTATTTTTTGCATAGACCCAATCTAATAATGATTTAGTCTCAAGCCTTCCATCATAAAACAAACTTCAACAACAGGTCTAGAGTTTTCTCCAAAAACTCTCAAATGCTTCTCCTCATCTTATTCCATTTTAGGTTTAGGATTAGGGTTAAGTACCACTTATTCATCATCACTAACATCCTCAAGATGTATTCCTCTTCTCTGGTTTGTCTCAACTATTTCAAGTCATACTACAATATATCTCAACATATTCATAATGGCATTATTTGAATTTCATTGACCTTGAACCATATTGACAATAGTTCCTATTACAAATGAATACTGATGATATTCTTTGGTTTATATCTAAGGTAGTTGATGAGATTGTATATTGCATTCATGGCTATGTTTATCATTGATGACAACATAGTATTATTTCTGTGAAGGCTAGTAGAGTAGTATATTGAAATTGAGCTAGTACAAACATTTGGTATTAGTTGGAGAATTGTGTAGTTACAAAAATGTTCTATAGTGAGTCCTAAGTATGCAGTGAAGTGCATAAGAAAAGGTATGAAGATAGATGTGAGTTATGTGATGTTTGGTGAAGAATATTCTAGAATAGAGAAAGTAATAAGTGGTTAATGGTCTTCAAGTTATATCTTTAACTAGGATATAATCATGACATTGAAAGTTAGCTATAGGAAGAAGACAATTACTTGGTAACATGATGAATTATGCAAAGTCCAGATCACACTTGTGAAATAATTATTGATTACTAATAGCCAACAGTAATATGTGATTGTCAAAACAAGTGTTTATCTTATTGAGGTTCCATTTAATTAGTTGAGAATGGCACATAGATGACTCAAGTAATTATTTTGAGGACATTATATAAAGGAAGAACATTTTATTTTTTTGAGATGTGCATTATGAATCATGATTGAGATCAAGTGAATTAGAGAAGAAGTATCTATTAAATGCAATTAAGGGATCCAAGGGATTATTGGATGCAAAATTGGTGATCTGATCAAGATAGAAGATTGGTCTAGTTGATAGGATAGAGGAAGAGGAAAGTAAAAGTACAATTCATTATATTATTCTACAAGGAATAATACAAAGATTGGTTAGACAATGAGTTCAATGGTCTTGCCTCTAAACCTATTTCGGCAGTGGGTCCATCTACCTTCGACAACTCCTAATAGGGTTGGAATATCCTAACATGGATCAAAAGTCTCCTAACAAGGAATGATATATACTAAATTCATTTCATAGACTCATAAGAGGGTATATCCTCTAACAAGGAGCTTTTATATTAGTACATCATTTTGTGGGCACCATCCCCATTGAGGTTTTCCCTCTGGTCAAGGGTTTGCCTAGTTAACATATCTGGTGTGTATGTGTATCTTCTTATAGTTGTTCATTAAATTTCTCACATGGTTAAAGATTATTAAAGTTGATAAATATTTTAATAGCTAGATAATTAATTCACACCCCCTCCCCCCAGATATCTCGATAGATTTTACATTTCTAACAATTGGTATTAGAGAATCAAGTCCTTGAGGGAAAATCTTAACAAATTGAGGAGACCTATGGAAAAATACAAAAATGAAAGTCCAAAATTTGATTGGATCAACTATGATAGTTGGAAACAAAAGATGAAATCAAATTTTCTATGCATGGGTCTAGAATATTGGTTGATCATGAAGATAGGAAAGACAATAGTCAAAGAAGAAGATTTTGAGAAATGCACTAAAGAGGAAAGAGAGGTATTCATGCATGACTTAAGAGAAAGAGAATCAATTTTGATAGCTCTTCTAGAGAATGATTACAATCAAGTAATTTTTTTTATTACAACTTATACAAATTGGGAAGCTTTAGAATCTTTTTATTATGGTGATAAGAATTTGAAAAGGATTAGATTGTAGAATATGTTTATTTCAAGAAGCTAAATTGATGGAAGATGAATCTATTAGAGCATATATTGGTAGAGTATCAAAAATTATTTCAGGAATTAATGTTTGTGGAGGTACTAAATATAAAGATGAGATCATATGGAAGATCTTGAAGACTTTGAAACCAAAATTAAAGAAGGTAGCATGATGATTGAACAAGTGATACCTTGTAGTGAAAATTTCTCTAAAGAAACATTACTTGGAAGATTGGAGTTAGTAGAAGCAAGTCTGAAATAAAGTGGAGAGCTACCTAAAATTGAAACAACATTCAATGCATTAAGCATGAGGCCAAAAATATCCAATAGTGTAAGCACTGGTGGAAATTTCACAAGTGGTAGCAAAAGAAAATTAAAAGAAGAACAAAAGATTGAGGAAGGTATTGCACTACTCATGAAAAGAGAACCTGATGGTGAGAGAATATTTAAATGTTGGACTTGTACAAAATATGGCCATTTTGCATCTAAATGTCCTAAGAGAGTTAAGAAGTTTAGAAGAAATTTTTAGTCTAGAAAACCTAGAAATTGTCTGTATGCAAATGATGATGATGATGAATCTAAAGAAAAGAGTAAGAGTGATGAAGAATTAAGACTTTTTGCTATTAAGGAAGAAAGTCCTGAAAAAGAAGTTATGGATTTAGTGTCACAAGTTGAAAAGAAAGCAGATTAGATAATAGACAGAGGTTGTTCACATCATATGACTGGTGATATTGACAAGTTTGTTAAGTTTAACAACTATGATGGAGGAATAGTAAGAGTTGGAAACAATATAGCTTTCCACATTAAGGGAATGGGATCTATTACTCTTGATGGTAAAACTAACACTAATGATGTTTACGCTGGTTGACAACTAGTGGAAAAAGGATATTAGTTACAATTTATAGAGAAGACATGCACTATTAAAGACAAAGATGGTAAGATAATTAGTACTGGTACAAGATTCAGAGGTATTGTATTTTAGTTGAATCCTATTAAGATGACTTGTTTGGTTACACAAGTTGATAACAATTGGATTTGGCATAAAAAAAAATTGTCACATAAATTTTGACAATATTGTCAAAGCAAGTAGTACATTTGCAATAAGAGATTTACCTTAAATTGTGAAGCCTACTAATATTTTATGTAGGGAATGTATGATGGCTAAGCACAAAAAATATTTCTTTTCTAAGCAAGAAGTTCTTTACTATAGCTAAGTTGGAGATTTCTCACACAAATTTGAGTGGTCCAATAAAGACAAGAGAATTCTATGGTGAAAGACATTTTATGATTCTTCTTGATGACTTTACTAGAATGATGTGGGTAGCATTTCTTAAAGAAAAGTATGAGGTATTTGTGAAGTTTAAAGTATTCAAGAATAGACTTGAGAATGAATTAGGTTTGAAGATAAAATGTTTAAGATCTAATAGAGGTGGAGAGTTCACATCAAATGAGTTTAATAATTTTTGTGAAGTGTATGTTATTAAGAGACAACTTATAGCCCCTAAGACACCTGAGAAAAATGGAATATTAGAGAGGAGAAATAGATGAGTAGCTGAATTAACAAGAGAAATGATGCTTGGGAAGAATGTGTCAAAGACATTTTGTAGAGAAGCAGTAAATACAATAGTATATACCATGAACATAACACATATCAGAAAATTATGAATAAGACACCTTATAAGTTATGGTTTGGACATGCACCATCAATTAAGTATTTTAGATTTTTTGGAAGTGATTGTTATATAAGGAGAGATTATGATATTGGTATGTTTGATGTAAGAAGTGACTAAGGTATGTTCCTTGGTGATTCGTTGAAAAGAAAATCTTATAGATGCTATAATCATAGAATTAAGAATATCATTGAGAGTGCAAATGTTAATGTAGATGAAAAGTTTGGAATTTAGGAAAGGATACTTGATTATGATTCTAATAAAGAAATTGATCATAGAACTAATCATAGAATTTGTGAAGTTATCAATAAGAATAACAATGACTTGAAGAATAGGAGTTAGATTGAAGAGTGAAGATTTGAGCCTAGAGTAGAAGAGAGAGTTGAGTTTACAACCCCTAGTAGAAGTATATCAAAGAATTACCCTGCTAAATAGATCATTGGGAGTAGAAATACAGGAGTTCAAACAAAAAATTAGGTAAATGAAGTAGTATGTGAATTATATTTATTTTCTCAAGTTGAATGTAACAATGTAGAAGAAGCATGAAAAGATGAGCATTGGATTCAAGCAACGAAAGAAGAGTTGCATCAGATTATAAAGAGTGAAACATGGGAATTGGTCCCTAGACCTAAAGACAAGAATGTGATTAGAACTAAGTGGGTATTTAGAAATAAGAAGAATGAGCAAGGAGAAGTAGTAAGAAACAAAGAAAGTCTATTATGCAAAGGTTACTCACAACAAGAAGGAATAGACTGTGAAGAGAAATTTTCCCTTGTTTCAATAATTGAAGTAGTAAGAATATTCTTGGCTTATGTAGACAATAAGAAATACAAAATATATCAGATGGATGTGAAATCAATTTTTTGAATGGAGAATTAGAAGAGGAAGTTTACATTGAACAACCTAAAGGTTTTCCTTTGATATAGGAAAAGGATATGATATGCACATAAAAGAAGGCATTGTATGGATTGAAGCAAGCATCGAGAATCTGGTATGCAATATTCGATAAGCATTTGGCACAATTAAGATTTATCAAAGGTAATGTAGATAGTAATATTTATTTTAAGGAAATAAAAGAAGGATTTTTTATCATTTTAATATTTTTTGATAACATAATCTTTGGAGGTGAAGACGAAGCAAGTGATAAATTTTTGATGAGATGAAGAATGAATTCAAGATGAGCATGATTGGTGAAATTAAGTTTTTATTGGGTTTGTTGATTGTGCGAAACAATGAAGGTATCTTTATTTCTCAAACTTAGTATTTGAATGATTTTTTTGAAAAGATTTGGATTAGAAATTTGTAAACCTATTGGTACACCCATGATAACTGGTCATAAGTTATCTAGCAAAGATGAGACACCTATAGTGGAGTAGAATAAGTGTAGATCTATGATTGATAGATTGCAAAATTTGACTCATACAAGGCTAGATATAGAAAATGTAGTTGGAATAATTGTAAGATTTCAAGAAGATCCTAGAGAGGCACATTATGTAGCAGTCAAAATAATTTTTAAATATTTGAAAGGGACACTTGGCTTTGGTCTATGGTATGATAGATCAAATGAATTTACTTTGTATGCATATACTAATGTAGACTGGTTAGATAATATGGATGATGGAAAAATTACTAGTGGTGGAGCATTTTTCCTTGGAGGAAGATTTGTTTCTTGGCTAAGAAAGAAGCAAAAATATATCTCACAAAGCACAATAGAAGTTGAGTATGTTGTAGTAGCAAATAACTGTAATCAATTTATTTGGATGAAACAAATGTTGAAGGATATCTAGATTGAGTTCTCAGAACCTATTGTTATATATTGTGAAAACAAAAGCATAGTGAGTATGTCTAAGAATCTAATGTTGCATTCTAAGACTAAGCATATATCTATTAAGTATCATGTACTAAGGGAAAATGTTGTAGAGAAGGAAATTAAATTTGAGAATGTCAACACAAAGGAGTAGATTGCAAATATTTTCACTAAGCTTTTACCTAAGGACACATTTGAGTATTTGCATGGTATGCTTGGGTTTATGCCCTTGCCTACCTTTGACTAGATGATGTAAAGAGTACATTAGTCCACTAGTATAGAGCACTATTGGACTAAATGTTGATGCTTCCTAGATGACAGAGTATTTATGGTTGGATAGAGTCAACAAGGACTCTTGGTAACTGATTAAACAATGTCTTTGGACATTTGAGTAGATTGGATATATTGAAATTATAGATTGACATAATGATACATTTTTAATTTATATCAATGGAGGAGAGATGAGCATGAAAAACATCCTCTGAGTATGGGGAGAGATACATATGAAAAACATCCTCTAGTTGTATGGGGGTGGAATAGTTGAATACAAGAGATTTCAAAAGATTCATGTAAAAAAGGAATATCTCTATGTGGGATATACTCAGCATGAAGAGTTGTTAATGTAAAGGGGAAGATAAGTATAGAAGGATAGTTGTTGTAGTGAGTGTCAGATTTGATTGATGAAGAGGATTTGAAAAGAGGAAGACTACACCAAAAATGACTGATTTGGTATTCATGGACTTAGATATATTTCATCTATGCTACAATCAATGCCAAAGAGGGAGCTTGTTATAAATGAATATTGATGATATTCTTTGGGGAGTATCTAAGGTAGTTGAAAAATTTTTATGTTGCATTTATGATTGTATTTTTCATTGATGATAACATAGTATTATTTTTGTAAAGTCTAGCAGAGCAACAAACTAAGATTGAGCTAGAACAAAAGTTTGGTATCAGTTGGATAATTGTGCAATTATAGAAATGACCTACATAGAGTCCTAAGTATGAAGTTAATTATGGAAGAAAAGGTATAAAGATAGACGTGAGTTGTGCGATGTTTTGAGAAGACTATTATAGAAAAAACCAAGTAAGAAGTAGTTAATGATATTCATGCTATATCTTTTAACATGGATATAATCATGACATGTGAAGTTAGCTACAAAAAGAAGACAATTATTTGGTAACATGATGAAGTGTATGAGGTCCAGATCACATGTGTGAAACAATTGTTGATTACTGATAGCCAAAAATAATACATGATTGTCAAAATAAGTGTTTATCTTATTAAGGTCGTATTTAATTAAATGGTAAAGGCACATAGCCAACTCAAGCAATTATTTTGAGGACAAACTATAAAGGAAAAAAATTTTCTTTGTTTGAGATGTGGATTATGAATCATAGTTGAGATCAAGTGAATAAGAGAATAAGTATCTAATAAATGTGAGTAAGTGATCCAAGGGATTATTGGATGCAAAATTGATGATTTAATCAAGATAGAAGATTGGTCTAGTTGATACGATAGAGGAATAGGAAAGTAAAAACACAATTCATTCTATTATTATACAAGTAATAATATAGAGATTAGTTGGACAATGAGTTCAGTGGTCTTTCCTTAAAAGCTATTTGGACAATGGGTCCATCTACCTTGGACAACTCGTAATAGGGTTGGCACAACTCCTAATAGGGTCAAAATCTCCTAACAGGGATTCAAAGTCTCTTAATAGGGATTGATATGTAGCAAATATATTTCATAGAATCCTAAAAGGGTCTATCCTCTTTCAAGGAACTTTAATATTAGTAGATCATTTTGTGGGTACCATCCCCATCACAGTTTTCCCTTTGATGAAGGGTTTCCTTTATTAACACATCTAGTGTTACTGTGTATGTGTATCTTCTTATGGTTATTGATTACATTGCTCACATGGTTAAAAATTATTAAGGATGATAAATATTTTAGTAGTTGGATAACCAATTCACTCCACCCCCCTCTCAGTTATCTTGGTGGACTTTACATTTCTAATAGTTCCTACAAGAATCAAAAGCCTCTACAAGTTATAAGTCACACCTCATAAGTACCACACTACAACCAATCCAATTTAAGTTCTCCATGATCCCCAACTCATAAGGAAATAAAAATAGGATTTGATACTACTTGATGCAAGGTAGTTAGGAGGAAGGAACCAATTTTAGTCTCCTAAAACTTCATCAAGTGTACACAAAGAAGCAAACAAAGGTCAATTAGGAAAGGACCATCTTTATTCATGAATAGATACTAATTGATTAGACAAATTGCATGATAAAATATATTTTATAGGCTATAATGCTTTCTTAGTTGTGGCAAATACAAATAATTATAGATTCAAATATTAAAATATTGTTATCTAGATGCTTCCTTACTTTCTAAAACTCCTCAAATTTCTTTCCTAATCCTAGTGCAAGTCCTTATAAAGCCAAGAATACCACAAGCTTCCCTATCACACAATTAATTACAAAATAGGTATTGCCTTGGAGGAGAAAACAAAGAACCAACAAATGGCCAAAAGAGAATTTGTGCTCTGCAACACATTATCCAAGAGATGTTCCCCAACTATGTAAGATTTGACATTATCATAGGAAACTATGCTAAAAGAAACTCCATGTTAGGATGAACAAACCAAGTACTGAAAAATGTGCAGAAAAATATGCACACAAATATATGAACAAAGAAAATTAAATTTTGTGTACTTAGAGTAAGGATAAATAATGGGTCCACATTAAGATTCCAACCATGCACATCTTAAAACCATGAACATCAACAACTACTCCATGAACAAAAAACATATATAAAAAGAAAAGAAGATCAATATTTTTGGTTGATACAAGATTTCCCATTGACCCAATATGCATTAGTAGCTCAACTTAGTAATAAAGGTTATAGGTTTGAGTTTAATAAAGGGTCTTGCAAGATACTATACAAGATAGGGAAATTGTTATAAATTGGTGAGTAAAGAAAATTTAATCTATTTTACTTTTACTTTACTATAATATCTATGGCATAAAAGTCTATGCCATGCAAATTTTGACAACATTATAAAGGGAGGAAGAAAGAAATGCATGAGAGGCTTTTGTATAATTGCTTAGCCTGATAATGCTATGTGTAAACATTGTCAAATAGGTAAGTTAGCCAGTTAATTTTTTTGTAGAAAATCATTACCTTTTGAACAAATTATAGAGATAGTGTACTCAAAACTGTATGGTCATATGAGGACTAAGATTGCATTTGGTGATAGATATTTTATGTTGTCCAATGATTTTCCAAGGATGACATTGGTTGTTTATCTAAAGGAGAAATCTAAGACATGCCACACATTCAAAGTGTTTAAAGAAAAAGTGGAAAGAGCAACAAGCATAGCTCTAAATTGTCTAAGATCAGACAAGGGAGGTGAGTTCACCTCACAAGAGTTTGCAAGTTACTATGAGCCCCTAGTACACCTCAACAAAATGGTGTTTCCTAGAGAAGGATCATAACAATAATAGACTGTACTAGAACTCTAATGATTTAGAAGAATATTGCACAATTCTACTAGAGAGAAGTAGTGAGCACTGCAATGTAGACCCTAAAAAGGGTATAAGTGAAGAAAGGTACACATAAAACCCCCTATGAGCTATGGTTTGGATACTCACCATCAGTGAGTTATTTGATTTTTTTTGGAAGAAAATGCTACATTAAAAGGGATGAGTACCAGGGGAAGATTAATCCTAAGAGTGTTGAAGGAATATTCTTAGTGTACAATAAAAAGGTGTCTCACTCTAAACCCTTCTATCCAAGTGATTCCATGAGATATAAATGCTTGGATGCTGTCTTAGAGATCCCTATCCATGGAGTGCAAGAAAGTATGTTGCTCGTATATGAGGGCTCTCAATTGAGCCTTAGAGATACTTTTCCTGCTAGTAAACCATGCAATGGGAGGTTATTTAAGACAAGAGAAAGAATTCAAGTGTCTATAATGAGTTCCTCAAATATCTAATGCAAATGTGAAGTAAGCTAATATGAAATGCACAATGTAGCTATAGTAACCAAGATGGAGTATTACAAACTAACCTAGTTATGATATGTGAGCTAGATTATAGAAAAAGAGAACTAATATACATGAAACTACACTAAAATTCCATGGATGATAGAAAGTAGACAAGAAAATGAAAGTTCTCCACAAAAGCTCTCAAGGATTTGAATGGTAAACCTACATCATAATAGTACTCAAGAGTGTGGATCCTTTGAGAGGGGGAAGCTTTTTCTTTTAAAGTCATATGGATGGTGGAGAACAAGATCAAGATGATGGAAGATCAAGGGTGGAGTTTGAAAATGAGATTGATCCATGCACACACACAAGTCAACCAATAAAAAAAGAGTTGACTTTGCATGTGTGACAAAAAGAGTATTTTCTTTTAATTTTCAAAATATAAATAATGCTTTATGTCTGCACATTTGACTAGGTTAGAAGAATTGTGTATTTTATTTAATTAAAAGGGGACATGTTCTTTTAATCAAAAAATGAACTTAGGATAGCATAGTCAAGACTATAGGTTATAATCAAATTAATTAATTTTTAGCAATTTGGCCTAGGCAAATGATTAATTAATTTAACCAAAATGCTGAGAAGGGGGTTAATAATCTAGATGACCATTTTTAGGTGATTACATTTTCCCCTATTTGACTAATGTATGTTTGATCTAGGAAAACATTACATCAAAGAAAATAGAAGCCAAGTAGGAAACAATAGAGATATATGATTTCAAAGAACAAAATATAGAAAGAGATAGCAAATTTTGAATATACAGCCTCATAAAGGTAGTACTAAACACTTAGGAAAGAGAATGCTAAACACTAAGCAAAGTAGATAGATCGAGAGAAATTGAAAAGATCAAACATATGCCATAAGAAATAGATAGTTGTAGCAAGCAATGATAGAGTATTTCTGCCTCCTAAGGATCAAAATCAAAATGAGATAAGGAGAATGTAGAAATGAGCTAGATATGAGAAAATCAAGATATAGCAATTTCCAAGATGAAAAATAGATGATTAGAACCAAAGGGTGACCATAAGGAAATGATAGCATGCCCCAGTTTGACCAAAGTTGACCATGAAGGATAAAGCATGAAAATTAGGTCAAATCAAGTAGAAAGGTGATTTAGATATGAAAATGTCAATTGAAGTAGATATTAAATGTAAAAATGATGAAGACATGGAGAAATGGAGATGCCCTAGCGAAGGGTCAAAGATTAGACCAAGAAGGTAGAATTTTGAAATGCAAATTTGACTATCAAGATGAACCCAAATTTCAAATTGATCCTAAAAATGGAACTAGGACATTAAAATTAGCTAGGGGTCAAAAATTTATATAGATGTGATGATAGGATAGAAAAAACACAAAGTGAAAGATCAAGAAAGATGAAAAGACATGATCAAGAAGAAAGAAAAGAAGATATGAAAGTAGTTAGCTAACATGTCCAAAAAAGATGAAGAGAGAGCTCTCCCTATATGCAAGAATGCAAGACTAAGCTAGAAAATGAACCTATAATACAAACTAATATGAAAAGTGGTTTACTAGTAAGAAACACATAACATTTAGACTCTAATTTTATCATTGAGCATTTATTAGGGAAATCATAAGATCATACAACCATCACTAGTGTAATTATGTGGATATGAATATGATTGATATTAGATAGGAATTTGAAAATCCAATCTAAGCATCAAAGTCAAGATGGCTATATGATTAGATTCCAAAAGTTTAATATATCAAGATTACACCTGTATCAAGGCATAAGCGCTAGGATAATACTCGAGTGTGGTCTTGCAAAAATAGTCAAGGATGATATGTTGTGAGTCAAAGTGCCAAGTAGGCTAAACATGAATACTGTAAACACTATAGACTAACAAAGTATACCCACAAGCAAAAGGAAAATAAACATGCTCCATGCCCCCAGTATTCTAGTCTATGACATCCTCCAAAGACTATTAGGGAGGGAACACATAGCAAAGAAATTTAATAGGCAACACACACAAAAGATAAAGTTTATCATAGCTCAATCATTTAAATGTTTAAGTGTGTGTATGTAAGTCACTTGGACATTTCTTCAAGATTTGATTTTGATAGTGAGAAATATCATGACATCCAAGATTGTAGATAAACTATTTGACAACTGTTGAGAAACACTTAATGTCAAGGGGCATAGTGTTGAGAAACACTATTTTACATGAGTTGCCAAAGAAACTCTAACACACAAGGAGACCTTGATAAGCTAAGAAGCCATGCCCCCAAGAGGAGGACAAGAGAAAATTCCAAGCTAGGAAATGTGTTGTAGAGTGAATGAGTGAGACTGATAGACATAGGTGTAAGGGTTTTAAGTAGCACCCGTTTCTAGGTTTTCACTACTTGGAAAATTTTCTCAGAACTTTTTTCAACTTTTTTGTATTTATTTATTTTTTGATTTTTTTAGTGATACATCAAAATTCCTATTGCTAGTTTTTCAATAAGATGATCATTTTTTTAGGACATTTTCTAATTTTTAGGATTTTTTCAATATCATATAGATTTTTTAGGATTTTTTAGAATATTTTAGAGATTAATCACTCTCAAGTAAGATCAAATAATTTGTCCCAATGTATAGCAAGGTGTAGGACATTTTGGAGCAAAAAGATGGTGGATAAGAAGAGATGGATAAGAAAGGAGTATGAAGCAAGTGAAAGCGATCCTCAAGGACTAACTCCTCAAGAGTACCCAAGCTAGGGAAAGCATAAAATGGCCACATGAAGTATGTTTTGGACAAGCAATGGACACAATGATCAAGATAGCATGTATGATAAGTAGTGAAGCCAACAAGAAAGATAACAT
Source organism: Cupressus sempervirens (assembly GCA_028749045.1). Taxonomy (NCBI): domain Eukaryota; kingdom Viridiplantae; phylum Streptophyta; class Pinopsida; order Cupressales; family Cupressaceae; genus Cupressus; species Cupressus sempervirens. The sequence goes on from CM053785.1 coordinate 403,429,871, forward strand.
ATAGGATAAATAGTGGAGGTTAATAAGAAAGTTAGCATGAAAGCATGTAATCCAAAAGAGTAGACATGTCAAGAGACCTAAGAACTATAGTTTTTATTTATTATGATCAAGACCAAGGGTTCAACTAGATAGGACAATGATGGGATAGAACAATAAGAATGAAGCTATATATGAAGGCTATGAATGAATGAGCAAGCACAGTAGAGAATCTTGTGGAGAAGATAGCCAATATGCAAGGATAGCTCAACATTGTCAAGATCAAAGAAACAAGAGAGAATAGATGGATGATGGAAGAATTATACATGGTGCCTATTTACCAGGTTTTCATCATGGTACTTATCCAAGGTGCCACAAGAAGTGGTTTTCACCATAGGAGGAATTTATTTCTCTTTACTTTTGCTACTTGGGTGCGACAAGAAGTGGTATTCATCAAGGCACATTTTTAATTTTTTTTTCCTATTTTTTATAGAAATAGGTCAAGCTTTTTTAAATTTAGATAGTGCTCCTAAAGGAAAGATAAGTATTGATAAGACAATACCATAGATATATATGCTCAAAGATGTTGATAGGGTGAAGGAAGGGAGATGGTAGATAATATATATGGAGGAAAAGGTTTTATTTTTTGAAAGGATTGTAGGAGTATGGATGGAAAGTAAGTGTAAGCTTTAGAGGATTCATGAGGGTAGCTGAGATATAGGGGAAGATCAACATTGAAACACACCTTGAAGGGCATTGCAATGATGGATGAAATATCTTGAGGTTTAGATGTATGAAGTAGTAGAGCAATTTTGGAAGATGGAGTGGAAGGCTTCCAAAGTTTTTTATGAAGATATTTGGAAGAATATAGAGTGGAGGCATTTTGAATCTTAAATGTCAAATTTGATTTATTTCCAATATTCAAGTCATTCAAGAGAGACTTGGGAATCCATATAGCTTTAGATTTTTCTTTTTCTTTGGATTCTTTAGAGCACATTTCTTCAATGATGGATTTAGGAACCCATATTTTCTTTGATTTATCTCTTTGGGTAGTAGACCTTTGTAGTCTCTTGAATGTTTTTTCTTTATTAGCATTCACATGTTGATTAGATGGTATATAGTGATCTTCATTTTTCAATGCATTGTTAAATTTATTCTCATTTCCAAAAGGCTTGGGATTTATGGATGAATAAGGTTGATATGACTAGTTTAGATGGATAGATGAATGGAGATTTGTCAAGAATGAGTGTCCTTCTTGATCTTGAGGTATGATAGGAGAGTTAGGAATGGAAAATTTAAGAGATGAAAGAACATAAGGTCCCAATATGGATGGAAGGTTTGAAGGTTCTAGCTTAGATGGATAAGGACAAAGGATAGATTTTGGATATGTAAATGGATAGTGAGTAGGGATATCAACATCTTTAGAGTGAGCAACATGACCATGGGCATCAATAGACTCATGACTAGCTTTGATAGGAGCATTTGAAGCTTGACCATAGTTCTAAGGTGGATATGGAGAAGTATAACATGAGGGGACACTTTTATCTTGAAAAGTAGCTTTGAATAGCATAGGAAGAGAAACTTTCTCATAATTTTCAGTAAGCTCAAGGGAAATAGTGGAAGTGGTGTCTTCATAATATTTAGGAGGTGGATAGGATACAAGATATGGAGGGGAAAAATCTTGAAAGAGATGAAAGGGTGCTTGATCTTGATCTTTCTGGAAATTTATATCTTTTTCTTTTTGAAAGTCTTCTTGAAATGGAGCCACTTCTAAGGAAAAGGGAGTATGAAGAGAGAATGGAGTAGTTGTCAAAGTAGGTGTAGTAGCACATGAATATTGGGGGTCTTTAGGTTTAGTAGTATGGAAAATATTTGCAACCAAGTGAAGATTAGCTTGAGTTTCTTTTAGAGGTAGCCCTTGAGGATAGGCATAGTGTATGTGAAATGAATTAGGCTCTTTATTTGGTAGAGGCATGTTGGAAAGCTTTGATGTGTTGGGAGATGCATGAATGATGGAAGAAGTAGAGGTATCAAGGAAATTGCCACTAGACATAGGTTCATTAATATGATCTTTCTTAAGAGAAGTATCCTTGCTACATGAGTCATTACAGGTATTAATAATCCCATCATCAATAAGATCTTTGATTTTATGTTTCAGCTCAATACAATTAGAAGTACTATTCTCATTACATTGATGATAAGAACAATAGATATCCAAGAATGGGTTTCCATATGAGATAGACTTAGGCAATGTGATGAGCTTAGTGCCAAGAAGTGTTTGCAAAATGTCATCATAAGAATATTCCAAGGGAGTAAAAGTCCTCTCAAAAGTGTGCCTAGGATCATTTTGTTGTTTATCAAGTGCATAGAATGCATCCATGTCTTCATCATTGTCTTGGTAAAAGATAGGTCCATCATCACTACTGCATTTTACCCTAATTTTCGACCAAAAATTTTGACTAAGTATTTTAAATGGGTTGGTTGGTCGATTTATAAAGCAATTAAAAATAAAAAAATTATAACATGCCTGTGTTGGTCACAATTGCGACCAATTATTTTCATCGCAATTGTGATGCACACTATAGCATTTAAAAAAAAAAGAGGGGCAAAAATATATCAGATTTCATTTGGTGTCGAGGGTTCCAGGGTATTTGTGAGAAGTGTGAGTTAATGGTTTCTTTGAAGATTTGATATGGTTCTGCCTACATCAATCCAAGGGCACTTCAACTCCTTCACTTCCAACATTTCACTCGCATGAGGGCATAGATTTTCAAGGGGGGTTCCGAAAGAGAGGACTCGACATTGTGTGCGATCATTGTAACAGGTAAAAGTATGTCCTATTTAAAGATTTTCTTTTGGACTGAACATTGGAATATGACAGTAATCTTATTCAAGTCCTATTTAAAGATTATGAGGATGCACAATTTAAATGTTTGGATTGTGAATATAGACACTTGGCTAGGGATCCATTCAGTGAAATGCTTAAAATTGTCTATCTATCTTGAGTTCGACCAAGATAAAAACCCTTTCCCAGCCTAGAATTAGGTAGAAACTACCTTCAAAGAATTTTAGGATGTAGCTTCTACTACCTCTTCCTGTAGTGAATTCCTATTACAGATCAAATTCCATTCATTCATGCTGCAATTTCTTCTTCATTTGCCAAATTCTTGTTCTATGCCTGGCTGCGTGCTTACATGGTAGTAGTCTTTTTCAAAATAGGTTCATGGGTTTGAGTGTGTATATATGTTTATACTATCATATAGGTCTCAATTTTGTATCTTTGAATGTTTCTCTAAGTGTTGCACAATAAGCTGAAAAATGGACATCAAGCATAATAAATAAACAATGCTTTTCTATGTGGAGGAATGAATGGAGTTGTGTGTGATTTGGGTAGGGCTAGCACATTGTATCTACTTACTTATCCACATTTTGAATGTTATAAATATGCATATATGCGCCTTAGAAGTTGCATATTTTTATTTACCTCTGATTGGTCTTTTATAGTACTATGGCCATCCACCTATCCCACTAGCGCATGCACATGGCAGTAAAACAAGAAGACTTGGTAATTAGGGTTCGTAGGTGGAAATCAATAGAAGAGTTTTGTGCAAAAATTGAAGTAAAATTAGGAAGTTGAAATGTAAAAGCCTTTTAAATTAGATTTCACAGACTTGTGGATGTCTAGAGAGGATTTCAGATTGCTGCAACATTTCATTATTTACCAATGCTAGTTTCTTTCATTTTGTTACAATTTCTTTTTACATAGAAAAAAATGATTCTAAATTGGTCTTTTTTTTATTAAAAAAGTTGACATCAAAAACATAAAATGGGTTTAAATTAATCTGAACTGAAGTTATTTTGAGATTGGAACAATTTGACATCAGAAGTATGAAATGTGTTTAAATTGATGTGAACTAAGCTTTTTTCTTCAGAATGGTACATGTCAACATCAAAAGTAAGCATGGACAAGAAAAAGTTATAGGCACCATAATCTGTGTGGGGGTAATGATCATGACTTTCTACAAAGGCCCTACTCTTGCAGAGACACATTGTGCATTTGAATTGTTTGGCAGTGATGTTCATGGTCATGATGTCTACATCAAATAGAAATTGATCAATGTTCCTAAATCATGTCCCAGTTTTGAAGAAGTATCTAGCTGAAAAATCATTGATAGTAATGATGCTACTCTTAGAGGCTATCTAGAGTACGCGTAATTGTCTTGATTTTTGAGACTGATGCCTCTGCATGGAAGCTAAAGTGGGATATGGAGCTTCCCAACATTGTTTATTCAGTCGGTATCTTCTGCAATGTTCCATAGAGGCATGTTCTTGGTAGGGATTTTTCCAAGACTTGGAGGTTCTTATGGGGCTGCTAAGCTTAATTTGGTTAGCAGCCATTGCTCCACATTTTAAGGAATATTCCATGGAGCAGGTGTCCCCATGAAATTATTAATTCTGGTTATTTTGTTGCTTATAGTTTTCAGATATGTTTTCTTTCTATATAATTTAGTAAATGAACATAAGTTTAGAGGGAAAAATTGGAGAGAAATATATCTTAATAGCGGGAAGAAAAACTTGGCCTTTTATTTAATTTGCAACAGTGCTTCACTTCAGGCCCCCATTTTTTCAATAGTTTATTTTCAATTGTTAAGCAGCTACTGCACCAAAACAATAGGAGAAGATTCTTAAATTTCCTTTTGAGCTAATTAAAAAATTGCATAGGGATAGTTTTATACTTATTTTTAAGCACAAAATAAAGTTAAGTAGTGGCATGAAGACATGGGGTCAGGGATATGAAAATGGATCCAAAGACATTAGTGATAATTTTTTAGTTGATATTAATCAGCCTCTCTTGGAATAAAGGAATAGTGACTCTAAATGAAAGCTATCAAATATCAAAGATCAACTAACCAAAAGAATTCCAACTCACCTTGATCATCCTTTAGCTCTCTTATTCTCTATCTTATAATCAATAACACAATGGAAGGGGTGCAAGAAAAGACTAAAATTATTTTAGATCAAAGAAGCCATTAATGGTTGTGCCAGTGTTTTTCATTTGCTAATGTCTAATACTATTGAGGTCCTATAGGATCCAAAAGCTATACAAAGTTGAGTACAATCAATAGATTCTAATTGTGTATATTTAGACTGGTTTTAAGAATAGATTACGGATTATTAGCTAGCTTATTACAATTCAACTATCTTTTTTGGTACTAATTTGATCTCCTTTGATCTTCTTAGAAATTGATTAGTAAGAACTATCCTATTTCCTAAAATTGTCCTACCACCTTTTGTCAAGAACTATGTTGCCTTGCCACCCTTATTTATGTATGCTTTATCATTAGTAACAACTATCCTATTTCCTAAAACTAATAACTAATGATCATGAATATTTTCTTATAAATATTATATAAACATCATAGGCCAAGGAAGAAATTAAGCTTAGAAAAATAGGTTTAAATTTGACTATTTAACACTTTTAGTCTAGGAAAAGTAGTCCTGACTATAAAGACAATAATAAAAAAATATTAAAAATAACTACATGACATCAACACTACCAAATCACAAGATGAGTGAGAGACCCTAATTGGACATATAGATATTATTTTCATCTACATTTGATGTCTTATTGTGCATAGCAACATCAAAACTATTTGTGAAGATTAAACCATTATTTTCATTATTATTTTTCACCTTTTGAACATATCATAAATTTTCAGCCACTACATAGATTTGAGCTTGCTGCTTATTACTTTTGATTGAGTTTTATATTGAGAGATGAAAATGGATGGATTAGAAACCTCATTTTAACATTTCTCTTGTGTTCAAGTCAATCATTTCAACACTAGTGCTATAATTTGAAATTTTGTATAGTGTCATAACCCACATTTTTTTAATCCAAATATATAAATTATTCTCTTGCCACATGTATTATAGTGCTTGTAAATAAAAACATTATTTTAATGAAAATGGACAAAAACTAACAATAAAAACTCTTGGGATGAAAAAAAAAGGGATCCATTATACATTTGGGGAGCATTGATAGGGATGATAATTGTGGGGAGAGGATTTGAGAATGAGGATGGCCTTTTTCCTCCTTTTAATGCATCTTTCTCTTCCCCTCTAGTTAGTATATTCTTTGATCTTAGCATATTCTTGGATCTTAGCATATTCTCTCCTCTTCGCATATTCTCACTCTTAGATCTCTCCTTTTCTTTCTTTCACTCCATCCTTTCTTCAATCATTTTTTTTGGCAATGTTGAATGTCATGGTGGAATTTTTCAAGGAGGATGAGGGCAGTGCTCATTACATTCTTCTTGAGCATCTTTCTTGTGTTTTATTACCAATTATTTTGGTAGATTGCAAGAGTTTGTTAATTTGGGTGTTGTGTAGTTATAATTCATCTTTGGCAAGCTGCTTCATCTTCACCATCATCATGATCATGGCTAACAATATTTCTACATTAGCTTCAATGGTATGTGGGTTTCATTTTACTTTGATTTTGATCTCTATTTAGATGAGAAAATGCTTGTTTACGTGTGGAGAATTTTATTGATGTGTTTTTGAAACTATTTTGGGTAGTTTCTCCATGAAATACAACTTCTCTTTGAGAAAATGCTTGATCTTACGTTTGGGAATTTAGATCTTGTAGTACCGAACATTAAAGTGGTGATGCAAGGTGGTTTACTATTGAAGTTTTGAGTAGCTTTTGTGTAGTTTTTTAAATGTCCGTCAAAGAAGATAAGATATAAAAATCACAGAGCTATGAACTTGTTTAGAGCATTAGAGAGACATTCATTATGGTGAAGAAATGAATAATAAACGAGATTATTATCAACTATAGATAGCGATGATAACTTAAAGTGGAAATATTGTAACTTCAAGCCTCACTAAGCATACCTATAATGATTGTTTTGTTATCAACGACAAGTCTTGCTAACTTGAATGTATTCAGCAAAGTGAGTTTCATGAGTTTTCCTTGTTCATGTTGCTATTTGTCTCAGCTAGTCTTGGGTTGTAGTATATGCTGTCATGATTTTTGTTATTATGAACCACCTTTTCTTAGTTGTCCATTATATATAAGATGCATTCTTCAATACAAAGTTAGAAAATTGGAGGTAATAGATTGATGATAGTATATTTAAAAATAACTAATCACAAGAAGTTTAGAAAAAATTCATGACCAAAGTAAAAAATTTAAAGGTAAAAAACTATTATTTCCTAAAAGAACATTTAACAATATAATTAGGTCATTCAGGGTTAGTAATAATTTAAGTAAATAAATATGAGCGTCTAAGGAATAAAATTGCACCAAATTGGGAATGAGATGGGTACATAGAATGCTGCCTATTTTTCTTACTATTTATCTGCGCGGCTTCAAATCGAAGCTCAAACACTCTTTTCTCCTTTAGGGTCCTTCAAAAATTTGAAGAGAGATTAAGATTTCTCTAGATACCTAGCATGACTAATTAAATTTATGGTAGTTATGTGTCCACAAATTCGATGTAGACAATGTATACTCTATTGAAAAGCATCCATCTATCCAACTTAACTACATAGACAACATTTTCAAAGCAATGTTTGCAACTACCAATTCTAAAAAAGGTGAGAAATATTAACACCCAATATTGGGAGGATCTAAAGAATTCCCATTTATTTTCCTCATTTCCCCCCTTCATCACAAATTACATTTCTTCATATCACTGTTCATCCATCTTAATAAGAAGAGGGAGTTTTAGAAAATAGTGAAAGTTTCCTAAGAGACCAAGAAAAAGAGAGCAAAATGGAAAATTAGAGCAAAGAGGTGGGTTATTTAAGCCCCATGGAATATAAATGCCTAATGGTGTTGTTTTTCCACAACTTTTTTGATTTGCAAGCCTTTGAGGGTACATAGAATGTATCAAATTCACAGAAGGATGAAGCTTGGAAGATGAATGTACGTCTTCAGGGTTGTGATCTTGAACATGGATATCTATGTGGCATCATGGAAGCTTTGAATGTGCCCTTAGTAGAGACACTTGTAAGATAATGGATTGCCATTCAGTATTATTTTGAAGATTGGCTTTTCAAATATTGAATCTATTCCCTTAGAACTTATCTTCATATAATATAATAATTCCAAAGATAAAGCACATGTAGCAATTAGGTAGAAAGTTTTAGCCTTTATTGCACTATTATGCTATTAATGTCAACATGTTAACATAGATATAGTCTTTCTTGTAAGTTTCCAACCTTTCTTGAGTAATGGGAACATTTTTGGAGCTAAAATGTGCAACTTCTAGAATTGATTCCGTGCATTTCAGCATTATGAATTACGAAAACCATATGTCTATAATTTTTTGACCTTGAAGATGGGGACAGAACATTCTCGCTCCACCCATCAAAAAGGAAAAAAATGGAACATGCCCATAATTCGAGAATGTTTCTATGGAAACCTCTCCATTATGGAATGCCAAAGGGTGCCTTGGCATTCTGACCCTCCCTCAACCATACTGGGGTTGCCCTAGTATCCTAATGGTATTTCCACTGCTATGGGAATGGGACAGTTAGATGTCTAGAAAAAGAAAAAACTACTGTCACCTAGATTGATGACCTTTAGCAGGGTTCCCCTTCTTATGGACATGGATAAATTTTGCTTGTTTTTGGCTCAAAAAAGTTGCAGTGAATGGAGTGGAAATCTTACAAAGTTAATAAACATGTGCATTGGTGAGTGTCTTGAGCTTGAAGAGCTACCAATTCTCATTGGATTGGGCTACTTGAAAATTATTAATATTAAGCTACTTGGATTTGCAAGACCATAATCGTCTTAATTGAAATCTTAACTTCTACACATAACCTTTCCTTGATTCTTGTTGCCATAGAGATATCTAAGATCTCTAGACATGAACAACCTCTAAATATCATCTCCTCTTCTTACAAGAAATTGATCACAAGACAGTATGAAATTTTACACATCAGAATCCTTTAATACTCATCCAAGATAGTCTCATTTAAATCTACAAACTTTTATAAGACAAATCTGTCCTAAAATTCACACCAATCACTTCCTCCCTCCCAAGCTCCTTGATTCAAATTATCTCTTTGATGATTGTATGTCAAATAAACTAGGCTTGTTGCTCACTCATCCTTTGAGATATTCAAATTGATGTTACATTTGTATTTTCCAAATCTACCATCATGACCTAAGCAAGCTGGGTTGATACAAATCTTTATGCTCATTCTACCCAAGCAAGTAGGCAGAGTACTTTCTTTGCATGTTCAAGAGATAGATATTTATAAATCTCCTTAGATAATCATTGTCCTAATATTATCAATGAACAAACTGAACTTAGAAGATGATTAAGAACTATAATAATTCTTGTTCTATTAAAAAATTAAGCCAACATCAAGTCCACTCTAATTAGATAAAATATTGTACTTCTCAGTACATCACAAAGTCTAGATACGACTCTCGCCAATACTTCACCATTCACAATATAAGAATAATGATTAAAACTTACTTAAGAGTAATAATAAGATTCTATTGAAGAGTAGTGATCATTTAATAAAAAAATCTCTTCAAAATGTATCTGTACTTGGATAGTTGTTTGTATGGCAAATTACTATACTTTCGAGATGTGTTTCAACTTTCTTCCCCAAGCTAAGAGAGTTGATCAACAGGGGAAGGGAGCTTATGATGATATGGGGATTAAAAAAAAATCATAAAATCGAGGAGTTCTAGGTCCATCATTTGCATTCTGTATTTGCTTCTTCTGGTTTATGTGCATTTTGTTTGTGCTAGTAATTCAATTAGTTGCATTCAATTAGAGGTTTCATGGGCACATGTTGAGAGATATTTTTAGAAGATCAAACCGAGCTCAAGTTGAAGACCAATTTTTGTTGTGTTGCAATCTATTTTCTTCTTATTTTTGATAGGTTTTTGAGTTGTAATGCCTAGATGCACTTTATAAATGGATACAAATATGTGCATAGTAGTTATAAACTAGTATAGGAGTAGTTATGCATATAATTTCATACATCTGCACTATAATTTTATTTTTATGCATGGTTAGAACACTAGCTATAGTTTCTTAGTTTAGGAATTGAAGCATTATATAAACAAGTATGTACAATGTAAATAGTATTGACAATTTTTTTGCAATAAAGCTTTATGCAATTGGTGCTTCACTCACGGTGTGAGAATGCTTATATCTATGTCATTTCATTTTTTTCCACATCTTGTTCAAACCATATAATGCAATCTCATCTATGAAGTGTATTAAATGCTAAGGATTTGGAGTGACTCGTATGCAATTCATTTTTTGTCATTCATTATATGGTTTGAACAAGTGTGGAAAAAAATCAGATTTTTATTATGAATTTTTTGTTTACCAATCTATGTTAAACTAATTAGCAAAGATTTGGTCCTCTGAGTTGCAGTGATTTTGAGAAAGAAACCTAACTTTTAATCACCATATCTTAAATGAATTTTCATGTTGAGGTGATCCGAGTTTGATCAACTATTCTTGATACAAGTTGGTTTTGAGTTGATGGTGTAAGTGAAGGACAATTTTACCAAGTTCTACTTTATGAACTATAGTACTTGCTATTCAATTGAGATAGACACGACTCATTAGTTTGCTTGTATTCTCTTTGGATTTTGTTAAAGAAGACAACTAAATGCTATATGAACTAAAAGTTATGTGGTGTCAACAGGCTTGTGCATCTCTTGAGTCAAATTACCAGCCCTAGTGACATTTGTTGTTGTTCAAAAGTGGCACCATACTAAACTATTTGCAAACAACCATGCAGATAAGCATTCTATAGATAGACGTGGGAACATCTTGCCAAGTCTTCAGTACATAATAAAGCAATTGAATTTCATAAAAAAAATTTTGATAGTTGATTTGTTTAAATATTTCCCATAAAAAATTACTTAGTACATCTAATCTTTTTTCTGCACAGGAGCTTGCAGTTTTGAAGAATCTGATAGTGAAGAATCTGAAGAAGATATTGTAGCAAAGGTATATTTGGTGTTCTTTTTAAAGTGAAAATGTGACTGGAAATTTTGTATATTGTCATATTTCACATGCAAAAAGGTCAAATTGTAAATAGAGGTGAAGTTGTATTAATTTAAGTTTCTTCTTCATTATTTATAATGCTCTCAATTCCTCCTTTGTAGCTATAAAAATACTTTTTTATTTTCACCTTTCCAGATACCCTTTACCAGGTTCTTCAAGATTCCAAAATATCTTGGGCTGACCCCACTCCAACATGTCCTAACTCCTACTTGGTTAATAGACCTAACTCCTTTCTATATGTGTCTTCCTCTTACTACTCCATCTATAGGTTGCAAAAAAATCATCCTTCTTGCAACAATGAGTCATTCCATTCAAGGAAGACCATGTTTGATGATATCAATGCACAAAAAAATAGGGAGACAATTGCTAGAATATGGTCTAACTTAAAAAGAAAAGGTGATGGAAAATGTTATTTTCCTTGCAAAATGTGTAAGGGCTTAAAGACTCAAAGATATCTAATCACAACAGTTGAGCAACATTGTAGGCAACATGGTCACATTGAAGGGGGAAACAAATATTGCCCTTTGGTATGTATTTTAATAGTTTATAAATTACATAAGACATGATTTAATTATGACATCATGGTCATGGTTAATATAAGGTCATCATTTTTATATAGGTCAATGTCCCTGAGTTTCATGTTATGGACCATGACAATTCGAAGAATGTAGATTTCCAAACGAGGGAACATGGAGGTGTGAATATTGAAGTAGAAGGTAATGATACCATGGAAGAAGACCAGGATGATGAAGATCACGATGATCAAAATGATCACGATGATCAAGATGATCAAAATGATCAAGATGATGATGATGTTGATGCAGAGCTTGATGTACCTTTACTTGAGAAGGCACACCAGTCCCTATATGAAGGCTCCAAAACAACTCTTCTTGCTGTTGTATTGCTGTTGGTGAACTTGAAAATTATGAATGGTTTATCCAATGTAGCAATGACACGTATGTTAAGGTATTCCATCTTCTTTCATTATTTTACTCATAGTTCCCTTATAATTAACATTGGGTTCGTGTAGCAATTAATATTCTTTAAATTAAAAAATTATATTTTTGGTCGTAGGTTCATAGGTGAGTGTTTGTTACCACCATCAAACATTCTACCTCGCTCATACTGAGAATTATCTGCCATCATGAAAGATATTGGAATGGAGTATCAAACAATACATGCATGTCTGAACAATCATATTATATATCATAAATAGCATGAATTTGCAACACAATGCCCTACTTGTCATATTAGTAGATATCAATCAGATTGATTAAACAAAAAGGTGCCTTGCAAGGTTCTTTGGTATATTCCCATTATTCCACGTTTGCAATGATTATTCAGGTGCAATAGCTTGGCACAATTTATGGATTACCATGCATGCAATAGAAGTGAAGATGACATTATGCGAATGCCTATAGATGGTTCAACATTTAAGGAAATAGAGGAAAAATGGCCACACTTTAAAGAAGAACCTTGTAATCTCAAGCTTTCATTAGTAGCAGACAGTGTCAATCCTTTTGGAGAGATAAGATCTACTTACTCGATGTGGCCTATTTTTGTTATCAACAATAACATACCTCCTTGGTTGTCCATAAAGAGAGAGCACATAATGTTGACACTGATTGTTCCATGTATTTTTTGATGTAGTGGTCATTTAAATTAATTTATTATTACTAATCCCTCAAATGGTCATAATAATTATGTAATGTTTTTGTTCATTCAACTAGGTAAGTACCAAGTTAAAGATATCAATGTATATATTGAACCCCTTATCGACGAGTTGGTGGTGTTATGGAATGAGGTTACTATGTATGACATTTGTATACCAATAGGACAAAGACAATTTCAATTTAATGCAATGCTTGTATGGACAATACACGATGCCCCTGGGCTAACACATTTTTGTGGTATGTTCTCTTCTTGACACCTCTTTTTTGGTTTGTCAAAGTTAACACATTTAATCCAATTATACACGATCTTGTAGGTCTTCAAGAAAAGGGAAAATTTTTATGTCCAATTTGTGGTCCAAAGATGAAATCTCGTTATTCAAAAAGTTTAAGAAAGTAGGTGTTCGATGAGAATAGATACTTTCTGCACAGAAATCATAAGTACTGAATTATCAAAAAACATCTTTTTAATTGTCTAGAAGAGACTATGTCAAAGCCACAAAGAATGACACCTTGCCTATGGGAGTTGGCATACAATAAAATAAATCATTGAGGTAATTTCATTCCATTTGATGGTTTTTGTTTCAAATTTATATTTCAATATTGTATTTTGTTTACTGATGATGTGGTTGATGCTTGTGAAGGTTGTCAAGGCATCAATGACCAAATTCCAAGAGGACTAAAAATTTATCCTATGCAATTTACTAGGTTTCCATACTATGAGAAACTCCCAATTGTGCATTTTTTTGATCCTATGCATATTGGAAAGAATGTAACAGAGACATTATGGAAAATCTTGGATGGAAGACATGATAAAGATCAAATTGTCAAAACTTGTAGTGACATTGAAGAATCCAACCATGCAATAAAAAATGACATTCAATCAAATAACAATGGAGACTATATTGATACAAGTGCCCTTAGTTGGTTATTGTTAGAGCAGCAAAGAAATGCTATAAAAGAAGTCAAAAAAAAAAAAAAAAATCCCACAGAATTTGCTGCAAACATAAACAATCTCATATCAAATAAAAGTGAATTTGGGCCAGGGTTGAAAACACATTATTGGCATACATTTATTAAGGTAATTCATGTTATTTTGTATTCACTATATATTTATATACTACATGTAGTTTCAATTGCATTCTTTTATAAAATATTGACAAAGATCATTTTACAAATATTGCAGTACGTTCTACCTCTATCTCTCCCACACCATTTGCCAACAATGTCAAATAGGTTATATATGATCTTGGAAAATACACGAGGTGGTTGTCATCTAAAGAAATCAATAAAGAAGATATAAAATATTGGAAGAGAAAAATTCCTCTTCTGATGTGTGAAATGCAAAAGTGTCTACCTCCAAGTTTTTTCAATGCACAAAAACACTACTTCATACATCAAGTTGAGGAGATTGAATTGTGTGGACTTATACCAACTAGGTCAATGTGGATGGTTGAAAGGCACTTAAAAATTTTTGAAAGGCTTGGTTTGATAGAGAGCACATCCCGAGGGTTCTATGGTGGAGGGATATATGGTATACCAGACCATGGTGTACATTAGTGAATATCTTCCTAAGTTTGTAGCAAGGATCCATGTAGATCATATTTGGCATTCCAACTCAATTAACAAATTCGAAGGGGAGTATTTGATGAGAAAAGGTAGATCGAGAAAAGTGAGAGGTAAATCTAAGATGTTATTGTAGTTAATTAATTCTTATAAATCTTCAATATAAGTTATTTTTAATTGGTGTATTTTTTTGAAACAGGTCGTCGAGAGTGGGATGCAATACATTTGTATATTGCGAACAATCTTGATTGGATGAAAAAATGGATTAAACAATGTCAACAAAATGGTTGCTCATTAACATGGGAAGGTGTTGCTTCATTGGTTATAGAAGCTCATCATAATGGAGATTCCAATGTTATGCCAATGGTAGTTGATCTAGTAAAAGGTTTAAGAGGTGGAGAGGTACATAGAAATTTATTAATGATCATAACTCGATGTATGTTTCATATCAGCTCATGATGAAAATAATTTACACACACTTCAAAAATTGCAGGTCAAGCACCACAAAGCTATGTACTATCATGGCCACAAGTTTTGCATAAAAAGGTTAGATGACACAAAGAAAACTTGTGATTCTGGGATAAGTGCAATTTTCGAGGTCACCAATATATCATCTAGAAATGACATACATCCTCAACAATCTCAAAATCAATACTATGGCATCTTGGATGATATAATTGAGTGTGAATTTAACATCTTCAAAGTAGTTCTATTCATCGTCAAATGGTACAAGTTATGACTAAATCAAAATGATCAAGATAGAACGGTTATTCGACATGATAATAGATTTACAATGATCAATACAAGGCCATTTGAGCCAGTTGGAGATGAGCCCTATGTTCTTCCAAGCTAATGCGATAAAATATTTTACTCAGAGATTCCACATAAATAGGGTTGGTCATTTTTTGTTAGACATGATCCAAGAGGAAGGCCGATAAAGTATAATATTATGGAAGAAGAAGATATTGAAGATGATGGAGAAGCAGATGATGGTGATGAAGATGATGGTGAGAATAATGATGGTTATGGTGATGATGATGATGATGGTGATGATGATGATGATGATGATGGCGATGGTGATAATGGCAATGATGATGGTGATGATGGTGATGATGATGGCGATGATGATTGTGATGATGGCAATGATGATGATGATGATGATGATGATGATGATGATGATGATGAAGAAGAAGAAGAAGAAGATAATCAATGACTACAAATGTCATCACCCCTTCTGTTGACAGTCTTGCATTCCATATATAAGGTAAATTTTTTCATGTTTACAATGTTGCATATTGTTCATGTTGTCTTCTAAGTTATTTGTAGCATACACGTATCATGTAATTTTTAGCTAACTTAAGATATATGATTAACATATGTAGGAAATTTGATTACATATTTATTGTGTTCATTTCTAATGATTATAACATATGTTATTTATAGTTACCAATGTTTATGTTGTGTCTAATTATGACTCTTTTTGCAAACAGTCAATTGACTACAGGTACATTGTCACCCCTTCTGTTGATGATCTTGCATTCCATATATAAGGGAAATTTGTTTATGTTTTCGATGTTGCCTATTGTTCATGTTGTCTTCTAAGTTATTTGTAGAAAAAATGTATCATGTAAATTTGTTCATGTTTACACGTATCATGTAATTTTTAGCTAACTTAAGATAAATGATTAACATATATAGGAAATTTGACCCATTTGGCATGGATTGTGCATGGTGACATGGATCAGTAGGTATAAGTCAATAAATAGACATAATTTTCTTATATTCTTCTTGTTTATCATTGAGCATGTATGTTATAAATAGACATATTATATAATCATATAATGTATATATAGACAAAGAAGGTCCATATAGAAATATATTTGTATAATCACTTTCAACTTACTATATTTTATATTTGTCACTTTCACTTTCCATTTGATGGATTGCAAGACCCACCAAATATGTACTTGTTAGATCTCTCTACATTGAATGAGGGAAATGAGGAAATGGTAGATGAAAGCTCTACATGTAGTACAACTAAAATAGGGAGATCAAGTAGAGGTCAAAAGAATAGAATTTTTTTTGATAAATGCATGCAATTTTTCCTTGCTAATGAGGGGTCATGTTCTTATGATGATGAGACCAAAGGCATCATCAAGGTGCCCTTTCGGTACACACACATTGAGAAAGAATGGGTACCCAATGAGCTACCTCCAATTAACACAAATTTTTGTGTTAATGAGAGGATATATCGCATTGCTCCATCCTCATTACATGGTTTGGGCCTATTTTCCATGGATGGGATAAAGATATGTTACAACAAAGTTGTTGAATTGTTCAAGTATGTCGGTCCATGTTACAATTACAATGATTGGATGCGGATTGTTTGGTATAAAAAAGTATGCGTAGGTATGGGGTATCAGCTAATTATATACAATGGAAAGAAAATGATCAAAGTAAAAGATTTTCTATGTACATTGATGGGAGACCAAAAGCAATAGGTAATATTATAGGTTTTATAAATAGTACACAACCTTCTTCAACTAGTAAGCAACCCAATTGCATATTTGAAGCGTGTGAGGGGAATGAAGTTTTTGTTTGTGCAATAAAATCAATAAGTGCAAGGGAAGAACTACTAATTGATTACAATTTAAATTGCATAGATAAAAAAAAAGTTACTATCATGAGGTCTGTAAGTACTATTTACCATTTTGTTAATAAGTTTTCTTTTTTTTGTCTATTGCTTTCAGTTAGCTGAATTTTTTATGTTTAATCTTTGTGACAGGATGATATGGATCTGACAGATGATAGAGGTCACTAGGATGCTATTCCCACCCCTTCTTTAGTGAGGGTAAACCTTTTTTAAATTGAAAAAATTAGATAATTGAAAAATGTTATATTATTATGTTATTTTATTTACGGTTTTTGAGTTTTTATGATAGTTTTACTGATATTCCTCTCACAATTTGATGTTCAGGATAAGGGTAAAGCACCAGTAGTAAGTACTGAGCCACTAGCTATGCCTTATGATGAGGATATTGTTGAAAATCCCAATGTAACAAAAATGTTGATGAAAAAAATATAAAAAATTAATTTAGAAATAATGAAAATTTTGGATGAGGCAAATATGGAATCCAAGGAGATGATGAAGAGGCTATCAAATTTGAGAGTGCAAACTCGTCATTATGAAGTAAGCAGTAATGAATCTTTAGTTATAACAAAAGTTCAATAAAGATTTATATTTTATAATCTTCTATGTTGTGAAGTAAAATATGCAATATGTGCAAAATACTTTATTGATGCAATTTTTTTAAAGAGTTGTAAGAAACTTTAACTACTAAATTCTTGTTATACAGGATTTTTTGGCAACTAATCCACAACTTGGTCAAGGACAATGCAGTGAGGCTGGTAGTAGCAAAGCTTCGACTGCCACTGGTAAAATAATCTTTTAGTTGACAAGTTAGAAGGAATTTTTTATTTTGAACATTCAAAACTTCTTAACTCTTACTTTTATTATTTCAGAATGTCTTTTCTAACACTGTATTGTTCAAATCATCCAGTGCAGGAGACTTCTATGAGGTTGATGGATGGCCGTACGAGATTGCCAACTGCAATGTCGACAACAAGGGGATGTCTAGCTGGTAAATCCTTGTTTTTCTATATTTGGTTTTGTGTTAATTATGAGTTGATAATATGTACTTTAATCTTGAGTGCATCACATAGTGTATTTTTTTTTTTATGGTAGGAGATGCACCCTTTGGTACATCACCAAATATGGATCATAGTGCATGTATTGGTGATAATTCAATGTCATTTCCTAGAGCTACCCATGTTTCTAGCAAGGGAGCTATGTAGACATCATTGTTGATTGACGATGATGAGTCAATTCCTTTGAAATGTCCTAAGATTCTAGGTACTTTAAATAATTATTTTTTATATTGTAATAAGGATTTTCTTGCAAGACGTAAACATGATAGGAAGTGGTGAATGCAAGGGCTTTTGATGTGGAGTGATGCCTCATGACATTCTTTAGTATGTCATATTGTGCAAGTTGTTTAATTATTCTGGAATTCCTTTTTATTAGGGGTTTGGTAGGATCATCTGAATTATAAATGACCTTTTGTCTATACCAGTAATTCTCTAGTTTAGTAATTTGGTACATTGCAATTTCATGCTTTTAGTAGAAGATACTAACCAATTTTTCTATAGAGAACCAAAAGTGGGAGTCTTCTTTCATATTCAATGTTCAGTTTTCAATGATTTCCCAATTCATTGCTATTGCCTATTAGAGTTTTAGAGTGCTCAGTTTTAGCTTCACTATCTATTTTAGCAATATTTGTTTTCTATAATATCCTAGGTATGATCAGTGACAACATCAATTAAGAATGACAAAAAATGAAGGTCATGGCAAGTTATATGTATTATGAACTATATTTTTTTTTCAAGTTATACTGATTAATATAGTCATAGTATATTTTTTAGTTTCAAAACATCAACAATAGAACCCTGGTAGAGTTTGACTAGTTTTAGACATTTTAAATTTTTTTCCAAACTTCTTTTTTGGTCAATTTTGCTCAAGTTGATCCTCCAACCTTGAAATAGATCACTAAAAAGATGAAATGTATCTCATTTTATGTATTTGTTATTCACTATGAAAAGTATTCTTTGCATGACTCATTTTAATGGTTCTTACTATTAATTATCCCATGACATTTTTTGCAGGAAATGATACATTTTATAGGAGGCTTTATGACCTCACGCTACGAAGATTTGGGCCCACCATACGTAAAAGGTGGAACATCATAACTGAACTAATTTTATCCCACTTTTTTTTCATATCATTAATTGGTGTAACATTTTTCCTTTCATTTGGGTCTTTTCTTATACTAGCTATATCTAACAATTTTGTGTTTTTTCTTAAAAGGTGGAACTAACAAGATAAAAAATTAAAAGATGAGCTCATCAAAGATATAGAGCATGAGTTTGGTAGTAGTATTTTTGATCATAAGAAATTGTTACAAAAAGCTTCCAGACATCTTAAGGTTGTGACAGACACATATAGAAAGAGTCTCATCCTAAACTTGAAGTACGAGTGTCCTCCCTTTGTTTCAGTGAGGGAATGGAATGAGTTCATTTTGGATGGAAAGGAGAAAGGGGAACATCCAAAAGAAAGTACACCAGCAAATCCGAAAAGCTATGCAATAGTATTAACTACTAGTACATTAATGAGCAAATTTAGGGTTCAACTTCAGTATCAACAATTTCAACTAGCTCAATTTAATCTATCTATTGATGAAAGATATGTAATTCATATGCTGACACAATTACTTTCACCCTATTATGAATGCTCTCTAAAATTTGGGCATCTAATAAACTGTGGTGGTTGATTGCACATAGAATGCCTATATACAACTGTATATATCTCAATTTGGGCATAAATCCTACATAAGATATAAATAGTGTGCTTATAACTTCACATATAGCTATATTATGTCTTGAAAATATAGTAATTCTCAACTACATGTACCATAGTGTAATGTGTTAGTAGTATAGGTGATAAATGATATTCATTCAATGTAATGACAAGTACATGAGCCATCTTGAACAAACCCACAATGAGAGTAGTGAAGATTTATCATCACTTACCATCCCTTCTGAGTAGGATGGTACCAATCAAAAAAGAAAAATTCTTCTTGAGACTTGCACAAATGAAAAAGAGCTCTTCCTTGTTCATCATAATCAACACACCCAACAATGAAGCTGCTCATGTTTCCATCTCTAGAATAGCATGATCTACTCATCTCATGAGTTCCTACTCAATACACAATATAGAAATAAGTCAATCAATATCCTCATATATTTATGTAGTCCTATAATTATGGCTCTTAAATAGATACACTATTTAGAAGGAAAACCTGAAAAAGATAATCTTGAAATTCTTAACTACACTATAATCAATGTCTTTATCATATGCAAATGGGTTAAAGATAATATGAGAGAAGGCTGCAAGGAAATCAAGGATGAGGAAGTTGGCATCTTCAAGCTCCCTCAGCTTTGAAATGGCTTGTGATAGATATTTATTATGGGTGGAAACTAAGTCCATTTTTGTGTTCAAACATACTACTGCAGACTGTAAGTAACCTAGTTGGTAGTCAAATGACATGTTATTTGATACCAAAAAATTCCTTAGCCCAAGATTATATAGCTCTGTGAGTTGCAGTTTCATCTCTGCTAAAACACTCTTCACAAACTTCTCTGTTCCCTGTAAACATAACCCTCAGTCACATATTTTTTAAAATCACATTTGAATCATTCTAGTACAACATGACAATTAATAATATCAAATTTTCACAATCTATTTCAAAAAAATCTTTTTTGTTTTTGGATTTGATTGTGTAAGTTTTTTTAGTATCAATGGATCGCACTATGTGATCCATCATCAGAATGAGAGAAGGATGTAAGATATGATGCATTGTCAGAATGAGAGAAGGATGTAAGATAATTCTTTCATCCTGATGATAGATCACAAAGTGGATCCGAAACATTGATACTAAAAAAACTTCCATAATTAAATCTAGAAACAAAAAAAATCATTAGAACATAGCAAGTTTGGTGATATTTATTCTTACCATTGTGGTAACATTTGTAGTAGCATAATCATTTCCATTCAGAGTGAGAAGTGCTATTGAGTGCTTCAGATGATGAGAACCATATCTTTGAGATATAATGGAATCCTTGAAATTCCCAACTTGGACACTTAGCTTTGGAACTCCAAAAGTATCAAATACCCCACTATATGCTACTGCAAAGTTTATGCCTTTCCTTGCTTCTATATGATGACTTGAACTTTTCAGAACCTAGTAGGTCACTGGAGATGGAAGACCTAATATTTGGGCTGCATAAATTTAAGAAAAAACACAAACTTTGGTAAATGCATTCACCTGTATATTTAAAACCATGGCAATATAATCATAAAGAAAAGAATTATTTTAATCAATGAGAATTTTTTTTTTACAATCTATGATAATTATTTGCAAGAGCTTCTGGATTTGATTTTGTATAGTTTTTTTAGCATCGACATTTTGAACCATCATCAGGATGAAATCAAGCATAAG
Source organism: Cupressus sempervirens (assembly GCA_028749045.1). Lineage (NCBI taxonomy): Eukaryota > Viridiplantae > Streptophyta > Pinopsida > Cupressales > Cupressaceae > Cupressus > Cupressus sempervirens. The sequence goes on from CM053785.1 coordinate 403,451,258, forward strand.
AGAGATGAAACCAAGCATAAGAGGCCACAAGAAAAAAGATACACAATCATAGAGCACAGAGTTTGATTTGAAACATCCATGCTTAAAAAACTATACACAATCAAATCTAGAAGCTCTTGTAGATAACCATTTTAATGTTAATAGATTAAGGAAATAGGATTGTTCTAGTCCATGGCTTAGAGTATACAAGAGAAGCACTACTGGAGAGAACTTGTCATAGTTATCAAGACTTTAAAATTGAAAATTGCTTGTTCAATTTTAATATAATTGTATCTTGAAGAGGGCATCAATTATGAGGAGTTATATGGATGGATTGAAAAAGGATTTTCAAAGGATCCTATAGTGCAATCCTAAAGGGTCACAATTTTTCTATTTCATATGATTACTTTGAAAGTTTTGGCTTGCCTTCCAAATGAAATTTCAATAAGATTTTTTTGGATAAGATTTTTATATCTTATAAAATTTGGGGGAATTTCTAGGTTCACAGTGCAAAATATAAATATACAAAATTGCATACGAGACCCTTAAGCATTATTATACTTAGAAAATTAGAAGTCAATACCATGATCTATAATCATTATATAATTAGAGAGAAGTCAAACATATACCTATATTAGCTGATGGTGTAAAGCACTTGGAAACCCTAGTACATAGCAATGGAAAAGTTTGAGGCAAATTGAATTCTATTTATATTGCCTATCCAAATATTTTGGGCTAAAATATGCAACAACAATTCTTGATATGAACAACAGTTTCTGATATGGGCCTTTGAGATCATTAGAAATAGATTTTGAGAAAGATTACCTAAATAATTAGTAAGAATTCTACCAAATGATACCCTACCTAATGGGTGCCCAGGCCAAGTGATACCATATGGATATTTCCATGCTAAAACTATGCTATTTTTCATACCAGTATAGTAATTTCCAATGTCTACATATGAATCTCCAAAAACAAAAAGAGCTTTTGTTTCATCTCCACTGCATATACTTACAAAAACAATGCTTCAATCAACAACCACACTAAAATTATATACAAATTTTGCAATAAGAAAAGAAATTATCAATCATTACCCATTAAAATTGGTAGAAACACCAATAGGACTTATGACATTTTGGAAGTCATTTTTCATGACCTTCTACATCTACGATCAAAAAAGTTGATTGTTTGGTTTATATGGCAAAATCATCTGACTTGTTTGGTCAAGACCGATGTCTATGAAGTTTTCAAAGACCTTCTAGAGGAGTTCAAAATTAGAAGCTTGAAGACTGAGTTTACATTAAAAGCTCAAGAAAAGTAGAGAGATGTTGTGCTAAGTAAAACAAAACTTCTTCCAATCAGTAACCACACTAAAATTACATCCAAAAATCTTAATATGATAAGAAATTATTAGTCATTACCAATTACCAATTACAAAGAGTACCAAGAATATTGATGACATGTGGGCAGCCATATTTGATGACCTTCTAGATCTATCATGGATAAATATCATGATTACACATGGCAATTAAAGGTATGATGCTATAATTTCTTCCCTTTTCTCATATTTTTGGTGGAAAATGCTACTTTATGCTAAAACCTTCATACCAATATATAATAATTGACTAATTAGTACTGATCTTTATATATATATATACATATATATATATATATGTATATATACATATATATATATATATATATATATGTATATATACATATATATGTATGTATATATATATATATGTATGTATATATACATATACATATATGTATATATATATATACATATATATATATATATGTATATATACATATATATATATATATGTATATATACATATATATACATATATGTATATGTATGTATACATATATATATACATATATATATCTATACATATATATATATATATATATATATATATCTATACATATATATATATATATATATATGTATAGATATATATGTATAGATATATATATATATATATATATATATATGTATATATATATATATATATCTATACACACACATATATATATATATATATACATATATATATATATATATATATATATATATATATCTATACATATATATCTATACATATATATATATATATATATATATATATATATATATATATATATATATATATATATATATCATCTAACATATTTCAAACTTTTCATAGGTTGTAGGACACATCAAAGGCAACAAAGGCGAGGCTAGAAAAGGTTGGGCAGCACAGACTTGGCTCTGGGGGATATTCGAAAATCAAAGCACGCATTGTAAGTAGCAATAAATGAATTGTAAAGAAAAATTATTTATAAAATGAAAATGATTTTGTAAATTAATAAAAAATGCAGGGCGCTGATTTTAATTTGGAGGCCATGGAAGAACAAAAAAAAATTGCCTTCAAGCAAGGCTATGTAGCGGTGGCTGAACGCCTATGGCAAGCTTTCATTGCCCCAATCGAGCAGTCTCCTGCATCATGTGCACAAGTAAATATGCCAAAAAATATATTAGAAATTGAATACTTGAGCAACAATTTATTTGATAATAATGTGCATGACATTGCAATGTAGCCTATTAATCATGACATAGATCATACGTAGCATCATGAAGCCCCTGATGTGCATCGTACTATCGATGGAGGTGCTCATTTATTATTTAAAACTAATTATGTAATTATTAATACAATTTAACATCTTTAATTGAACTTGGTGTAACCTTTTTGTGTTGAGGATATAGAATGATGTCGTGCTGAACGAGTGCCAAAGGATGTTCAGACTGATTAGTAGGTAGATCATGTCGCACATTCAGGTAAAGAAAATATATGTTTTGTTCTTTTAAATTAATTTTTTGATTTATAGTTCTTTTAATTAAATAAAAACTCGTAATTCACTAATATAAAATGGTGCAAATTTAACTCATGAAGTACTTGTTATTGCAACAGACCCCCCTTTGGTGCTGCGGCCTCATGATGTTCATGAACAAATGAGGAGTAGACATGTGTTAGAACTAGGAGAGAAGGGGGATGATGAGGACATTGATATTCCTCTTATAAATTTTATGAAAAAAAGAAACGAAAAGAAAGAAAAAAAGATATGATTATTCATGAATGACTTAGTCTTGAATATTGTTAATGAATATTATTCATTAATGTTGGGTGCTAATGAATATTGTGTTAATGAATTATTCATGGATGTTGTGTGTTTATGAATTTTATGTGTTAATGAATGTTATCATGTGATTATAATGATTGAATGTTATATTTCAAAAATGGATGAATTGAATGTTATTAAATGTTAATGGGGAATTTAGAGTGATGTTGGGGGGGGCAAATGAGCTTCCACCTTCACGTGGTTGGCCTTGTTAAGTAGAGAATATTTAACTATTCTCAAAACCAAGTGAAGCTCAAACTTTAAAGATAATCTTATAGTTAATAGTGACAACCAATTAGCAAGTCAAAATGAAGTTCTTCATTACAGGTACCTTTTTAGTTTTTAAAGCACGATGTCATGTTTTAATATTGTATAGTTTTTTTTTCTTAAGTTAAAGTATTCTTTTACTATAAAAACATAATTTATGACCATTTTAGTAACTATTCTAACATCACTTTATGAAAAATCCTATTTTGGCAAAGATGGTGATAAGTGGTGCTGTCTATTCCTTGGGAGATTGGATTGCACAGGTTTGTATCTCAACATCATTTGCATGTGGTAGAAATGCATACTTACAACCATTTCATTCTACATTTAAAAACATTGATGATAATATTGCTTGTTTTAATTTATATTTTTGTCTATAGTCATTATAAATGTTGCAGCCTTAGTTAGCTTTTATAGGCTATGAAGAACATAGTTGAATACTACAATAATTTTTTGGTTAGGCAATGATAGAAATTCTTCTAAGCCAAAAGATGAGACAACTATGTTTCATCTTAAGATGACAGTGGAGTTATTCATGCATGATTCCTTTCTTTAATGGTGATTTGGATGTTTGACTAGTTCTAAATATTTTTCTATAGTGCCTATTCAACCTTGTCCGTGTATACTATTTTTTTGTAGTATAAAGTATATAATCAACATCTTTTTGCAGCTCAAATGTTCAAACAGGTTGGGAAATACTCTATCCACATGCATATTCCATAGTAGACTACCTTTTCTTGTCTTCGGTAACCTTGGTTTCTTGGGCTTTTTTCTCTAGTCATGATCCTTCAAACTATTTGGTTATAAAAATATCTTGTGCCAAGATAAGTATTGCAAATCTAAAGGTAGTTTGACAATAACTCATAGCCATTGTTTTTGAATAGGATCAGTTGATTTTGATTTTAACTAAATAAATAACCATCTCTAGTAGTTTTGGTCTGAAGCATGCTAATGGTTGTTTCTTTTCTGTCCTATATTTTTGGTTTAGAATTGCTTGTTGGTCCTAATGGTGAGCTTCCTGATAAGCTACGTAACTTGGAACCATGTCTGATAGAGCATGTTAGAAATGAGATAATGGACCAGGATCCTAATGTTTGATGGGATGATATGGGTAAATTTAATATGGTTGAATGAATTGATGATAATATTATTCATGTTTATTTCCATGTACCCATTAACATTAATATTTATTTTTCCAAAATTATATTGAAGCTGGGCTAGAGCATGCCAAAAAGTGTGTGACAGAAATGGTCATATGGCCTCTATTATGACTTGACATCTTTCAAGGCTATTGCTCTCCAGGCAAAGGGCTCCTCTTATTTGGCCCTCCTGTAAGTCAGTCTAATTTATTCTCTATTCTTTATATGTTGGAAATTCATTTTTATTTACAATAAAGTACATTTAATTTTCTCTTGGGGTACTAGGAAAATGATAATTGGATTAGCTATGGCAAGAGAAGCCAAAGCTACTTTCTTTTATATTTCTACCAGTTCATTGATGAGTAAGTGGCTAAGTTCCTAATAAAATCATGCTTTCAAGTTCTTTTATTGTTTTGATTCTTGAATGCAGAAAGCCTTGTATAATTATTTTTCTAGGAAAGCACTTGTGCTTAACGGAAGTCTTACATAATAAAGATAACATCAAAAAATATAACAAATGGTTTCTGTTTGTGAGAAATTAGACACATATAAGGGTTGCATGTGCAGGTGCAATTTCCAAAGCATATACCATGGCAGGAGTTAATGACCAACAAATTTCAATAACAAAAAAAACATTTTCCTATGATTGATTGCTGGAATTAAATATTGATTTAAGGGAAGAGCACAAATTGAAAGAGGGTATTGGGCATCTATTATCATTTACTTTTCTATTTTGGGTGACAACACAATACTATTAGATTAGGGTATTGGGCATTTGTTATCATCATATTAGAACATGGAAAATGGTGTGAAATTGAACTTTCCTTAGTCGTGGTTGCATACCAACTACACTCTTTCATTTGAAAATTGAATAGAAATACCATATCTAGTATCTTCTCTATGTTGTATTCATTTATTGGTAATGATTCAATGTCATGTCATTTGATGGTAGCTTCTAGAGTTTCATTTAGTTGTAAGGTGTGTCTTATCTTTTCAAGTTTGTATACTCCATTTGGTAGTTTGGTATTAATTGATGATGTCTGGGATCTTCTACCTTCACTGTAGTCTTCATCATCATCCAACTTGTTGTTTGGTATTTTCCATGTTATCCTCTATTTCCATGGTCTTTAGCATGGTTGTGTATTTTATCTATCTAGTTCAAAGACTCTATGCACCTAAGGTGGAAGCCATTTAGAACTAATAGTTGGAGATATCGTGTTTCCCCCTGTAAAACTAGAAAATGTCATGAAGTTAAGGTCAAGAAGGAAGAAGTCGTAACATTTTGAGTAGCAAAATATGCTTAAAAAAACATATGTATTTGATTCTTTGGTGAAGTTTCTTATTTTAATTCAATTGATTTTGTTTGTCAACCAAATTCCTAACACAAATGTATATTGTATTTTAGTGCTACATTTTCATAGGGATCTAAGTAAAATGATAGTTGACTACTTTAGTTTTATTGATGCAGCTAAACTACAAGTGCCTTTTGTGTTCTTGACAAATCGTAAGCTTTCAACTTTTTTGAAGCCATTACGGATGCAAATGAACAATTGGTGAGGTGTCAATTTTAAGGCAATTTTTTGTTTCTATAACATATAGTTCAATTGCTATAAATATTTCATCTAGATTGTTAATTGATAGATTGTTAAATTTTCATGTCATTTACTACTTTGGTTAGGTAGTTCTCCTTGCATTTGTAAATTGTAAATCTTGCTGCAGTCTTTAGCCTAATGACAGTTTGGTATTACATCCAGTTCGATAACATAGTTGACTTAAAACTTTGCATTAAAGAAAACATCAAGGGATAATATTTGAATTGTGGATATTTGTAAATTATGTTGGTTTTAGACATAGTTATAGTTATAGTTATATATGTGCTCTTCTGATGATGTGATTGGGACTATAAGTTTTTTTGTCATGTTTATCTGTTTGAAAAGTAGATGAAATTATTGGCTTTCATTCCTAATAAATAATTCTTTCCTAATTTTATTCTTCCCTGTAGGAACCAAAATTTAGATAGTTTGTGCCAATTATTGCAAAGGCTTTGCTCTTATAGGAGCCTTTTAAACTGCACAAAATTTGAGTTGTAAAGTATAATTTCTCGATGGAGACTCAGGATATAATGCACGTTTCTTCCTCCTTCCCATTGTTTTGTATGAAATAAATCATGTGATGAATGAAACAATGGTGTGGAGGTAGAAATGTGCATGATACCCTGAATCTCATGCACCAAGAAATTATGCTTTAGAATCAAGTTTTGTGCTCTTTAGAAGGCTCCTATGAGAGAAAAGCTTTTACAATAACTGGGATAGCTGATCGAAAGTTCTACATATCTTGGTCTCAATTTTGACACAAATGCAAATAAGAATTGGTGTTTTGGTCACAATTTTGACAACAAAACTGGTCTCCTTTGATGTTGCTTGTATGGAACCGGTGTAGAAAAGTAAAGGGTTTTCATCACAATTTAGATGCCAAATTGGTGTAGGTTTATGTCAAAATTTTGACTAGTGGCACCTGAAAATGAGGAAATAATAGTTCAAGTTGGACTAGGGAAATTGATGAAATTCATGTCGATAAGTCCACCTTTATGAAGTCAAAATTTTGACACAGAATGTATGTGGTGGAAAATTGACCAAAAAAGACTGACATCAAGCTTGGTCACCTTATTGACCTACTCTTGTCAAAATTTTGACCTTTTCACATCAAAATTTAGGTCTAAATTTACTAGTGCATGAAAGCTTGGCATAGGCTCAAAGGAGGCATCACTTGCTTTTTCTCTAAAGAGGTCTTTAGATGTAGAAGATGAAGACATTTGATGTCTTGGAGTAGAATAGGTAGACCTTAAAAAAGATGAACCATGTGTATGTAAGTGTCTTAAGGGAGATTCATTTAAGAATTCAATCTTCTCCTCTAACCTTTTCTCAATTTTAGTCTTCATTTTTGTCATGCCCTTAGAGACATGAAGGTAAGAAAGATCATTTATCTCTTCTAGTTATTTGTATTGAGCATATAGATCTTGAAACTCTTTAGTGGCATAGAGAACATCATGATCATCTATATTTGGTTGAGGTTTGGTAGCACAAGGCTTGAATTCCATAGTGGTAGATAGATAATCAAGCATGAAGGAGACTAGAGGAAGTTAAGAAGGTGACACAAGATAACTTGATGTCCAAACTAGAGAGGTAGAGTATTCACTTGACAATATAGTAGAGAGAGATTAAAGTGACTTGTCAAGCAAGGTGTCCAAGAAACTTATGACACTAGTGACTCAAGTCAAGAGCTAGGCAAGAAGCCAAATATCTAAATAGATAGAGCAACCAAGGTAACAAGTGAACAAATTTCCCAATCCAAGAGTGTAATCAAGAAATTAAGATAACCATTTCAACAAAAAGATAACTAGCAAGTGGACATAGACCATGAAGATAAAAAGACCAAGAGAACTAAGAGCAAAGAGTTATTTTAAGCATGTTCAAGAACTAGAGACATAGAAAAGAAAAGTAAAATGATGAGACTCCTCTTAGAAAGCAAAACAAGTAGATGTTTGCACTTGGTGTTTTGACTTGGTTGACAAATTTTTTACAATAGTTGATAGCATATCAAATTTGATGTTAAAAACCATTTTTTTACCAAGCAAGATAGTGACACATGGAGAAGTCTTAAAACAATCAAGAAAAGGACAAATAAGCCTTACATGATAAGAGCATATATGAGGTCTCAAAATAAATACCTAGAACTATTGTCATGTGTATGTTCAAAAGTTTTGCATAGGTCTAGCACATTTGAGAACACATCAAGCAATATCTACCTGAAGGAGGTGATTCATTAGTCAACAACTTGGCTCACACTTGATGCCCCTTTGCCTCACACCAAGTGGTTACTCAAGAGAGATATTGGCTTTTTCATAGAGATTCCATTGGCATAACCAAGGGGACACAAATGGTGAGTTTAAAATCTTGGGGTGATCTGGGTAATCCACTAGGATAAATCCTTGCACCAAGAAGTTGAGTAGAAAGATAGGGCAGTTACTAATTTAGAGTATTTAGAAAGGGCTTCCATTTGTAATGTTCCTCTTGCACCCAATTATGAGACACCCCACCTTGCAGTGGGTAATAGACCTCATGACCCCAAGAGCACCTTATGCATTCTTGCTTAGCATTTTCCTCATGGATCCAATCCCACAAGTACTCACACTAAGTGAAGACAAACATGTCTACCAAAGTTTTGTGTACCTTGATAGCCTTGAGATTATAGTGGGTTGGAATAACCAAGTTCTCTTGTCCCCACTTGGGTCATTTCTCTTGGTTTCCCAAGAGAAGGCCCTCTAAAGGATTCTAACTAAAAACATATTGGATTCACTTTCAAGAGTCAAGATTTTTGATTCATTGTGAGGGTGAAAAGCATACTCTCCTATCTTGATCATTTCCCCTCAAAAATTTCATGAAGCTTCAATTATCCCCTTATTTTTGAAATTCCAAGGCAAGTCAAGATTTTTGATTCACCACAAGGGTGAAGAGCATACTCTCCTATCACCAAAGAACCCCAATCACAAGCTTAATGTGCCTATGAAATGAAAGAAACTAGTAGAGTGCCACACATGGAATAAAAGAAAACAAGCAAGTTCAATTTTTATGCTTTGGGCATCCCTGCAAACAAGTGTTAGTAGCCCTTGCACATTTGAAGATTTGAGATGCATTCTTTCAGGGAAATTATGTAATCATTTCACTACAACAACCTACAAACACAACCGTTAGTCCCACAAGTTAGTCCCAAAATAACATAAAATCTACAAATGAACCTCTGTTCAATAGTCACAAACCTATAAAATCCAAAAAACAATAAGCAATAATTGAGAAACTAATCAAATCACCCAAACATCAAGAAAATTTAAGACAAGTGACTTTTTTTCTAGAAAACTATCGTATGATACATCACAATATACTCATGTGATAGTTTTCCTTTGTGTAATATTTCTACTTAAGCTAGGTGATAAAACTTTCTATGTTGAGGCGATAAATTTCACTAAGAGCATACAATACTTTTACTGGAAAAATATCACACAATAGTAAAAAAAATGTCACATAATAATAGAAAAGTATCACCCAAAATCTACTACTATAAAAAAAGAAAAATGCAAACAAAATGTGAAAAATGTGAGAAATGTAGTACGATGAAGATGAAAACTAGGTCATTTTGCCTCATGGTGTGCACTAAAAATGTACACTCAAAAGGTGTCACACTCTAAACCCTTATATCCAAGTGATTCCATGAGATCAGAATGCTTGGATGCTAGCTTAGAGCTGCCTATCCATGGAGTGCAAGAAAGTATGTTTTCAAGTATATGAGGGCTCTCAATTGAGCCTTAGAGATACTTTTCTTGCTAGTAAACCATGCAATGGGAGGTTCTTTGAGACAAGAGAAGGAATGCAAGTATCTACAATAAGTTCCTCAAATATGCAATGTAAATGTGAAGTAAGCTAATATGAAATACAAAATGCAACTATAGTAACCAAGATGAAAGTATTAAAAACTAGCCTAGTTATGCTATCTAACTAGCCTGGTTATGCTATTTGAGCTATATTATAGAAAAAGAGAACTAATATTCATGAAAATACACTAAAATGCCATGGATGATAGAAAGTAGACAAGAAAATGGAATTTCTCCAGAAAATATCTTATGGATTTGAATGGTAAACCTGCAACATAATAGTACTCAAGAGTGTGAATCCTTTGAGAGGGGGAAGCTCTTTCTTTTAAATTCATATGAAGGTTGGAGATCAAAATCAAGATGATGGAAGATCAAGGGTGGAGTTTGAAAATGAGATTGATCCATGTGCACACACAAGTCAACCAATAAACAAAGAGTTGACTTTGCATATGAGATAAAAAGAGTTTTTTCCTTTAATTTGAAAAATAGAAATAATGCTTTATGTGTGCACATTTGAGTGGGTTAGAAGAATGGGGTCTTTTATTTAATTAAAAGGGGACATGTTCTTTTAATCAAATAATGAACTTAGGATAGTATAGTCAAAACTATAGGTTATAATCAAATTAAATGATTTTTAGCAATTTGACCTAAGCAAATAATTAATCAATTTAGCCAAAATGCTGAGAAGGAGGTTAATAGTCTAGGTAACCATTTTTAGGTGATTACAATTAGGACACTCCATAAAAATTAAGGCTTAGTAGTGTTTGAACACCATAAAAAATAAGATAGCAGAGTCTACAAATGTAAGAGTGGATGAGTTCTTTGAAGAAAATGACAAAGGTGTTGGATAAAATCAATTAATTATATGTTGTCTTTGATGTAACACAAATATCAAGTCTTTACCAAGCAATTAGTGTCAGCCGAGCTCACTTAGGTGTTGAAGGAAGTTTCATGTGTATGCTGAGCATTCTAGGAAAGACATCATAGAACCAATGTTAACTGAGTTCACTTAGTTACCAAACAAAGTTGGCATGGAACTAGTGTTAACGAAGCTCACTTGGTTACCAAAGGAAGTCTAAAGGAAAGTCATTTCTAAGTTAGTGTTGATCAAGTTGGGTCAACTAACGAAGAATTTTCCTATATCAATTTATTTGATATGACATTTTTGTTGGTTAGTTTTTTTGATAATTGGCTAATGAAGATATGTAATTGTTGTCATTTATGGAATCACATGATGTACATGCTTGTAGAATGATGCAGGAGCATCTTGGGTTTTCCTTGTAATCCTGCACATTTTTTTCATTCTGTCAGTTGCTACCGAGTTCCAGTTTCTAGTTGCTACCGAGCTCCAGTTGCTACTAAGTTTCTAGCTACTATTGAATTTCAGTTGCTATCGAGTTCCATATGCTACCGAGTTCCAGTTGCTACTGAGTCTCAGTTGCTATCAAGTTCTAGTTGCTACCAAGTTCCAGTTGCTGCCAAGTTCCAGTTGCTACCGAATTCCATTTGTTGCCAAGTGCTAGTTGCTACCGAGTTCTAGTGGATATCTAATTTCCTTGTGTTTGCCAAGTTGTTTGTGTCTAGTTCTAGCTTGGGTCGACTCTACTCACATTTAATTTTGGTATAGGTAGTTATGTTTGCTGAGAGCCGACTTGTGGCTTCTCTATGTTCTAAAATGTTTTGTAAGCCATTTTGGAAAGTATAAATAGGGTGTTTAGGCTTAGAGTTAGGTGAGAGAGGGAGAGTTTAGAAAGAATAGGATATGAGTCTAGAAATGTGAATTTGAAGCTAGATCATGGATTTGGAAGTTGTATTTGTATTTGGCTGTAACCCAAAAAGGCTTTCAGCTGGGCATGTTTGAAGATATTTTGATGAATCAATAAAAGTATTTCTTTCTTCTCCTCCTTTGGTTGTTGTCCCTTGTGTTTTCTTCTATTGTGTTAACTCTTGTAGGGTAGTTTGGATAGCTAGGTGAGCCCTTGGCCCTAGTTATTCACCCTTTGCATGTGTCAGTTGGTATCAGAGCTTGAGGCTCATCCTTGTGGAGATTGGATCATGTAGAACCCTAATTTGGATTTGGTTGTAGGGTGGTAGATCTGTAGATTTGACCTATAGCTTGTAGAGGGTTACAATCTTGTAGGAACCTAATTTGTAAAGATGGTTCATGGTAGATGAAATAATGTTGATAATGCTATATTGGATCAGTTGAGAAAAAATGCAGCTAGATTAGATGCTGTAGAGATAGCCCAGAGGAGAGGAGCACATCTTGATGATGTAAGTGATGATGAAGCAGCAACACCAAACCCTAATCAAGAACTAGAAGAAGACCAAGATGAAGCAAGATTGTTGAGAGTATTGTCTAGAGTGAATTCAAAGCCTGCTCTAGAAGTTGATCCTTATGATAAAAAATTGGACATCAATGCTATGTTGGATTGGATATTTGGTATGGAGAAGTTCTTTGAGTATGAAAACACTCCTGATAATAGAATGGTGAAGATTACAGTCACTAGGCTGAAAGGTCATGCATCACTATGGTGGGAGCACTTGGAAACTGATAGACAAAGGAGAAGAAAGGAGAAGAACAGAACTTGACCAAAGATGGTGAACAAGGTAAAGAACAAATTCCTTCCTATTGATTACCAAGTTAGCTTGTTGAGAAAGATGCAAAATTTGAAACAAAAAGACATGACTATGAAAGAGTATACTAAAGAATTCTATAGACTGGACATCAAATTTGGACATGTGGATGATGATGTTGAGAAAATTGCAAGGTACATTAATGGATTGAGATCTAGAATACAAGATGAGATAAGTTTTGTGAAGTTGGAAAGTGTGGAAGAAATATACCAGTATGCCTTGAAGGCTAAGGAGATCTTGACAAAGAAGCATGAACAAAGACAAAGAGGTAGAGGTGGTAGATTCTAGAGACGCAGAGGTAGAGCTTATGGTAAAGGTGGCCGATCTGAAAGTTCTGTGCAGGATAAAGGAAAATCTGAATGGAAGAATGATGAAAAAGGCAAGACCAAATGGAAAAGTGGTAATTCTTACCAAGGAGGCACTAGTTCTTATCAAGGAAGAGGTAATTCCTATTCTAGAGATGGATTTCATGGTAATTTTTTTAGATGTGGTAAAGAGGGACATATATCTTTTGAATGTAGATCCTCTGAAAGTAGACAAGGTAACATAAATGCTCTGATTCAAGAAGATGATGAGGGTTCACCAAGTGGACCTAAGGCTGGAGAAAATTTGACGGTGAGAAAAACCTTATGTAATGAGGTGATGATGAACCTGTTTTAAGGAGAAGTCTTTTCAAGACAAGATGTAAGATGGTTGGAAAATGCTATAAAGTGATCTTTGATAGTGGAAGTTCTACAAATCTGGCATTAGAAGAGTTGGTTACAAAGTTGTAGTTGTAGAGGCTAAAACATCCCAAACCTTATCATGTTTCATGGATCAAAGATGAGCATAAGATATTGGTAAGTGAACAATGCCTTGTGAAGTTCAAAATTGGACATTACTTTGATGAAGTTTTGTGTGATATTATGCCCATGGATTGTTGTCATATTTTTTTGGGTAGACCTTGGAAATATGATAGATATGTTGTACATGATGGAAGATTGAATCAATATACTCTTTGGGTAATGTTGGTTTGACTTTTCGTTTGATAGAAATCCTTATCCAGTTGTAGAAAAGTTAGATTTTTCTTTTTTTTGTGTGGTGAATAGGGTTTAGGTAGGTCATTGCTTTTCTCCCTTTTTGAAAATTTTATGAAAACCCTATGTTTCTCTCCATTTGTAAATTGTTAGGCGCAAAGTGTTTAAATTTTTAAATCGAGTGAATATTCTTTTCCTTTTATGTCTTCTATGCCCCGAGATTCTTTCCCTCTCAATTTCTCGGTCGTCCGATCTAAGTAAATCCACCATTGTCATTTCCTCGCTATGAAAACATGGGCACTTTTTATGTAAAGTAAGGTAGCGAGTGTCAAAAAATGTTGAGATAGGACCACAAAATGAAGACACGACAATCAAATGTTTTAGAAAAAAATGGTCATTCAGTCACAAACACCTGGCCATTGCTGTCAGAGCCGAAAGAAGGACTTAATTAAAAAAGGGATAGAGGTCGGTGCCAGAATGAGTATCTTTTTGACCCTTCGCTACCTTGCCATCAAAAATCTTGAGCATCTCACCATTAGTGAAGTAGCGAGGTGCCGTAAAATTAAAGAATTGGTGACCTTGAAATTTATCAGTACCATGATTAGTCCAGGTGGCATGATCAGTAATAACTACCATTGTTAGAAGTAGTTAATAGTAGAAATAGTGATCTGATGGATCCTTGCATTTTATGGTACCAAAATTTATTAAAGTTGTCAGAGCTCACTACTTTGCTATTGGTAAATTCCAGCATCTCGCCGTTAGCAAAGTAGCGAGGCTCCATAAAATCAATAGCCGGTGGGACTTTTAGTAACATGGGATGATGACTAGGACTAAAGTAAGATCTTATGGGGTGTCAACTGTGCAAAATTTCATACTTCATCAATGTTCTCAACCCATGCCCCATTGATCAAATGTGCAAGAGATCTTGAGCATCAAATTAGAACAGAATCAACAGTCCTCGCTATCTCACATTGGAAAGTTGCATGTTGTTTAAGCTATGTGACGTAGCAAGTATAAGGCCCACCATTTATCAAGAAACTTCATGAAACTTCCCCACCTTTGATTCGATCTGTTATCAATGGTCATCATCTTCTCACTATAAAGAGTTACTAGGGGGATAAGTATAGCAATATAGTGAATAAGGGCCCACCGCCATCTTTTTGAGTAAGCATAGTAACATATCATCTGCTGAATTAAGATCAGATCGATGGTTGTCGCTACTTCACCATGGAAATTGGTTGTTCTTTATGCATAACAAAGTAGCGACATGCTAACATGCATCCTCAGTTGCTAGTGGGTTCAGACATAAGTGCCATCAAGGAAAGAGTTATGTACATGGTAAATTTTCATTGGATCAATTAACCAACATGTCAAGTGCAACGCCTAGTTGTTTTCTCCGTATCACATGATCACAGGATTTTTGAAGATCAACGGTGTAGTTTTAAATGCAGAATGTGGTGCCACTCTATATTAATTAGACATGAAAGCATCATGTGTGAGAAAAATAGAGTATAATATAGAAAGATTTCATCAGTTTCATCTTACGTGAGAAAAGATTTTGAGCCATTCCTGAGCAGAAGCAATTACTGAAGGAAAGTGTGCTGAAGTTTAGCAAAATTTGTGAAATTGTTTGTTCATAGAAAGTTTGCAGAAATACAGAGGAAAACAAAGATAGAATTCAAGTAGTACTACCATAATCTCTGTAGGCTTTTCAGTTCTGTAAAAAATAATCCAAGATGCCTCCAAAGAAGGGATTTTCATGTCAAATAAACTATTTGGATAGAAATGTGCATGATGACTTGCTTGAATTGCTCCCAGAGTCTACTGTAGAGACAATGCAAGTTAAAAGGTTAACCTCATTAAACCCTAGGATGAGGATAGCTGATGGATTGTATGATAAGGGTAATTGGGTCTAGGATGCTCAAACTTCACAAACTGGTTTGAGTTTGTTCAAAAAATGGTTTGCAGAAAGGAAATTGTATGCCCCACATGCCAATATATGGAATTTTGATCTAGGAAAGCTAGTTGTTCCCAGTGTGTTTATGGATTATGACCTTCTTGAGGCCATGGTGAAGAGTTGTGATCAAGCCACTAGGGTAGTGAGAAGAGTAGATGGTGAAGTTTTAATCACCATCAGTCTAGAAGAGATTAGGGAAGTTTTTAGTTTGGGACCTCTCACTAGGTATCATGTGCCCATTGATTTGAAAAAATTAGAAAAAGAATATATGTCAAAAAGGGATGTAGTTAGACAAGGTGCACTGAAGGCCCACATAGGTAGAATTGGAAACCTACCAACAATAACATCATCTTCTAAAGAACCTTTCAAGAAATCATGCTTCAATGCTAGGGTAGTAGAGATATATAGGACCCTATGCAGAGTCTTTGGAGAGGGTGAAGAAGATTTTATTCTTGTCAGCTTCATGTAGATGATCACTCAAATCTCCTCTTTCAGTGTAGAAATAATTTTTGATTTTGCATCTTACCTAGCTAATGAGATTCACAATGGATTGGTGGGGATTGCAAAGGGAAAGGTGGAGAAGGTTTGGGGTCAGTACTCCCTATTAATGCATATGTTTCTGTTTAAAGGGGTTACATATTTCGGTAAAGAAATGGTACTAAATAGGGAACAAGAGGGGGAAGCACTACTAGTTCAATTATGGAGTGCAAACATGACTGGGGAAGCAGAAAATGCTAGTTTTGTTAGATTTGATAGGCACTTTGCTTCCAAACTAAGGTGCCTCATATTGAGTGACAATCCCTAAATTCCTAAGGCACTAATGCACCTTGTTAGGCCTATGGACAGACCCCATAGTCTAAAAGTTTCACATAATTGGGGAGATATCATCCCATATCTGGTCTCAACTATCATTAGAGTTTATGGATTCAAAGGGACACCCCATGTACTACCTTATTAGGTGCCTTTAAAGGTAGGAGTAGCTGAATTTTTATGGCAGTTGGGAGGAGTGGAGGAGACCTTTTTGCACAAAAGGGGAACATGATCAATTTTTCATACTTGCACTGTAGCTCACTAGTTTGTAATAACTAAGGAGGGGTGGATCTTCCTCTACAAATTTTTGGATCAGTATAAGATGGCAGTATCTCACTCTCATTTTTGTGATGCAAAAGATTTTTTTAATTCTGCTCTTAGACATAGGATCAAGCTTCGTCCAATTCAACATGAATTCTATTTCCTTGAAGATGTAATAAGGAATGAATATTTTCTCCAGGAGGAAGAAACAAAGAAAGAGAAATGGAGAGTCTATTCAAAAGTTTTGGAGTTTATTAATTGTTTTGACAAGGATTACAGTCTTCTTAGTAATGCTGCAACTAATGCAGATAGAATAAATAAGCTCATGAGTACATTCCTCGAAATAATGGAGGTAATGAATGAGAAGAAACAACATTTTATTGATTCTTCTCCAGATAAAGCCAGGGAAGTAATGAGGAAATTGGGTTTCACCCCCAAGATAGGGGCAGGTCCACTGGTTGTGCGAAAGAGGATAGGATATACTGTCATTCAGGATTAGACACCTACTGTAAACAAAGGAAAGCAAATAATTGAATCTACTAGTGCTATTTTTGAAGAAAGACCACTTGAACCCTCTCTCAAAAGAAGAAAAATAATTAGGGAAGAGGAATCACATGATGAAGGTTACTTACCTTCCCAAACTCCTATGAGAATTGAGGAGGAGCAGCTCACCAATGAGCAAATTGAACAAATGGGATCACAAGGAGGAGTTTTTATTACTCAGGCAGAAATTGATGAAGGGAACCCCTAGGAGCCTCCTGTGCTGAGTTTTGAATTAACTATAGAAGATTTTAGGGGAAGGGAATTAGACCCTGTTTTAGAACAAGCCAGTCAGAAATTTTTGTCTGATAACAATTTTATAAAATCTAGGGCTTTCCATCAATTTGCGTGGAGGGCAAACATGCACATTTTTCAGAAAAGATGTAGGAATATGAAAATAGAGCATCCAGAAATGGATGAAGCCTCTATTCAGAATCAAATAAAGGAAATAATGATACAAGAGTTCTAGAATATAACCCCTGAAGAGGGTAGACAGATGGTGAAAGATGCAAATATTTTATTATTGCCCAATTGGGATATTGCTAATGCCTTAATTTTTAATTCTATGTCAAATAATTTGGGATTATAGGATCTAGATAAAGAGGAATTCTTGGGAAAAATATTTAGTAATGACCAAGCTGCTCTTGTTATGTGGTCGTTAAGAAGAGGATCTAGGACTACTCCATCATAGCCTGATGATTCAGGACTAACAGGGAGTATCATTGTGAGGAGAGTCGCTGATACTTCACATGTACAGGCAGCCCACATGAATGTGGACTATTCTAAAATTTCCTTGGCCACTATAGAAAAAGAAGAAAAGGAAATGACTGACCTACAGAGAAAGTATGAAACAGTGGTGGATGCCTACAATAAAGAAGTAAAAAAGAGAATTGAGCTTGAGAACACGCTATTGGGAAAAAACACTAGGCCAAAAATAACATACCCTCACCCCCCAGTTGAACCTTTTAAATCCACCCCTCTCATAGAAATACTAGATACACCCCAAAGGCCACAATACTACACTATTGAGGATTTTGAAGAAGAAAAAGGCAAACTGTGGGCTTTACATGTAGAATTGGAATCCAAATATGAAGATAAATTGAGAAAAGCTCTCACATATTTGGGGGACAAGATTGAATGGCTACTAATTTATGATCAGTTGGCCAGGGTGATCAGTATCTGGGAGGATTTGAAATCTAATGATGAGGCTCTAATGCCTATTTTGAATAAATGGGTGACAAGGGAGAAAGAAATAACACTTTTGTGTTTCTCTGTCATAGATAATTCTTTTGATCAAATTGAAAAAACATTTGATATTGTTTATGATCTTATTGATTTTAATAATAAAAGGGTTCATTTACAAAAAGTAGTAGTAGGCTACTTTGAAAAATACAAAAGCCAAAAATTCAATTTGTGTCCTCATGCCTTAGATAAAAAGAATAATTTGAAAAGAAAAGATGAATGGGCAAAGGAATTTGATGATTTATTCTGTTTAAGAATGAATCAAGTCATTAATGAATTAGGGCATGCATGGTGGGCCGCCACAACAGAAGAAATGGTGAAGGCCCAAATATTCTTTGATTCCTTAAAGCAAGAATTTATTACCATTAATAAGGATGTTGAATATGTGCTAAAAAGACAGAGGGATATTTTACAGTTCAATTGGCTAGATGATACATTATTTGACAAATGGATGGAAGATATGGCTCCCGTTGAATAGTTTGATGAAGATGAAAATGATAGTGATGAAATGCAAGGCGAGGAGATCCGAATCATTGACCCTGTCACTACTCAGACCCAACCGGAAGAAGAAGACAAGGATAATCTGTTACCTTCAATTACAGACCCGGGACCACAGGATGCTGATACAACTAAAGAAAGGGAAAAGGTAGAAGTTATTTCCCCCATATAGGATAAAGATGGTGAAAGCCCAGAGGTGGAGGTTGACATGCCATCATCAGAAAAAACTTCATCATTTGTTAATTTGGCTGCTGCATACAAGGAAGGATCAAAATAGCAACCAACTTAGCAACATAGGAGCGTGTAACAAAAGGGCCTGCAAAAGGAATGTCTGATGTAAAACTTTTGCTGTTACTCGCATTTTTGTCATCTTGTTACAAGTATATGTAAGTGTCTTTTAAAGGACACCTGTCATTATTATTAGCCTAAAGCTTGGTGCATCTCACACTATTTAAGTGAGATTCCAAGACTAAAAAAGGGGTTTGAATTCTATTTTTCTAAGTAATATGCTTAGTCTGTTTTTGGTCCAAAATTTGAAAGCAAGTTTATGATGTATTTTCTTTGTCAATTCTCTAAGAATACATGAATATAGAATGAGCTGTGTTTCTTTCTGAAGGTCATTCTGAGTCTATTGTAAATGATATACCATTTTCAAAGAAGATGAATACAAATTGTGAACTGTCCCCATATTATTCTTTTATGAATCTTGTCTCCTTCCAATTACTTGGTTATCTTGATATTGTATAAGTAAAGGCTTGTGCAATTGAATGCAATCTATTTAGGTTGTATATCTATTTATCATTGCTGTTAATTCAATGGATTAAATAAAAGATTTTGATGAATGTGATAAGGTTTCTTTAGTAGTGGAAAGGATTTTGAATGATGGATTCTGATCTGAGAACTAGATCTGAGAACTTGCTATAGACTATGTACCCCAATGGATTAGGCACTAATCAAATTGATTTAGCTGAAGGAGAAATATATCATAAATGGTTATCAAAATGTAGCATTAAATCAAATTTTACTTTTATTTCCTGTAGATCTTCAAAGGCTGGCCAATACTTATCTGCATGGAATGTTTTAGCTTCAGTTAGCCACTATTGTTAAGAAAATCTGTAGATCTATAGAAGAATTCTTGGCCATATCTATTTTATGGGATGTTTTTATCAAGTTAGTAAAGAATTACATATATGTTTGAGGATTTTTGAAATGAGAATCAAAATGAAACTAAGAATAATCCTCATACAGTTGTCCCATTTTTGAATCATCCTTGGGTATACCCACCCTAGTTTTGCAGAGCCAAAAGAGTAGAAAACCATCTGTGGTTTTGTTGAAGTTGGGTCCAAATACTTTGCATATGCAATTATTAATAAGAATTGGCTAGTCTTTAGATTGTGTATGTACTGTCATTCTGGTATTAAGCATTTTGTCGCTTAGTAGTTATAGTGCATTTTAAAACACCAATAGGTAAATGGGAAGAAACAAACATTGTTGCCTTTGAACAAAAGTTCAGATGAGGTTAATTGTACTACTGTAAAAATTTGCATGGTTAATGGGAAACAATTTGAAAAGGAAATGAAAAAGAATCAAGTCTATTTTGCTATAATTCCAGGAAAACTAAGTTTTGTCAATGGAGACCGAGTGCAAGAAAATAGTGTTAATCGAGTGCTAGTTAGTGGTGACCGAATGACAAATGGTAGCATTGATCGAGTGCCAGAAAAAATTATAGAGTTGTTGAATGAGTATAAAGAAATTATTGCTAATGATATTCCTAATGGTTTACCTCTAGTAAGAAGTATAAGTCATTGTATGGATTTGATCCTTGGAGCTAGTTTTCCAAACAAAGCACCATATAGATTGACACTTGCAGAGAATGAAGAACTTAACAAACAAGTGCATGAGTTGTTGCAAAAAGATTTGATCAGAGAAAGCTTGAGTCCATGTGATGTACCTATTGTACTAGCACCTAAAAAGAACGGAGAATGGAGAATGTGTATTGATTCCAGAGCCATTAACAAGATAACAATGAAATATAGGTTTCCTATGCCAAGGATGGATGACATAATGGATTATTTGAGTGGAGTAAAGTATTTTAACAAGATTGATTTGAAGAGTGGCTATCATCAGATCAGAATCAGAGAAGGTGATGAATGGAAGACTGCTTTCAAGACAAAAGATGGTTTGTATGAATGGTTGGTTATGCCTTTTGTTTTGACTAATGCACCTAATACTTTCATGAGGTTGATGAATGAAGTTCTGAAAGGATTCTTGGGTAAGTTTGTGATTTTTTATTTGGATGATATTCTAATATTCAACAAGACTAGGGAAGAACATCTTGAGCATATTAGAGGAAAAGTTGCCGATTAATTTGAAAAAGTGTTCTTTTATGCAAGAGGAGATTGTGTAATTGGGATTTGTAATTTCAGCCAATGGATTGAGGATGGATCCTGAGAAAGGTTAAAGCAATTTTGGAATGGCCTACACCTGAGAATGTGGGTGAGGTAAGATCATTTTATGATTTGGCTAGTTTTTATAGAAAGTTTATAAAGAATTTCAGTGCTGTTTGTAATGCTATCATTGAAACAATGAGGGGAGATAAAAAGGAATTCAAGTCAACACATGGAGCTGATAAGAGTTTTGAGACTTTGAAACAAAAGGTTGCTGAGTTACCTATATTGGCTTTACCTAATTTCAACAAAGTATTTCAAGTTGAATGTGATGCAAGTGGTAATGCAATAGGAGCAGTATTAAATCAAGAAGGTAAGCCCGTTGCTTTCTTTAGTGAAAAGTTGAATGACGCTAAAAGGAAGTATTTTGTGTATGATAAAGAATTTTATGCCATTTTTCAAGCATTGAAGGAATGGAGAGATTATTTGATTCCTAAGGAGTTTGTGTTATATACTGATCATAAAGCTTTACAATACCTGGGAAGTCAACATAAATTGAATATAAAACATATGAAGTGGGTTGAGTACTTGCAGAGTTTTACATTCATGATCAAGAATAAGAGTGGAGTTACTAACAAAGTTGCTAATGCATTGAGTAGAAGATGTTCTTTGTTGACTGAAATGAAGGTTGAAGTTCTTGGTTTTGATGAAATGAAAGAATTGTATGATGCTGATCTTGATTTTTCTAAGGTGTGGAGAGAGTGCAGAGCACCAAATTTGACAGACCACATAAGTAAGTATGATGAATATTTCATTCAAGAAGGTACGTTGTTCAAAGGTACTCAGTTGTGTATTCCTAGAAGTCCTATGAGGTTGAATTTGATTAAGGAAAATCATAGTGGTGGATTAGCTGGACATTTTGGAATTGATAAGACATTGAGTTTGCTGAAAGAGAAGTATTATTGGCCACAAATGTATAAGGATGTTCAGAAATTTGTAAAGAGTTGTGGAGTTTGTCAAGTTGCAAAGGGAGTGATCAAAATAATGGTTTGTATACACCTATTAATGTTCCTGAGAAACCTTGGATTGACATTAGTATGGATTTTGTTCTTGGATTGCCTAAAATAGTGAAGGGGTATGATTCTATATCTTTTGTAGCAGATAGATTTTCTAAGATGGCTCATTTCATACAATGTAAGAAGACATCAGATGCTGAGCATGTTATTAAACTCTTCTTTAAAGAGATTGTGAGATTGCATGGATTACCAAGAAGTATTATTTCAGATAGAGATAGTAAATTTTTTGGTTATTTTTAGAAGACTTTGTGGAAGAAGATGGGTACTGAGCTAAAGTTCATTTATACATTCCATCCACAAATAGATGGACAGATAGAGGTTGTGAATAGAAGCTTGGAAAATTTGCTAGGATGTTTAGTTGGGAATAAGCTAAGTAATTGGGAGATGGTATTGGCACAAGCTGAATTTGCATATAATAATTCTCTGAATAAGAGTATAGGGAAGAAACCTTTTAAAATTGTAACCAAAATGCATCCTAGAGATATATCAAATTTGAGAGATGTTGCTAGTAAAGAAAATAAAAGTGCTGCAGGAGAAGAATTTGCTGATTTTATGGAGTCCTTGCATAAGGAAGTGAAGTTGAGGTTGGAACAAAGCAATTAGAAGTATAAGGAGAATGCTGATCAGTCTAGAAGACACCATGATTTTTAAGTTGGTGATGAGGTGATGGTTCATCTAAAGAAAGGAAGATTCCTAGTTGGAACATACAGTAAGGTGAAGATGAAGAAATTTGGACCTTGTAAGATCTTGAAGAAGTTTGACAGTGGTAATTCTTATGAAGTTGAGTTACCTGATGACATGGATATATCTCCTATATTCAATATTGCTGATTTGTATAAGTATCATGAGTCAGATGATGAAGTTGTTGTATTAGAAGATTATCCTAAGAAGTAGATTGAAGAAGTTGAATAGATATTGGATCAGAGAGTTGGTAAGAGCACAAGAGGAAAAGATTACTATGAATATTTGGTGAAGTGGAAGAATAGACCTATTGAAGATGCTACATGGATTTCTCAATCTAAGTTGGATTCAGCTTAGGTTGTGACACTTGCATGATTTAGGAGAATCATTTTTCTTCAACCCTGGTTGTCTGATGTAGGAGCATCCTAGGTTTTCCTTATAATCCTGCACATTTTGTTCATTCTATCAGTTGCTACCAAGTTCCAGTTGCTGTCAAGTTCCAGTTTCCTGTTGCTACCTAGTTCCAGTTACTACCAAGCTCCAATTTCTACCAAGTTTCCAGTTACTACCGAGTTCCAGTTTCTACCAAGTTCCAGTTTCTACTGAGCTTTAGTTGCTACTGAGTTCCACTTGCTACTGAGTGTCAATTGCTACCAAGTTCCAATTGCTATCGAGTTCTAGTTGCTGCAAAGTGCCAGTTGCTACCAAATTCCATTTGTTGCCAAGTGCCAGTTGCTACTAAGTTCTAGTGGCTACCGAGTTTCCCTATGTTTGTCGAGTTGTCTATGTCTGGTTATAGCTTGGCCTGACTCTACTCACATTTAATTTTGGTATAGGTAGTTATGTTTGCTGAGAATCGACTTGTGGCTTCTCTATGTTCTAGAATGTTCTGTAAGTCATTTTGGCAAGTATAAATAGGGTGTTTAGGCTTAGAGTTAGGTGGGAGAGGGAGAGATTAGAAAGAATAGGATATGAGTCTAGAAATGCAAATTTGAAACTGGATCATGGATTTGGAAGTTGTATTTGTATTTGACTGTAACCCAAAAAGGTCTTCAGCTGGGCATGTATGAAGATATTTTGATGAATCAATAAAAATATTTCTTTCCTCTCCTCCTTTGGTTGTTGCCCCTTGTGTTTTCTTCTATTGTGTTAATTATTGCAGGGTGGTTTGGATAGCTGGGTGAGCCCTTGGCCCTAGTTATTTACCCTTTGCTTGCGTCATAGAAAACCTCAGAAATAAAGATACTTAGCTTTTGGTACTCAGAAAATTGTCTAAGTATGAAATTGGTTTACAACAATGTATTATTTTGTATGTAACTTATTACTGACATTATATTAGGATTAGTGAAGTTAGATGGAGATAGTATACATGTTTATGATGATGTGTATAACCTCAAAAATTAGTACAAACTACAAGAAAAAGAGACATTTGTGTTTTACCAGTGAAATAAAACAATGAAATTAAAGGTAAAGGAATTATTTTGTTTACAAAATAATTACTTGACCAATTAGGGCCAACATCTTAGATATTTACTCTAAGTTGGAAAATTTTATTATGGTCTTAGCCAACCTAGCTGCAATTTGTGAAAAGGCATGGTATTTATGTAAAGGACATCTTGCAAATTCAAATGTGTAAATTGTGCAAGTTTTGAAAGTGATATGTTGTATTGAGTAACTGTATGCAAACTTTTGTGAAGTGATATATGCAAAGTTTTGAGAAGCTATTTTATGATCAAAGATCGAGCTAAAGATTAGAGATAAATCAAGAAAAAAGTTACAACACCTATATACTAGAGGACTAATTACTTGTTTGGGTAGTGAGCTCTTTTTGTAATTAAAAGTGCATGTTTAGGTAGTGGGCTCATCTTGTATCTACTATAATACAACTCCTAATAGGGATTCAAATTCTCCCAATAGGGACTCTCTATATTGAATTTTGTCATTGACCCCTAATAGGGCCCATCCTCTAATAAGGAACATATATATCAGCATATTATCTAGTGGGTATCATCCCCACTAGGGTTTTCCCTTTGCTAGGGTTTCCCTGTTTAACAATATGGTGTTATGAGTTATCTTTGTGCATGGTTAATGTTACTATTTAGCATTACTTGTTTACTTTCTTATGTGTGGTTCAAATTAATAAATAATATCTAGTTCATGACTAAAGTTTTTAAATTATTGATTCACTCCCCCCTCAGCAAGTCCTATTTCTAATAATTGATATCATAGCATAGTTACTCAGAAGAGGCTTAACAGATTGAGTAAGATCCCTAATAGTTGATGAAGAACCTTGAAGAGGCACTTGAACAGATTGATCTCGTTACTAAAGAAAGAGATAAGCTGAAGGATATATATGAAAACTCCAAAGTATACATTGAAAAATTAAAGGATAAGATTTAACATCTCAAATCCAAGTCTGAATATGAAACTAGTGATGATGATTACTCCAAGCTAAAGACATAGTACAAGACCTTGAAGTGTGAATTGAAGATTATGAATCTAAAGTTGACTTTGAAGAGTGATCTTAGAAAAGTTGAACCTAATTAAAAGACTGAGAATAAAAATCCTAGAGTGAGTCTAGGGAAGAAGGCATCTAAATTTGAAACATTGAAAAAAGATCATAAAGAACTTCATAAGTAAAACACTATTGCAAAAGATGAATTAACTTAGTGCAAGCAAAAATTTGAGAAGCTTTATTCTAGTAGAGAAAAGCTTGATGATTTAATGTCAATACATAGACCTATGTATGATAGGACTAGTCTTGCTTATCTATTTAAGACATTTGCAAAGAAACTTGAAATTAGATCAGATCTGAAGAAAAAGATAAATCTAATGATAAGATTGAATCTAGTCAATATTTTGATAAACCCAAAGAAGTTGAACAAGACAAAGAAACTATGAAATTAGATGTACCAAAGAAAGTGGAATCTCCTAAGGAAAGTAGGTATGAATTTAAAGGTAAGTGTTTTATATGTAATGAAATAGGTCATATGAAAAGAGATTGTTAAAAAAGGTCATTTAATCATGTTAAGGACTTTTATTGTCATAATTGTCATGGTATGGGTTATAAAGCAATTGATTGTAGGAAACCTAAAAATGATAATGATAGAAGGAATAGTAGAATGTCTAGAAATACTAACCCCATAGATAGAAGAAGATCTAATGAGAGGACATCAGGAGAAGGAAGACCTTATGATGAAATAAGATAGATCGTGTGTTAAAAGTATAACAACTTTGGACACATAGCTTGGAATTTCCATGCACCTATTGATCAATAGAATCCTAGAAGCAAAACTCTAGTATGTGAGTTATGCAACAACTTTGAACATACAACAAAGTATTATAGGATGGGAAAAAACTTTAGAGATAGAAGGAACAATGGAGGAAACTTCAGAAACAAAAGGAATGATGGAAGGAACATTGGAAATGATAGGAGGAACTATGAAAGAAAATATAAAACTAAGAAAGATAATCAGGAACAAATAAATGTATTTAGTGAACTTCAAGAAGAACTTAATGAAGCATTCATAAAAATATTGGACATCTTAGAAGAAAAGTTAGAAGATGGTGAGTTAGAAAGATAAAAGTTAGTAATTGAGGTTGATTCAACTAAGTTAAATTAAGCTTGTTCATAGCACCAAAATTTGAAACTTCATTTAGAGATCAAAGTAGAGGTAGAGAATTTGGGAAAAGGTGTATCGAGATAAGTTTAGATGGTAGCTAAGCTCGCTTGAAATTTGGAGTTTAACAGAACTTTTTACTAAGGAATTAAGAGTTATTTTTATTAAAAAGAAAGTTAATTCTGTAGTAGAAGATGAAAACTATGTTTTCATAGAGAATTTCATGGAGTGAAGATTCTTGAAGCATTATTATGATGCAAGGAGGCTATGGTAAACCTCAGGTAGCATTTGAAGATTGAACAAAGATTATCCAATAGATATTTGATTATAGAATGTAATTGATATATTTTTCATGTTTGCAAAGTACATAATTAATGTAAGTTTGAATTGAATGAATAAAATGGAGTACAAACTTGATTACCACTTCATTGTGATTACATCAGAAGCATAGAGCACTCAAAAGCGACTTGACAATGCGATTTCAAAGTAAACCCTATTCTCAGGAAGATGTATTTTACCATTTATTGATGGAATTTCTTCAATAAAGTTTATATTTGATAGAATCATGGATATGTTAGTAGTTCATAATGTTGAGAATGAGGGGAGACTAAAATTGAAGGTTGCTTCTGTGAAACCCATAAAAGGAAACCCTAATTCAACATTATCCATTACTCTAAATAATGTAGTGTATTTGAAAGACGTAGGAAGTTATTTTAACAAAAAGTTTGAAACTATTGGGAGTGAGTATATGAACACAAATATAGAATTAGTCTTTAACCATGATATGGTTGTAAAGCCCAGATTTGAACATTTGAAAGAACTAGACCTTTTCAAATATCACTTCTACCAAGAATTGGACACCGATGAATGTAATTAGATCATACTAAATAGAATTCATGATAGAAAACAATGGATGGAAGATAATGTAGTTGAAATTTTAGCCAACCTTATTCATGAGGTAACTGGTCTTAGCAAACAAGGCAGTGCACCTATAGGTGAGGAACTTGTTAAGAAGAAGGTTGAGAGCTACACAAAAGTAGTTTATAATGGAAAGACCATGGTGATCAACACTATTAAACAAGATGATGTAAGATACCTGAGAAGAATCATAATGTATTTTATATGTGCAAGTTCTAAGATTGATGAATTATCAGCAAGATTCATCTATGCATCCTATAATATTTGTGTTGAGAAGGAACATGTTAACCTTAGTGAAATTCTAAGAATGCAACTTCTTGAAAACTTGGAGAAAATCAAGAGGACCAAGAATGGTGTGTTTAGATTTCAATCATTGATCAATCATATATTATTTCATGTACTTAAGAGATTTCCATACTTATTAGTCACTAAAATTATGAGTAGTGAGAAGTGTACCATGGAGAAGATTATAGATATATGTAGAAGACATCCAGTAGATAAAATCTTGGATAGTGAAAATTTGATAATGAGAACATTTTAGAGTGAATGAGACAAAGATTCAAAATTGCACCTCTAATTATAGAAAGGTTTAAAAATGATATATGTGTTATGGTTGATATAGAATCAACTCATATTCAAGCAATAGAACCTCAGGAAAAATTCCTTGATCCCGTATGTTATGAATTAAGTGATGATGTAGCAATTGGATATATTGATCTATTGTTGAACTTCGAGAAGGACCAAGTTGAGTATAGATTTGGGACTTATGAAGAAATTACCCAATCAACCCATCAAGCATCCTTAGAGAAAGCATCTCACAAGAAGATTGAGACAATAATGAAGAAAGCTTTAATAGAGGCTAGTATGAAAGAAAGTGAGTCACAAGAAGTTAGACAAACCATGAGACAAGGAATAATGTATGTACAACCTTTATCAGTAGAAATATTTAGAACAAAGCATTTCATATGCTGCAGTTTAGATGAACAACCAAGTGAGCCAAAGAGGAAATTAGAAAGATTAGTGGAAGCTGTGACTATTAAGATAAAAAGATTCAAGCAACAAGTTACTAGACAAGGTTGTTGGAATACTTTAGAATAAATGAGATGGGGGTGAATTAGTTATCAAAGGTATTCCAACAATTGATATTAGAGCCATCTTCTTAAGAGGACTAGTTTGAAGGTACTAGAAGCAAAAAGATTAAGATGTCAAAAAGAGAAGTACCCAAGATTAATAGAGATTACTTTCCTGCATGGAAAATTTTGATGAAGCTACACCTTGGAGGACTTGGAGATCATACACAATCTACCATTACTACTAAGCATGTTGATCCTTCTAGAGCCCCAATTGTTGAGGATATGAAAAAGAAGAAATAACATAACTAGGCAATGCTAGAGATTGCCTTTGCCCTAAGCTATGCTGAATTTGATGATATCAAAGGTCTTGATAGTGCAAAGAAAATGTGGGATGCCTTAACCACCATCTACAGAGGAGAGAATAATGTTCTAAGAGCCAAAGCTAAAAGTCTCAGAGGTGAGTTTGATGATATGAGAATGGAAGGTGAAAATATTTCTCAATATGTCGCAAGGATAAAGAAGTTGTTAATGCAATAAGAGGAGCTACTAGCACAATAGATGATGATACTATACTAAGCAAATTTTTAAGAACACTACTACCTATATATGCTATTAGAGTTTTTATAAGTCAAGAAATGAGATGTATACCAAGGAATAATCTATCACTTGAAGGTCTAGTAGGTAGGCTCACTACTTTTGAGATATCTAACTTTGATAATTACAAACTTGAAAATATTGAATCTGCCTTCAAAGCTAAGCTTTCATTGAAGGAACCTAATGAGAAGAAGAAGAAGAAAATATAAAGTATATGTCTAGTGACAATGATATAGATGAGGAGGATGTAGAACAACTTGAAGCACTTCTAGCAAGAAGATTCCACTAAGGTAAAGGCAAATTCAAAGTTATCTATCATTTGTTTCAATTGCAATGAGGTTGGTCATATTGGTGCTAGATGTGTAGAGAAGAAGAATTACAAAAGTAGAAGAGATGAAGACAACAATGACTACAAAGATAAAGGAAAGAAGTCTTGCTACATTGATGAAGAGGAAATAAAAGATGAATCTGATGAACATGATGATGAAGTGGTGTATGTTGCAATGAATGATGAATCTGATGAAGATGAGACAACTGCACTTGTGACTTATGTGAACATGAATGATAGATGGATCATTGATAGTGGGTGTTCACATCACATGACTAGAGACAAAAGTAAGTTCATTACCTTGAATTTTTATGATGGAAATAATGTAAGATTTGGTAATGATGCACCATGTTTGATAAAAACAAAAGTTTCTATCCAACTCATAAATAAGATTTTATGTGACAATGCTTACTATGTTGAAGGACTTAACTATAATTTTTTGACTATGCCACAACTAAATAATTTAGGATGTAAGGTTGAGTTTGAAAACAAGATTGCTAAAATATATGACACAAATGGAAAGCTGATTGGAAAGGGTCATCAAACTAGGAGTAATCTATTCTACCTTGACATAGAGGATGCTACTTGTCTAGTTGTAAAATTTGATGATGTTTGGCTATGGCACAAAAGGCTATGTCATGTTAACTTTGATAACTTGGTTAGTATTAGTAACATGAAAAAAGTTAGAGGTTTGCCTAAGTTGAAAAAACCTGATAATATAATGTGCAAACAATGTTAGTTAGGCAAAATGACAAAGTCAAGTTTTAAGAGTAAAGCTCATACCTCTAAAGAAATACTCGAGATTGTTCATACTGACTTGTGTAGACCAATTAAAGTGCAAAGCTACAAAGGAGATAAGTACATTATGTTATTTGTTGATGATTATTCTAGAATGATGATAGTTATGTTTTTGAAACATAAATCTAATTCTTTCCAAATGTTTAAGTGGTACTTAGCAAGAGTTGAGAAGGAAATAGGTAAAAGTCTAAAATGTTTGAGATCTAATAGAGGAGAAAAATTTACATCACATGAGTTTGAGATGTTTTGTAATGACAGAGGAATCAAAAGACAAAAATCTGCCCCTAGAACCCCTCCACAAAATGGAATTGTTGAAAGGAGGAACATATCTATAATGGACTGTGCTAGAAATCTCATGATAGAGAAAAATGTTGCTTTTAAATACTGGAGAGAAGTTGTAAGTATATCTATCTATACCTTGAACCATGTATAACTCAAGAAAGGTACTTATTCAACACATTTTGAAATATGGTATGGATACTTACCCAATGTAAAATATTTTAAGGTATTTGGAAGCAAATGCTATATTCTCAAAGACTTCAAGAATGGTAAACTAGATGCAAAAAGTGAAGAAGCTATATTCCTAGGATATTCCACAAGAAGTAAAGCTTATAAATATTTAAATACTAACACTAACAAAGTTATGGAAAGTGCAAATATAAATTTTGATGAATATACATAAGTATATGAAGCTAAACCTATGAAATAATTAGAAGAATACAAGTTATTTTTATACTTTTATGAAGGTATGCCAACTGAAGAAGGATCTAAAAATCAAGCTACAAACCAACAACAAGTTTTAGTGGCTACTGAGTCACATACTATGAATGTCAAGTTGCATTCAGGAACCAAGCTACATTCATATGCCAAGTTATAAAATGAAGTTGAAGCACATTCTTATTCTAAGATTAGTGTACATGAAAGAGATGCTGAGTGATGTAGGGTAGGTCGAGAGTAACTAAGGCCAATAGGCACACTTAGCTACCCAAACCACCATGCAAGAGTTAACACAATAGAAGAAAAAACAAAAAAAACAACACCATGGAAAGAGAGAACACGATATTCTTTATTGATTTATGAAAATATCATCATACATGCCTAGCTATAAGGCCTTTTGGGTTATGACCAGATACAAAATGAATTCAAATCCAAGATCTTGCTTCAAGTTCATATTTCCATCAATTATCTATCCTCAATTATGATTAAGACTCTACCCAAGATCCCTACTTATACTAATCTAAGCTGCAAGTCAGCCAAGAATGCTAAAAACTAAAATTAAATACTTGAAAAGCCACAAGTCGACCTACATCAACAATTAAATGTCCAAAAATTGATATCTGAGAAAAATCATGATATCTCCTAGCTCCAATTGAATTAGAACTCACACTTTGAATTGTGGGTATTAATTTAGGTCCTCTACATCCCCTTAAAGGTGAAAAGGCTGATTCACCAAGGATAAGTGTGCATCCATCTTAAAAGTCAAGTATAGAAAACTGTCACATAGAATTGCCAAAAATTGATACTCCACGAGAATTGCCGTATCTCCCAACTTACGAGGAAATAGAACTTGTGCCTTTGATATAAAGAATACTATCTTCAGCCCATGAAAATAAAATCCTCTCATTCATTATGAAAAATTAGTTACACTATCTACAACAAGCACCCAAAAACTAGAAAAACACAGTTGCAACAGCAAGGTAAAAAAACATGTAGGATAGTAGTGCAACCTAGGATGCTCTTGCATTAGACAACCAAGGTTGGAAGAAATGATTCTCTTGAATCATTGAGATGTCTTAACCTGAACTGAATTCAACTCATATTGAGAAATCCATGAAGCATCTTCCATAGGTTTGTTCTTCCAATTCACCAAATATTCATAATAATCTTTTCCCCTTGTGGTCTTACCAATTCTTTGATCCAATATATGTTCAACTTCTTTAGTCTATTTCTTAGGATAGTCCTCTGATACAAAAAAATTCATCATCTAACTCATGATACTTGTATAAATAAGCAACATTGAATATAGGAGATATATCCATGTTATCATGTAACTCAATTTCATAGGCATATCCACTATCAAACTTCTTCATCTCTAGCTTACTATATGTTCCAATAGGAAATCATCCTTTCTTGAGATGAACCATCACCTCATCACCAAATTGAAAATCATGATGTCTTTTAGACTGATTAGCATTTTCCTTATACTTCTGATTACTTTGTTCTATCCTCAACTTCACTTACTTATGTAAAGATATCATTAAATCAGGGAATTCTTCGCCTGCAACACTTCTCTTTTCTTCACCAAAAATATATCTTAAATT
The DNA here is from genome assembly GCA_028749045.1 of Cupressus sempervirens. Classification (NCBI taxonomy): domain Eukaryota; kingdom Viridiplantae; phylum Streptophyta; class Pinopsida; order Cupressales; family Cupressaceae; genus Cupressus; species Cupressus sempervirens. The sequence goes on from CM053785.1 coordinate 403,483,996, forward strand.
TGATACTCCTCTAGGCTTCATCCCAATAATAATCTCAAAAGGTGTCTTCCCTATACTCCTATTACAAGAATTATTATATGCAAATTCAAATTGTGCCAATACCATCTCCCAATTATTTGGCTTATTCCCAACTAAAAATCTTGGCAAATTACCCAAGCTTCTATTCACAACCTCTATCTATCCATTTGTCTAAAGATGGAATGAACTAAACTTCAACTTAGTACCCATCTTCTTCCACAAAGTCTTCCAAAAATAACCAACAAACTTATTGTCTCTATTAGAAATAATATTTCTTGGTAGTCCATGCAATCTCACAATCTCTTTAAAGAAAAGTTCAACAACATGCTCAGCATCTGATGTCTTCTTACATGGTTTGAAATAAGCCATCTTAGAAAATCTATCTACCACAACAAATATAGAATCATACCCCTTCACTATTTTAGGCAATCCAAGAACAAAATCCATATTGATGTCAGTCCAAGGTTTCTTAGAACAACAATAGGTGTATACAAACCAGTATTCTGACTTACTCCTTTTGCAACTTGATAAACTCCATAACTCTTCACAAATTTATGAACATCCTTATACATTTGTGGCCAATAATACTTCTCTTTTAGCAAATTCAATGTCTTATCAATTCCAAAATGCCTAGCCAATCCACCACTATGCTTTTCCTTAATAAGATTCAACCTCATTGAGCTTCTAGGAATACAAAAAAAAATACCTTTGAATAGAATACCTTCTTGAATGAAATACTCATCATACCTACTTATGTGATCTATCAGATTTGGTGCTTTTCACTCTCTCCATGCCTTAGAAAAATTAGGATAGACATCATACAACTCTTTCATTTCATCAAAACTAAGAACTTCAACCTTCATTTTAGTCAACAAAGAATGTCTTCTACTCAATGCATCAATACCTCTATTAGTAACTCCAGTCTTGTACTTAATAACAAATGTAAAACTCTACAAATACTCAACCCACTTCATACGTCTTTGATTCAATTTATGTTGACTTCCCAAGTATTGTAAAGCTTTATGATTAGTATACATCACAAACACCTTAGGAATCAAATAATATCTCCACTTCTTCAATGGTTGAATAATAGCATGAAATTCTTGATCATACATAGAATACTTCCTTTTAGCATCATTCAACTTCTCATTAAAGAAAGCAACATGTTTAGCTTCTTGAATTAATACAACTCCTATTGCATTATCACTTGCATCACATTCAAGTTGAAATACTTTGTTAAAATTAGGCAAAGCCAATATAGGAAATTTAGCAACTTTGTGTTTCAAAGTCTCAAAACTCTTACTAGCTCCATGTGTCCACTTGAATTCCTTTTTATCTACCCTCATTGTCTCAGTCATAGCATTACAAACAACACTGAAATTCTTTATAAAATTTCTATAAAAACTAGCCAAACCATGAAATGATCTTACCTCACCCACATTCTCAGGTGTAGGCCACTCAAAAATTTCTTTGACCTTCTCAGGATCCATCATCAATCCATCAACTAAAATCAAAAATCCCAAATATACAATCTCCTCTTGCATAAAAGAACACTTTTTTAGATTAATTAGAAACTTTTCCTCTTTTAACCTCTGTGATACTTGTCTAATATGCTCAAGATGTTCTTCCTTAGTCTTATTGAATATCAAAATATCATCCAAATGAATAATCACAAACTTACCCAAGAATCTTTTCAAAACTTCATTCATCAACCTCATGAAAGTACTAGGTGCATTAGTCAAACCAAAAGCATAACCAACCATTCATACAAACCATCTATTGTCTTGAAAGCAGTCTTTGAGTCATCACCTTCTCTTATTTTGATTTGGTGATAGCCACTCTTCAAATCAATCTTGCTATAATACTTTTCTCTACTCAAACAATCCATTATGTCATCCATTCTTGGCATAAGGAACCTATATTTCACTATAATTTTGTTAATAGCTCTGGAATCAATACACATTCTCCATTCTCCATTCTTTTTAGGTGCTAATATAGAAAGTACAACACATGAGCTCAAACTTTCTCTGATCAACCCTTTGTGCAACAACTCATGCACTTTTTTTTTAAGTTCTTCATTCTCTGTAGATGTCAATCTATATGGTGCTTTGTTTGGTAGACTAGCTCTAGGAATTAGATCCATATAATGACTTATAATTCTTACTAGAGTTCAACCATCAGAAATATCCTCAACAAAAATATCTTTATACTCATTTAGAAATTCTACAATTTCTTCTATCACTCTATCATTACCAACTTCTACTATTCAGTCATTACTACCAACACTCAGTCCTCTAGGAACTATAGCAAAGAAAACTTGATTCTTCTTTACTTCCTTTTCACAATCTCCTCTTGCATAAATCTATCATATTGCCAAGGTCTACCCAATAGAATATGACAACAATCCATGGGTATAATATCACACATAACTTCATCAAAGTAATGTCTAATTTTGAACTTCACAATACATTACTCACTTACCAATATCTTATGCTCATCTTTGATCCATGAAATATGATGAGTTTTGGGATGTTTCAGCCTCTACAACTACAAATTTGTAACCAACTCTTCTGATGCCAAATTTTTTAAACTTCCACTATCAATGATCCTTTTGTATCATTTTCCATCCATCTTACATTTGGTCTTGAAAAGATTTCTTCTAAGGATAGCTTCCTCATCACTTCCCTTATTACACAAGGTTCTTCTCACCATCAGATTTTCTCTAGCCTCAGGTCCACTTGGTGAACTCTCAATGTCTCCTTGAATCACAATATTTCTATTATTCTGCCTACTTTCAAAAGATCTACATTCAAAAGATTTATGCCCTTCTTTGCCACATCTGAAAAAATTATCATGAAAACTACCTCTAGAATAAGAATTACCTCTTCCTTGGTAAGATCCAATACCTCCTTAGTATGAACTATGACTTTTCCACTTAGTCTTATCTTTTTAATCATTCTTCCATTCAAATTTTCTTTTGTCATATATAGAACTATTAGATCTACCACCTTCTCCATAAGATCTACATTTTCCTTTGTAGAATCTACCACCTCTACCTCTTTGTCTTTGTTCATACTTCTTTTTCAAGACCTCCTCAACTTTCAAGGCATATTGATATGCTTCTTCCACACTTTCCAACTTCACAAAAATTATTTCATCTTGAATTCTAGATCTCAATCCATTTATGTACTTGCAATTTTTTCAACATCATCATCCACATGTCCATATCTGATGTCCAATCTATATACTTCCTCAATATACTTTTTCATATTTATGTCCTTTTGTCTCAAATTTTGCATCTTTCTCAACTAAATAACTTTGTAATCAGCAGGAAAGAATTTTTTCTTTACCTTGTTCACCATCTTCAACCAAGTTCTAATCTTCTCCTTTCCTCTCCTTTGTCTATTAGTTTACAAATGCTCCCACCATAGTGAAGAATTACCTTTCAGTCTAGTAACTACAATCTTCATATTTTTATTATTAGAAGTGTTTTCATACTCAAAGAATTTCTCCATAGTTGAGATCCAATCTAACACAACATTGGTATTCAATTTTCCATCATAAGGAACAAATTCTACAACAAGCTTTGAATTTTTCCTAGACAACACTCTCAACAATCTTTCCTCGTCTTAATCTTCTTTAGGTTCTAGATTATGTTTTGGTGCTACTACTTCATCATCACTTACATCATCAAGATGTGCTCCTCTCCTTTGAGCTATCTCCACAACATCTAATCTAGATGCAATTTTTCTTAATTGATCCAATATAGCATTATCTACATTTCCTCTACCACGAACCATCTTCACAAATTAGGTTTCTACAAGATTGTAACCCTTTGCAAGTTATAGGTCAAATTCATAGATCTAAAACCCTACAATCAATATCTAAAATAGGGTTCTACATGATCCAATTACCACAAAGATGAACCTCAAGCTTTGATACCACTTGATGCAGGGTAGGTCAAGAGTAACTAAGGTCAATAGGCACACGCAGCTACCCAAACCACCATGCAAGAGTTAACACAATGGAAGAAAACATAGAAAAGAATAACACCATGGAGAGAGACTAATATTCTTTATTGATTCATGAAAATATCATCATACATGCCTAGCTATAAGGCCTTTTGGGTTAAGACCAGATACAAAATACATTCAAATCCAAGATCCAGCTTCAAGTATAGATTTCCATCAATTATCTATGCTTAGTTATGATTAAGACTCTAACCAAGACCCCTACTTATACTAATAAAAGCCACTAGTCAGCCCATAATGCTAAAAACTAAAATTAAATACTTGAAGAGCCAAAAGTTAGTTTGCATCAATAATTAAATGTCCAAAAATTGATATCCAAGAAAAATCATGATACCTCCTAGCTCTAATTGAATTAGAATATTCACTTCAAACTATGGGTAGTAATTTAGGTCCTCTATTACCCCTTAAAGGCTCAAAGGCTAATTCACCAAGGATAAGTGCACATCCATCTTGAAATTCAAGCACATAAAACTATCACTTAGAACTACAAGAAATTGATACTCCAGGAGAATTACCATATGTCCCAACTAATGAGGAATTAAAAATTGTTCTTTTAATATAAGGAATTAATCTAGGCCCTCTTCAATACCTAAAAGACACATCCTCTAATTCATTATGAAAAATTAGTTAGATGGTCTGCAATAAGCACCCAAAAACTAGAAAAACATAGTTCTAGTAGCAAGGTAAAAACTAAAAACATGCAAGATAGTAGTGCAACCTAGGATGCTCCTACTTTACTGAGCTACCTAATAGAGATGTACATAGTGAATTTGAAGTTGAAAGACCAAATGAAAAAACTAGATTTAAACTAAGATTTTCCAAATATGTCAAGAGAGATCATCCTACTACCAAATTATTAGAGATAAAGATGCTAGACCAATGACAAGAAACAAATTGAGAAATGATACATGTTTATTGAGCATGAAAGAACCTAAATTAGTGAGAGATGCCTTATAAGATGTAGAGTGGAGTAAAGACATGGAAGAAGAGATTGAACAAATTGAGAAAACAAAACATGGACTCTAGTTCCTAGACCAGAAGACAAAAATGTGATTTGCACCAAGTGGATATTTAGAAACAAGCTAAATGAAAATGGTGAAGTCACAAGGAATAAGGCAAGATTATTTTGTAAAGGATATGAACAAGAAGAAGGAATTGACTATGGAAAGACATTTTCTCCTATTTCTAGATTGGAAGGAGTAATAACTTTACTTGTTTATTCTGCATAGAAAGGTTTCAAATTTTATTAAATGGATGTTAAATCTACATTTTTGAATGGAATATTAGAGGAAGAAGTTTACATAGAACAACTAGAAGGATTTTTTTGTGTTAAAAATAAGAACATGGTATGTAGATTACACAGAGCTCTATATGGTTTGAAACAAGCACCAAGAGCATGGTATGAGAGACTTCATAATTATTTTGTGAAGATTAGATTTGAAAGGACTGATGATAATAACAATTTGTACATGAAGATAGAAAAAGAAAAAGGTATTTTATTATCTAAAATTTTTGTTGATGATATCATATCTGGAGGTCAAGATGCTATATGTAAGTTTTTTCAAATGAAATGAAGCGAGAATTTGAGATGTCTATGTTTGGAGAGATCAAGTTCTTTGTGGGTTTGCAAGTATATCAGATGAAATATGGTATATACATCACTTAGTTGAAATATGTCAAGGAAATATTGAAAACTTTTGGATTGGAGGATTCTAAACCAATAAGTACACCTATGGTGACATGAGACAAATTGTCAAAGAATGATAATTCAGCTGAGGTGAATCAAACATTGTACATGTCTATGATTGGAAAATTATAATATGTAGTATATAGTAGACTTGCCATTACATTATCTATAGGGATAGTTGTAATATTCTTTGCTAATCCTAGGGAGAATCATTTGATGGTTGTAAAGAGAATAATGAGATATCTAAAAAAAAAAAAAGTAGTATGGTCTATACTATAAGAAAAATGAGAAATTTGAATTAAGAGCCTATACTGATGCTCATTGGGCTAGAAACATTGATGATAGAAAGAGCACTAGTGGAGGAGAATTTTTCTTAGGCAAGATGTTGGTTACATAGACTAGCAAGAAACAAAACTACACTTCACAATCTACTACTGAAGTTGAATATGTTGTTGTTTGTTGTAAATTGTACAAACATCGTATGGATCAAATAGCTACTCAAAGGTATGAAGGAAGAGATCACATAACTAGGGACACTTTATTATGATAATACAAGTGCTATAAACATATCAAATAATCCTATGATGCACACAAAGACTAAGCACATTGTAATCAAGTATCATTACTTGAAAGAATTAGCTCAAGATAAAGAGGTGAAGACTGAATATATTAACACAAAAGAATGAATTGTTGATATCTTAAAAAAAATATTACCTAAGAATTCTCATGAGTATCTAAGAGGTAAAATAGGGGTGATACCCCTATCAAAGACTATCTAAATAATAAAAGGAGTGTCCTGCATCAAACAAGCTGATTTTTATATGTTACAAATTGATGTAGTGGATCTTACTTTAGGAGCTGCCTAAAGTAATTAAAGAGATGACACTACAAATCAGTCACAAGCAAGGTGATAAAGGAAGAAACTAAAGAAGTTTGTATATGCATGTTAAGATGCCAAGTATTTGGCATTGTTGTTGAAGAGGGAGATTGTTATTGATTTGATCAAAGGAAATATAAGAAAGAGGGAGATAGTTATTGATTAGGAGAAATACAAGAGTTAAACTAATGTAAGAGATATACAACTAAGAGGGAGATAGAAAATATAGGAATAAAAATCTACCTAGTAAGAGGAAGATAATTTAGAGGGAGATATACAAATGATGCAAAAGAGTTTTCTAACCTATTCAGAAGATGAAAGTTGTTGATAGAGGGAGAGATTTCAATACAAGAAATTATTTTCCATTTTGGTATTTTGTTGGTCTTACTATTTTATCCTAGTCAGTTTGGTTGATCAGTTTGATTTTCCATCCATGCCAAAGAGGGAGATTATTGAAGAAGGAGGTTGTTAAGAACAAATTGATACAAGTATGATCAATATATTTCAAACATTTTTTTTACACTAATGTCAAACCTACTATTTTTTGGTACAACAACTACTTATATGATTTAAGTACTATCACTTATTTGATTGATGAAGAGGATTTGATGAAAAGACATAACAATAGCACCTAGAGGAAAGGTTGAGTTATGAAATTTAAATGAGTACAAGAATTAGCTAAGATAGTGATAACATGATGTATTGATAATCTACTTAAGGTTAAAAAGGCTGGTTACTAAGAAAGTATAGAAGAACAAGTTAAACAAATTTTGTCTGTCAAGCTTGACCAAGTGGATAGTAGGTAATTTAGTGCACACCAAGTAGAAAGCTAGTACAAGCCAAGTAAAAGTCTACTCTAGTATATGCTGAGAAAAATAGTGGATGCCGAGTAAAGCTTATTTGATGTCGAGCACCAATTAACTTTAGTTCATGCCGAGTGATTTTACAAAGGATGCAAAGAAACATAGTATGTGTTGAGCATTAGAAGCAAGTTGATTCCGAGTGGTTGCATTATTTAAAAGATCATGAATTTGATGGATTTGAGTTGATAAGTTTGTTTTCTTTGATTATGTGAACCACATGGAAGATAAGATTGATGAGTTGGTGGCACAAAATTCAAGGTAAACTATTTTGAGACAAATTCAAAGAGGATTGAAGGAGAAGTTTTTAGAAGAGATATGAAACATGGGGAAATTCATCGAATCCTACCTAATTTGTCCTAACCCTAAATTGAAAAATGGAGAATGAGTAACAAAAGATCTTAATTTCCTATTTTTAGGAATGGTTGGTCAGTAGCAAGGTTTGTCATGTGAAAGAACCTAAGGAAGACAAGGATTCAAGGGTTTTTCTTCATCAAGTGACCTAAGAGAAGAGTTTGCATTAGCATGTTAAGAAAGAATGCTTAAGGGTATGAATTCTTGAAGGGTGAACAAGCTATCAGAGCTAAAATGTGTGAAGGCTAAGCAGAATGGAGGACTAAAATAAAGATTTATAAACTATAAATGGTATTTTAAGTTGTTATTAGATTAGGCCTTATTGTTACTCTTTAATAATTATATCAATCTAGGGTAAATCCTTTGGATTAAGGTTGACCTAATAGTCATTTGTAAATCCTTTAACCGGGTGACATTCCAAGTGAATGGTCTAAAGTCCTTTAACAAGGCTCACTCCTAACAGAGTGATTGAAATCCTTTAATAGGGTCACATTTAGTAGTGTGTATTGTAACCTTTAATAGGGTTGGCCTTTCGCAGGGCATCACTTCAAAAGAGTGAAAAAGGGTAGCATGTTATTGGTGGATTTTCCCAAATTGGGTTTCCACATAAATCATTGTGTCAAATGTGTTTTTGAATCTATTATGTTTCATGTTTACATTTTTGCAAATTGATTTGATAGTAACCTACAAGTTTAAGTGGTTGCATAATCTTATGGATGCATGCATGATGATAAATGTTTTATGGGTTCACTAAGCTATGAAAAGTATTATTTATACATTTGGACCTTGGATAACTAATTCACCCCCCCTCTTAGTTATGCTAAAGTATTTCAACATAGGTAAGAGACAAAAGACATTGTTGATGATTGTGGAATCTAGTGAAGAAGAAAAACAAGAAGAAGCAAAATAGGCAGAGAATGTTACTACCTCTAAAAAAAGAACAAGTAAAGCAAGGCAACGGTATAAGTTGAAGATCGAGAAGATGAATTCAACCATTACTAATGAAGGGAACTTTGTTTAGATGGAATTTTTTAAAGATTTGTATAATGATATTAAGAAATATCAGATTAATATCTCTGTTGTGAGATATATAATTGATAATAATATGAAACTTAAGGATATTGAAGGCATAGTAAATTAGAAAGAATATGAAAAAATTATATAGTAGAAGGTACCGACTCGATAAGAGGACATAGAACTTTAGAAGTCTATGATAAGGACCATATGCAAGACTGATGATGAGGAAGAAGTAAAGAAACTATTAAACAATCTAGTACCTTACTTGAGAAACAAGGTGAGACCATTTCTATTTATGGTGGGTTAGAAGGACAGAATAAGAAGTGAAAAATGACAACTATTAGTCAGATGTTGACCGAGTCTAAGGCAACACCTTCACTAGCACCTAGAACTTTGGAAGTGTCAATAAGTGGTGACAAAATGAAAATTGATCAAACCAATGTTACTATTAACATTGGCGATACTAACCCTTTTGAGAGTTCTCAATAGTCTTAATTATTAGGCCAAGGTTATTGAAGATGAATTGAAACAAATTGAAGAGGAAAAGAGACTATTAGAAGTAGAAAAGAGAATAATAGAAGAAGCCAAGTAGAAATTTCTTGAAGAAGAAATGAAAAAAAGATTTCAGGAAGAAAAGAAAAGAGAGAAAGAATGGAAGAAGAGAATAGAGGAGGAAGAAAAGAAAGAGAAAGAAAGAAAAGAAAAGGAAGAGAAAGAGAAAGAAGAAAGAAGAGTCAAAGAGGTAGTAGAGAAGAAGCAAAGGGAAGATGAATCTAAACCATCTAGTTCATCTACTCCACTTGCTAGCCTAACAAGTGATGATGATGATCAAACTAACTTGATCTCATCTTTGTTAAAATTAATTGAGAAGAACAATAAAGTAAGGAGCCTACAAAGAACCTTAATGAAGGTAACTAACATGTTATATAGCACTTTGGTAGTCAAGCATACAGAGGAAAATCTTGAATAGAAGGCACAAGCAGTGTTGAAATATTTTGATGAAGAATTTACAAATTTGTTGAATGTTTTAGAGTTGGAAGATTAGAGAGATTGTTGGAAGATTGGTTGGAAGCATAAATACTGATGATATGTTACATTCCTGATTGAGTTTATTATTGATGTCAACATAGCATGTTTGATGTCTTTTATGGTACCTGACAGAAGAAAAGTAGAAAGATTAAGTTGGTACATATGACTATTTGAACATGATAACCACCTATGGTTATGAGAGATACTTATGAGTATTTGGTATATGTAGTTAATGTTGGAAGTAGAAAGGATAAGTCTAGAAGAAGTTATGTAAGTTTTGGTGATGTCTATTCTGAGATAGAGTTTATAGGGGCATGTTTTGGTAAACTTATTATATGTCTTAGTTGAGTTGATATCTTGAGGATTGAGGTTGATGAAATGGAGAAGATATGTTGAGGATGACATGGCTAAGATCACTTGTCATAATATTGCATGTATAGAAAGTTATTCAAGTTACAAGGTGGAAGAATAAGGTTATCTCTAAGTGTAACATGTTCTTAATGTGGTCCTATAATAATTAATTGAGAAGGAATAACAGTTGACTCAAGGAATTATTTTATGGACTTAGTATAAAGGAAGGATATTTTTTTTAATCATGTGATGTGTTGATATGATTGAATGATTGATGATAAGCAATAGAGAGTGCAGAATGCAAAGTTGAGCAGAGCAGTGCAAAAGTCAAGGAAACTTCATTGCCAAGGTTTTGCTGAGTGATATGAGCTTTGGAGCTTCGATCTAAGTTTTGTGACCTGGTTTACAAGGTCTGATAGTGATTGGTTTGGTTGACAAGACATAGGAAATGATAGAGGAAAGGAAAAAGAAAAAGGACAGAAGAAAGAAGAAGATACCAATAAATTACTTGTTTGAGTAGTGAAATTTTATTGTAAGTGAAATTGCATGTTTAGGTAGTGAGATCTTCTTGCATACATTATACCACAACTCCTAATAGGGTTGGAATCTCCTAACATGGATTCAAAGTCTCCTAATAGGGACTCATTGTACTAAATGATTTAATAGACTCCTAATAGGGTCCATCCCTTAACAAGGAATATTTATATTAGTACATCATCTTGTGGGCATCATTCTCACTGGGATTTTCCCTCTAATCAAGGGTTTCCCTAGTCATATCTAGTGTAATTGTCCATGTGCATCTTTGTATAGTTACTATTTACTCTGGTTGAATGGTTAAGTTTGTTTAAAGAAGAGAAATGTTTTAATTGTTGGATAATTGATTTACCCCCTCCCCCCCTTCTTAGTTATCTTAGTAGACTATTGTTTCTAACAATTGGTATTAAAGCATCAGGTCCTTGAAGATAAAGCTTAACATCTTTGGGAGATTAGTGATGAGTTATTTCAGAAAATATAGTCTCAAGTTTGATGGAGGAAATTTCAAAACACAAAAGATGAAGCTTCTTGGTGAGAGATTAGAATTGTGTACAAAATTGAGTATTGAGTTTCTAGATAGAGGCACAAGTAAAGAAAGATTTATATCTAACAAAGACATGGAGATCAAGGAAGGTATTGATATACTTATGAAAAGAGAGAAAGAAGGTATGGAAGTTTTTTCTTGTTGGACATGTAATGAGTTTAGACATTTTTCATCTACATGCCCTAAGTGAGTAAGGAAAACTAGAAAGAGTTTACTTTCTGATGAAGATAAAGAATTTAAAGCAAGTATGGAAAGATTCTTGAATGATTGTGATAAAGATAATTTGGTTAAAAGAGAGGAAGTATTAGAAGAGATAGCTTTGATAACTATTGTTGATCTAGAGGCTAACCATGAAAATTTGGAAGTTATCATTAATAATGATTTGTAGAATGGGAATTAGATTGAAGAGCAGAGATATAATTCTAGAGCAAAAGAAAGAGTTAAGTTAAAGATCCATGAACAGAATGGCATTACAGAGAGAAGGAACAAGTCTATTATAGAAGCTACAAGAGCTATGTTAGTAGAGAATGATGAATCGAAGACATTTTGAAGAGAAGCTATGAATACAATAGTCTACACTATGAACATGGTGAAGTTAGGAAAGGCCCAAACAAGACACCTTATGAACTATGGTTTGGTCACTCACCTATAGTTAAGAATTTTAGAATATTTGGAAGTAAGTGTTACATAAAGAGATATGATGACATTGGTAAGTTTGATGGTAGAAGTGATGAAGTTATGTTTCTTGGTTATTCATTGAAAAACAAGGCTTATAGATGTTATAATTAGAGAACTAAGACTATTATGGAAAGCACAAATGTGAGAATTGATGAGAAGTTTAGAATACAAGAGAGAATAGTTGATTAAATTTTTTTGTTACTAAGCCAAGGAATGATGAGGTATTTCTTGAGACCAATGATGATTTGTAGAATGAAGGAGAGAAAAGGTAGGAACAAAGCTCAGAACCTTTGGTACAGCCAAAAGTTGAGATAACAACTCCTACTTCAAGAAGGAACATGATAAAGAATCACCCTCCAAATAGATCATCGGAAGCAAAGACAAAGGTGTGATAACAAAAGGTAGAGTGAATGAAGAACTATGCTTGATATCTCAAGTTGAGTCTAAGAATGTAGATGAAGTATGTAAAGATGACTATTAGAAGCAAGCTATGAAAGAGGAATTGGATTAGATAGAAAAGAATGAGACATGAGAATTGGTCCCCAGACCACCATAGAAGAATGTCATAAGAAGTAAAGGGGTATTTTAGAACAAGATTAATGATAAAGGATAATTTTTAAGAAACAAAGCAAGATTGGTATGTAAAGGTTACTCATAGAAAGAAGGAATATATTTTGAGGAGACTTATGCTCTAGTGGCTAGAATAGAAGTAGTAAGATTATTCTTAGCCTATGTAGCACAAAATAAATTCAAAGTATATCAGATGGATGTCAAGTTAGCATTTCTAAATGTAGAACTTGAAGAAGAGGTATATAATGAGCAGCCTGAAAGATGTCCTTTGACAGATGACAAGGACATAGTATGTAGACTGAGGAAAGCATTAAATGGATTGAAGAAAGCACCCAAAACCTAGTATGTGAGGTTAGACAAGAATTTGACAAAGCTCAGATATAACAAAGGTACGACAGATAGTAATCTGTATTGTAAATAAATTTATGATGGCTTGATGATTTTTGTAATATTTGTTGATGACATTATATTTGGAGGTAATGATGAAAAAAGTGCGAAGCTTACAAAAGAAATGAAGAAAGAATTTGAAATGAGTATGATAGGAGAGATAAAATATTTCCTAGGATTGTAGATTGTACAGAATAAAGAATGAATCTTCATTTCTTAGACTAAGTACTTGAAGGATTTAGTAAAAATATTTGCTTTGGAAACATGTAAACCTATTGGAACACCTATGGTAACTGGACACAAGTTATCTACTAAGGATGAGATTCCTTCTATTGAGTAGAAGAAGTACAGATCTATGGTTGGAGAATTACAATATTTGACTCACACAAGGTTAGCTATAGAAAATCCAGTTGGAATTGCTACAAGATTCTAGGCTGATCCTAGATAAGCACATTATGTAGCAGTGAAAAGGATATTTAGATATTTGAAGGGAACATCTAGGTTTGGATTATGGTATGATAGATCTAATGATTTTACTCTAAGTGCTTATAATGATGCAAATTGGGTAGGTAGTATGGATGACATAAAGAGTTCTAGTGGAGGAGCTTTCTTTCTCGGAGAAAGATTGGTTTCTTGGTTAAGAAAGAAGCAAGATTGTACATCTCAAAGTAGAGTAGAAGTAGAGTATGATTTAACAAAAAATAATTGCTATCGAGTTATTTAGATGAAGCAGATACTAAAGGATATAAGGATAGAGATTACTGAACCTATTTCTTATACATTGTAACAACACAAGCATGGTAAATATGTCTAAGAATCTAGTATTTCATTTGAGGACTAAGCACATTTTTATTAAGTATCATATATTGAGAGAAAAAGATGTAGAAAAGGAAATTAGATTGGAATATGTGAGCACAAAAGAGAAAATTGTAGATATATTCACTAAGCCTCTTCCCAAAGAGACTTTTGAGTATTTGTGAGGTATGATTGGGGTTATGCCCCTTCCTACATAAGAGTGGTAGATGTAAGAGTGCATCAGTCCAAGGTAACTAAGCATCATTGTTTGTCTAGACTGGGTGTTGATGCTTCCTATATGGAGGAGTATTTGTGATGGATAGAGTCATTTGGGACTCTTGTTGATTTGGTTTTGAAAAGTGTCTTTTGACACTCGAGCTAAGTAAGTATTAGTTGTTGCAAAATTTGATAATGAAATGTTGGTTGCAGAAACCTTTGACATTGATGTCAATGGGGGAGAGGTTTGGAAGTATGCTAAGGAATATGTTTAGCATAAGCATAGTATATAGAATGATATTTTGGTATAAAGCACATTGAGGTATATCAATGGGGGAGTATGATTGATGAAGAGGATTTGAAGACTGATAGTCTTGTGTTGGTATTCTTAGAACTAGATGTTCTATGTTGCCATCAATGCAAAAGGGGGAGATTGTTGGAAGATTGGTTGGAAGCATAAATGTTGATGATATGTTACACTCATGACTAAGTTTTTCATTTATGTCAATATAGCATGTTTGATGTCTTTTGTGGTATCTAATAGAAGATCAGTAGAAAGATTAAGTTGGTATTGATGACTAGTTGAGTATCATAACCAACCAAGGTTATGGGAGATACTTCTTAGTATCCGATATATCTAGTTAATGTTGGAAGTAGAAAGGATAAGTCTAGAAGAAGTTATGTAAGTTTTGGTGATGTATGTATAGAGATAGAGTTTACAAAGTCATATTCTTATAAACTTGTTATATCTCTTAACAGAGTTGATATCTTGGGGATCAAGGTTAAGGAAATAGAGAAGACATGTTGAGGATGATGTGACTAAGATAGCTCATCATAATATTGCATTTACAAAACGTTATTCAAGTTACAAGGTGGAAGATTAAGGTTATCAGTAAGTGTAACCTGTCCTTAATGTTGTCATATAATAATTAATTGAGAAGGACTAACGACCAAATCAAGGAATTATTTTGTAGACTTAGTATAAAGGAAGGAAATTTTCCTTTATCATGTGATGTGTTGATATTATTGAATGATTGATGGTAAGTAGTAGAGAGTGTAGAAGGAAAAGTTGAGTAGAGAAGTCTGGAAGTGAAGGAAACTTCATTGCCAAGGTTTTGCTAAGTGATCCAAAGTTTGGTATTTAGATTTGAGGTTTGTGACATAGTCTACAAGGTCTGATAGTGATTGATCTAGTTAATAGGATAGAGGAAAGGATAGATGAAAGGAGAGAGGAAAGAAGAAGATACCAGTAAACTACTTGTTTGATTAGTGAGCTCTTCTTGTAGTTGAAATTGCATGTTTGGGCAGTGGGTTTGTTGATTTGTTGTTTTGCATGATGCTTAATAGCATGAATCCTTTTGAACTCCTCTCTTGAAAAGTCAATCTTGAGGATCAACTCTAAGGTTCTGGGTGATCTTGTGACCTACTAGAATCCCCTCAGCTTCAGATAAATGTGAATGTTCATGAGGAGGCTTTCACTAGTTCTGATAACTTTAGATAAGATGTAAAATCTATTCGCTATTTCAAAAGAATTAAACACACAAAAAAAACTATATTTTTGTATTTTCTATTTTAGGATGAATGCAATATAACAATGCAACTATATGAATTCCTAATTTAACCAAATGGTTAATAAAGCAAATAAAAAGGATAGGGTGACAAGAAACTTAAGCAAATAACATGAAAATAAAATCCTAATGGACATAAGCTACATAAACAACACATCTAGGAGTTAAGCTTTCAAAAAGATCAGTGGGTAGCCAATGAAAATAGGAGTAGTGCTTCCTTAATTCCATTGATGCAAGTGTCAATGGGAATTTAGCAATCATAAGATGTTTCACCTTTCATCAAATCGCAAAGCCACAGAAAGTATGCTCATGCAATACAAAAAGTTATGCAGGAACAATATGGTGATCTCTTCTCAAACTAGATATGTTAGCAAAATTCATAGCATGATGCTTAATATCATGAATCCTTTTGAACTCCTCTCTTGAAATTTCAATCTTGAGGATCAACTCCAAGGTTCTGGGCGATCTTGAAACCTACTAGAATCTCCTCAGCTGAAGATAAATGTGAATGTTCACAAGGAGGCTTTTGCTAGTTTTGATAACTTTGGATAAGATGTAAAATCTATTTGTTGTTTCAAAAGAATAAGACACACAAAAAGAACTATATTTTTGTATTTTGTATTTTATGATGAATGCAATCTAACAATACAACTATATGAATTCCTAATTTAACCAAGTGGTTAATAAAGAAAATAAAAAGGATAGGTTGACAAAAAATTTAAGCAAATAACATGAAAATAAAATCCTAACAGACATAAGCTATGGAAATAACATGTCTGTGAGTTAATCTTTTGAAAATATCAATGGGTAACCAATAAAAATAGGAGCAGTGCTTCCTTAATTCCATTGATGCAAGCGTCGATGGGAATTTAGCAACCGTAAGATGTTTCACTTTTCATCAAATCGCAAGGCCACGAAAAGTATGCTCATGTGAGAAAAAAAGTTATGCAAGAACAATATGGTGATTTCTTCTCAAACTAGATATCTCAGTGAAATTCATAAAACCATAGAAAACACTAGAATTAAAAGATTGCACAACCATAAATAACATAATAAAATTTTGGCTCAATTACATTCCATGAACATACATTCACAAAATATAACACACTTAGGAAAGAACCACTACACTCCAAATGCAAGCACCAAAAGCATATTATTGTTGCAAAATAATGAAGGCCTTGATTCCATATTACAATCCTATATTTATAAGAAATATTCTCCTCAATTTGTGTTGAGAGTGAGAGACATCTTCATGCAATCATATGCTTCTAAATTAATAAAACAAACTAATTATGTACAAACTAACTCTCTAACTGGTGCTTAATAGGACTTCATCCATTTTTATATCATTAATTGGATGCATGAGCCTTTACATGTCATAAAACAAAGAAATCATGAGAAAATAAGAAGAAGAGAGCCTTTAGTTGATGTAGGAGTGTCTGGAAGTGTCAAAAATAGAAGCTCCATCTTTACTAAGCGTCTGTTGGAGTTAAACTGCTGCTAGAATGGATTTTTGATGCATGGAAAGCTCTAATTTTGTAACTGGCAATTAACTGTCAATGCACCTTTGACTTTTTCAAAATATTCCAAAATAATGTTGCAAAAAAATACACCAATGCACTTGACACACCTGGCATAGCAGTGCACCTTAGAGATGAAAAATTCAAAATATTGTTAGGAATAAGGTGTCTCAACCTTGGATAATTCCTATTCTTATTATTTGTTATGTGAAATGTATTTCTTGCAAATAATGTTGATGTTTCAATATCTTGAATTGTGTATAAGGAGATTATCACTAAAATGGTTATGATGGATTCCTATGACACGTAAGAGCTATGTCAGGAAGATTCAATGACAGGTGAAGACATGTGGCAACTAATAAATTTGAGTACTATAAACTCTACCCCAATAGTGGGGTTAAATTTTTTTTAGGGTTTCTATTTTCTCAGAGAATGGTAAAACCCTAATATGGTTACCTTTGGGAGAACCCCTAAAGTGAAGCGCATGTTATAAGCATTTTTAGGGTTGCGAAGAGGTGGTATGCGAGAAATTATATTGTTGGTACTGTGAGTTGCTACTGGTGTCTTCTATTGTCGCTATTGAACTTGCATTGCAAGTGTATTGTAACCTTGTGTTGAAGATAATACATTGTGTAGGTTTTGGAGGGGTGGGGTTGTTTTACTGAAAGGTTTTTCCCCATCGGTAAATCTTTGTGTTATGTGTTTCTTTCTCTATCTATTTTCTTTATGCTTGCTTGGCTGAAATATTGTTGTTTACATGATATTGAATTTTTAAGTGTAAAAGATTTTAATAGGATTTGCACCATACTTCTCTTAAGAGATTACTGTAGGAAGCTATTTCCACACCTAAGTTTCCTTACGAATATTACGTAGTGTCAAAATTGAAATTCTGGCATTTGGGTTTTGTTTCCTTTTATCTCAAAGCTATGTCTAGGTATTTGCCCTTGAATTTCTCTATGATCTCAATGACTTGAGCTCCATCTAAAAAATATAAGGCTTTATATTTTTCTTTTACTTTCTACTTGTAGTTATCCACTTCTATGTAGGTCTTTTCAAAATCCTCGAGTTTCCCATCAAACTCTTATAGTGCCTCTTCCGTCTAGAATGTCTACCTGATATCATCATCATTGAAAAATTATTCAAAATTACTTTAGAATCTCTCAACTAATACCTCTACTAGAATTAGTTTCTCCCATGCATCATCCTAAAAATGTTTAAACATGCATCGCTATAATGTTTCTCAACTTCCAAAATTTTCTCTTGGGCTTTTTCCTTGACATGTGGATCTCTGTGTGTAATGTTTCTATCACTTTATTACCATCCACAATTTTCTCTATCTAGTCATCTAGTTTATCCAACTCCTCAACTATATATACATCTATGAGCAGTCGATATGTTTGGCCTTTAATTGCCTATAAAGCCTGCAAGTCTTTTCCCTAGGGATGCACTTCATCCATTAAACCAAAATCTTGATTCAAAATTGCTCTTAACTTGTTTGAATTATCCTTCATGAAATGTAATAACTTTAAATTCCCTTGGGTGATCAAAACACCTTTTTCTTCAAAAATTTCTTGCCATTGCTAACAGGCATTAAAAATTGGGTCCAACTAAGCCATTCCTCTATCCCTTCTCTGAATCGCTACATTCAAAGTTTGTTCAGGGTTATTAGGATCCAAGGGGCCAAAAAATTCACTCAAATATCCCTTAAGGATTTCATTTTTTTTTCAAAGTGTTATCAATTCTACCCCATCTTGTTCCATGCTTCTAAAAACCTCATTTATCCCTATTGTAACCATCAACTTTGTAGTTTCCATGGTTGGCTTCCCTAGCATAACCTCCCAGATCTAATAGTCCCTAGGATTTAGTGCTTAATTATTTGATTCTAGAGGAGGGATAGCTACATGAGCAAACTAGTCTTGGCATTGATTACTCATGATGAAAGCTAATGCTCTTGCATCCTTTGGCAGTGAATCAGGCTTCCTCAACCCTTCTATCAATTCCATTCTATGCTCCTCTTCAGTAGTGAACTATTGATTTTTGTTTCTTATTACTTCTTTTATAAACCACCTTGGAATATGTTGCACTGAGGATTTTCCTTTAGAGGATGAAGGAGTTTTTTCTGCAATGCCTTTCCCCTTATCACTCCTTTCTAGAGTCTTCTCCTTTTGTGAGGAATCTACACTAGGAGTCTCTATTTCTATGGAGTCTATAGTCCTCACCTCTGTGTCCTGAGAATTTTTTTGTGGTTGTTAACTTTCCTATCCTTATTTCAACACTTCCTTGGTGGATACTTGTTGTGGCTCTTATTGATGTTCAATTTGGACTTGTTCAATTTTTGTACCTAGAGGAAGAGGGGTAGTCGATCCCTTGTCAACACAAAATGTGACCTACAATTGGGATGTGAGAACCATTTCAAGTCCTTGTGATTCAGGATGTATCTGAGTCCAATATTCCTACTGAGGTTAATTTGTGGGTGTATCTTTGATCTTTTCCTTGACCAATTTAGTACCCATAGGCATAAAGTCAAAATTTGACATCTTAAAAACATTAGTGCCCTCCACATCCTACTCATCAATCCATTACTACATCGCATCCTCTGATGTGATAGTTTGCATGGGTTCATTTGAGATAGATGGTAGTGTAACTGTAGAGCTTCTTCTTCGTTCTTGCTCTATAGCTCTGGCTAGCTGATTTCTCTAACTCAAGGGAAGATTATATTTTTCATCCTCATCACCCTCTTCTTCTTCCTCTTCTAGAATAGGTTTAGGAATTGATGGAAAAGGGATCACTTTCTTGATCACCTTTTGCCTCCTCTTCTCTAGAGTCTTAATTTTCCTTCTCTTTGGTGCTAAGGGGGAGGCTTGTTCTTCTTGTCAAGGTGGGAAAAACTCTTGTATCTTATTTTATATTTCTTCATGGCTTGGTGTAGCTGGTAGCACTAGGGGATCCTCTAGGGCTTGTGAGGCTTCTACATTCTCCAGTTGTTGTATGTTTTCCTCTCCTTATTGTAGAGGTGCTGGTATTTCTCCCTCTTCAAGTTTGACTTGTTGAGGAGAATTTCTCTTCCTCTTGCCCTTACCTTTAGCCTTTTGAGCTTTATAATAACCAATTGGCCTATCAAGATGGGTTGGTGCACCATCTCTAGCCTTACTAGTGGTTGAGCCATAAATTTAGGGATGGAGACATTTTTCTTTCTACCTTTGGCTAGATGGGCTTGTGCATGGAAGATAACTATTTCAAAAATTGGATCAAGTTTAAATGGTTTCTTGATCCAATCTTGCATCATTTTGATGATGTGCCTCACCCTATGGTTAATATTAGAGTTTTCTTCTCTATCAACCTTAGTGTTCATAATAGGTCATTCACTAATTTTATCCTTGTTAAAAAAAGGATCAAGTAACTCCTCTAAGTCTTGTTGCAGTATCTTCAATGAAATCTTTATCTTCAAGGCCTTCTCTACCAGATAAAAATTCATCCTATAATAGTCCCTGATTCAGATATTGTAGTCATTTGTCACATTCATCCAATGATATTCAATGGCTTCCTCATGTTGAAATGTTTTTCCTACCAAGTACTGTACTCTCCTGATATTATCAAAACATGGCTGAGGAGAATTGTATTCTTCCAAGTGATATTGATCCCATTCACATTTGAAAGAGGGGATATCTTGCTTATGATCTACTTGAAAAAGTCCTATAGTCATAGGCTAGGTCCAACATATTGTATGTTTCTTTCTAACTCTGTCATTGGTAGACAAGAGTTGCTAAGAAATCCACAAGAGAACAAGTCTATCATTGGGATATCTTGGGAGCTTCTTGGGGTTAACGATTGTACCTACCACCCCTAAATATGTAAATTTCCTAAATTGGATATAATAAGCCCTGACTAGTAATATTAGTGTCACTGCATCATATGATAACCTCTTCACATAATCCCCTTCTATGAATTAGATTCTAGTGAATATGAAGGCATCATTAACAATTATTTATTCCTTTTTTTTCTCTAAAAGCCTCTTCTTCACCAACTGAGGGTACACAATGTATGGCCATGTGTTAGCATCTTGCATGCTACCCCTCTTGTATATCCTTGGATAATATGTCACTCTTGTGGCCAATAAGTACACTAGGTATAATGTCATGTAGAATTTCCTTTGGTTCTTTTCCATCACCAACTATTCACACAAATTCTCACTAAGAGTGGAAGCCCAATCTAGTGCCATCTCTACTTTCTTTATTGTTTCAATAGAATGCACCATAAAGATATTCAGCTATCCAATTGCCAGTAAACCCACAACTCTTCTTAAGAGTATGATTGAGTATCCAATATCTTCTTTCATATATCCTCTAGTCATGTCCACTTTTCCAGTTTTCTTTCCCAAAAGAGTCTTCTCAATAAGGTATGAAGATTGGATGATCTCAGAGGCCTCTTTAATGTGTTCCCAATATGACCTCTCTACCTACTCATAGGTTAACCTAATGAACTAATTTTCCCTTGGGAGATGGAACACTTTCTCGATGTTCTTGGGTCAGAGATCAAGAATGATCTCTCTCGTTATGCTTTTTACAACCCTCTCCTTAGGAACAAAGTGTTTTGCAAGTGTCATAATAAATTTTGAATGTTGCATTGACACCAGATGAGAAGCTACATTGAAAAGTCCTAATCGGATGAGTGCAGAGATCATTTGGGAACTCTTAGTGGGTTTGTTGCATATCTTCTTAAATTCTCACAAATTTTTGGATGTCCCAAATTAGTATCTTGAATTTTAGAGTTGTCATATTCAAAGCATGATTTTGTTGGAATGACTTAAAACTCGAACACTACTAGTTTCGGTGCCATTTTCTCACAAAGGGAAGATGAGGAGGATGCCATTATATCTACACAAAAAGATGTCCACTAGTCTAGAATTAAGGTAAAAATGGATTATCAATGTTCTAAAATTGACTTGCACAAAACTCAAAAAGAAATCTACTCTAAAAAAATGAAAAAACCTAATCTAGACTTGCAAAAGCAAGAAATGCAAAAATAAAGGCACAATAGGCACACCAAGAAGGTGTGCCTAATGTGCCTTTAATTATGACAAACACCCTAATATAAGGTGTGCATAAGTGCACCTTAACATAGGGTTAATGCATAATGTTTTTTTTTTTTTCTTTTATTGTCTTAAAATGAAATTGGGTGCCCATTAGCACACCCGAACAGGTGTACTGATGCACACCCAATTTTGGGTTCCTTTAAATGTTAAATTTTTTGTGTTGTTTTTGAAGTTTTTAGGTAGAGAATTTGGTGTGCATTAGCACACCTAGAGAGGTGCTCTGATGTGCACCATTAAAGATTGTGGTTTTTGTGTTTTGTAAGATGCTAGGTGGAATCAACGCACCTCAGGGATGCACAATAGTAGTGTCAGAGTAGGAGATGCATGGAGCAAGAGAAAAGAAATTGAGGGAAGGGACCCCACTATATATAGAGTCTAGGTTTTTCATTCATAGCTATGTAGCTACATAGGTGCACCATTTGCGTAGCTATGTATATATACACAAAAACAAGTGTTAGTGCATCAAAGCACCCCTAGGGGTGCACTTGGTGCACCAAAATGTTGCCAAAATGACTTGTTTCTTTAAAATTTTAACTCTTTTTCCTTTTGGTTTCCCTGTCAAGACTTGGAACGTGATATAGGGGACTAGGTAGGACCTCAAAATGACTCAGACCTTAGGCTAGGGCTCCAAAAATCCCACAAAATTATGTAGGGGGTCCCCATTTTGATAAAAAATGGGGCATGCATTGTGGAACCACAATAGGGCTCTTGTTGCATACATTATACCACAACTCCTAATAGGGTTGGCACAACTCCTAACAAGGTTGGAATCTCCTAACAGGGATTCAAAGTCTCCTAATAGGGACTCATTGTACTAAATGTTGTAATAGACTCCTAACAGGGTCCATCCTCTAACAAGGAATATCTATATTAGTAAATCATCTTGTGGGCATCATTCCCATCAGGGTTTTTTCTTTGATCAAGGGGTTCCCTAGTCAACATATTTGGTGTAATTGTCTATGTGCATCTTTGTATGGTTTTTGTTTACTTTGGTTCAATGGTTAAGCTTTTTTAAAGAAGATAAATGTTTTAATTATTAGATAACTGATTCACCCTCCCCTCTTAGTGATCTTGGTAAACTATTGTTTCTAATAGTAGGGTCAAAGGCACATATTTCACATGATGTTAATCTATTTAGAACCATTTATCAAAATATCAAGAATGATTTTCTAAGTCTTGATACTTGTATCAAGGAACTTTGGAAATTTTAGTAAGATGTAAAGGTGTTTTACATTAAGTGTACCTTATCTCATACCATAACCAAGGACTTTGACAATAAAATTGAAGGAAAGTTGAGTGAGCTAGAAGCTCTATCAAACTAAATACAACAACCTTCTAAAAAAATTGATGACTTTGAAGGACAAGTGGCCAAAGTTCATAGTGATATCAGAAAATTGGAACTTTAGAAAGAACAAATTTTGAAGAGATTATCAGAATTTAGAGAATCTATTGCTCCGAGGGTAACATATATTGAGAGATAGTTGGAGGAGTGTATCAAAGCCAAGGTTACCTATTCAAAAAATTTATACTCAAATCTTAATGCAGTTGAGATTGCATCATATACCCTATGTGCAATTCTCACCTCTATTGAAATAGCCAAGGATACATGGATAAAAGGTTTAAATAGTCCATTGGGCTATTATTATTTGTCCCCATCATATTCACTTTGATAGCCATGTTAGGGAGATGATCTCACCTATTTCATCCTCATGACTTTGAAGTCCTTAATCAGGATCTTAGGTGCTTAAATTAATGTCCAAGACATTTGTGTTTTAGGGCCCTATTTTATCATCATTTGAAAGGGCCTCAATTTTGACCGCAAAATTTCTCTCAATATTAAGGCAAGTTTTGATGACTGTATGAAGATATTATCAGTTTAAGGTAGATGGTTACAATTTTTGACAGTAGATGGATAGTTTTTGACATTCCAAACTTTGTCATTGATGTCAAAGGGGAAGAAGATGCATAATAAAATTGTAAATAAGGTAAAGGGGAGAAGATAATAAGGTAAGGTATGAAATCATATTGAAAAGGGGAGCATATGTAAGATGGACAAGTTGAAAAATATGTATTGCAATGTTTTGGACAATTTTTTTGATACTTAGCAAATTTTCCCTATTTTGTTGCCATCAATACAAAAGGTGGAGATTATTGACAATTTTCTAATGAAGATATGTAATTTTTTTCATTTATGGAACACATGATGTACATTCTTGTAGAAAACCTAAAAAATTAAGATACTTAGCTTTTGGTACTCAGAAAATTGTCTAAGTATGAAATTGGTTTACAACAGTGTATTACTTTGTATGTAACTTGTTATTGACATCATATTATGATTAGAAAAGTTATATGGAGATAGTATAAATATTTATGATATCATGTATAACCTTAGAAATTAGTAGGGACTATACAAAAAAGAGATATTCATGTTTTACCACTGAAATAGAAAAACAAAATTAAAGGTAAAGGAATTATTTTGTTTATAAAATAATTACTTGACCAATTAGGGCTGACATCCTAGATGTTTACTCTAAGTTTGAAAAGTATGGTCTTAGTTGACCTAGCAAAAATTTGTGAAAAGGAATGGTATTTATGTAAAGGACATCTTGCAAATTCAAATGTGTAAGTTGTGCAAGTTGTGAAAGCAATATATTGTATTGGGAAATTATATGCAAAATTTTGTGAAGCGATATATGCAAAGTTTTGAGAAGCCATTTTATGATCTGAGATTGAGCTGAAGATTAGAGATCAATCAAGAAAGAAGTTACAACACCTATATACCGGAGGACTAATTACTTGTTTGGATAGTGAGCTCTTCTTGTAACTAGAAGTTCATGTTTGGGTGGTGGGCTCATCTTGCATCTACTATACTACCACTCCTAATAGGGTTGGAATCTCCTAACAAGGATTCAAAGTCTCTTAATAGGGACTCTCTATACTTAATTTTCTCATTGACTCCTAACAGGGTCCATCCTCTAACAAGGAACATATATATCAATATATTATCTAGTGGGTATCATCCTCACTGGGGTTTTCCCTTGGCTAGGGTTTCCTTAGTTAACAATATGGTGTTATGAGTTATCTTTGTGCATGGTTATTGTTACTATTCAACATTACTTGTTTACTTTCTTATGTATGGTTCAAAGTAATAATAAATCCAGTTGGCAACTAAAGTTTGTAAATTACTAATTCAGCCCCCAGTAATTCCTATTTATAACAAGTTTAGACCACTCATAGCATGAATTTTATATGTTTGAAAGTATAATCAAGCTGACTTGATAAGGTAAAAAATATAAATATAATGTCAAGTTGTGGATTAAATTGTGAAGAAGCATGGGATTGAAAAGTTAAATCAAGGAAGTGAATTGGAAGGATATTAGAGTATTTGAGTTGACCGAGCTGCAAAGAACATTTTGATTAAGGAGGATCAATTATTCAAGATAGAATAGAGATCATAAATCAAAAAAGATAGTTACATAAACAATAAATTCAAGTCATTGTTATTCTCTAATAACTGTAGTATTGAATCAAATCTCCTAACATAGTTAGCCTAACAACTATTTGCCAAATCCTCTAGCAAGGTGGCATTTATAGATTGAAATGTCTAAAGACCTTTAACAAGACCACTCCTAATTGTGTGAACTAAATCCTTTAATAGGGTCACACCTAATAATGTGTTTTGCAACCTTTAACTGGGTTGGCTCCTAATAGAGCTCACTCAGAAGAGTGAAAAAGTAGTAACTAGTTGCAATTGGCGTTTTTCCCAAATTAGGTTTCCACGTAAATCTTGGCATCTCTTGTGTTCATGTTATTTTCTTTATGATTATACAAATAATTTAATTAAGGTTAAACACAATAAACATCTTAAGAATAATTACTTTAGTGTTTATCGAGTGACAACAATTCTTAGTGTAGACCGAGTGTTCCTATGTTAACCAAGTTACAACAACATTTCAGTTTTGATAGAGTATTGATTTTGAATTATATTGACATCTAAAGGGATCTTGGATTTTTTTGGTAATTTATTCGCCCTTCTCTTCTTAGTTACTCCTCTTATAATTCCAACAATTGGTATTAGATCTTTTGGTGTTTACAAATAAGTTTTCAAGGACCTAAGCTTAAAATCAAGATGTCTTACATAAGGGAGATTACTAAGCTAAATAGAGATAACTTAAAAGCATGACATGAACTCATGAAGCTCCATTTGGCAACCATTGGTGACATAGGAATGAAATATCTAGAGAAAAAATATGTGGCACCTACTAGAACTTTGACTATGGATCAAATTGTAGAAAATAAGAACCATAAATAATGATGAGTGACATTGCTTCCACTCTCAATTATGGTAAATTTGATGAAGTGAAAGACTGTAGTACTAGTCATGAAATGTGGAACAAGTTCAAGGATAGCTATGGAGGAGATGACAATGTGAGGAGAGCTAAGGAAGAAAATATTAGAGGCCATTTTGATCAAATGAAGATGAAAGATGATGCGAACATTGCACACTGAAGTGAAAGAATCAAAGCTAGTGTAAGTACAATCAGATCCTTAAGTGAAGAAATTGATGATGTAATAGTAGTTAGCAAGGTACTCAAAACTCTTCTTCCTATTTATGTAATTAGAGTGTTAGCTATTCAAGAAATGAGATGTGATCCTAAGAATGATATAACTTTGGATGCACTAGTGGGAAGGTTGGCAAACTTTGAGTTGGATAATTTTGATTATTATGTTCCTTACTCTAGCAACCTTGAGTTGCATTTCAAGCCAAGCTATCACGCAAGAAGAAAGTTGAAAAGTTTGAAATTAAGAAGTTTGAAAATGAAGATGAAGATCATTTTGATGATTATCTTGAGGTCATCGAAAAATTTCTTGCAAGAAGATTTCCCAAAGGCAAAGGAAAGTACAAAGGCAAAATTTCTTTGATTTGCTTTTCTTGTGAAGAATTTGGTTACAATACTACAAGATGTCCAAACAAAGAAGGCAAAGAAGAAAAGAATCATGACACGTATAAAGGTGAGAAATATTTCAAAAGCTACAAAGACTACAAGGATAATGGTAAAAATCCTATTACATGGCTAAAGATTCTGATAGTAGTGAAGAAGATGAAATGGTTTACATTGCTAGTGAGGATGAATCGGATGATGAAAATGATAAGGTGACCCTCATTTCTCATGTTAGTAAGAATGATACATGAATTATTGATAGTGGTTGTTCTCACCACATGACCAGTGATAAATTTAAATTTGAACTCTTGGAACACTATGATGGTGGGAGTGACAAATTTGGAAATGATGAACCTTGTTATGCGAAGGGAAAAGGTTGTATTGCACTAACTAATGATCTTAGATGTGACAATACTTATTGGGTTGAAGGACTGAAGCATAATCTACTTAGTGTGGCACAATTGAATAACATTGGATTTGAGGTAGAATTCATGGATAGGAAAGCCAAGTTGCTTGATGGAAAAATAAATTTAGTTGGGACAGGCAATCAAATAATAGGTAATCTATTGTACCTAGATCCAACTAAAATTTCAAGTTTCATAACTCAAGTAGAAGAAAGCTAGTTATGGCATAAAAGGTTGTGTCATGTAAATTTTGATAACTTGGTCAACATAATAAAGAATAAAAGGGTTAGATGCATTCCAAGCCTAAAGAAACCTGATATGGGCATGTACAAAAATTGTGAAATTAGAAAGATGGGAAAGTCAAGTTTTAAAAGAAACAACAATCATTCTGAAGAAGTCTTAGAGCTAGTTCATATAGAACTTTATGGACTTATTGTGATACAAAGCTACTATGGAAATAAGTACTTTATTTTTTTGGTTGATGATTATTCTAGGATGATGATAGTTATGTATTTAAAGGATAAATCATAAGATTTTCAAAAGCTCAAATGGTATCTGGCTAGAGTTGAGAAGGAAACAAGAAAGAAATTGAAGTCTCTAAAGTTAGATAGAGGAGGTGAATTCATTGTAAATAAATTCAATGAATTCTGCAATGAAAGAGGAATCAAAAGATAAGTATCTCCACTTGGTACACCTCAGCAGAATGGCATAGTTGAGAGAAGGAATTGATCAATTATGGATCATGCAAGGACGTTGATGATAGAAAAGAATGTTGTTATCAAATACTGAAAGGAATACATCAATTCATACCTTGAACTAAGTTTAGTTGAAGAAGGATTCATATCAAACTCCTTATGAACTATGGTATGGCTATAAACCTAATGTTTGTTATTTCAAAGTATATGGGAGAAAATGTTATATCCTAAAGGAGTCAAGAAAAGGAAAATTTGATGTGAAAAGTGACAAAGGTATATTCTTGGGATATTCTAATAAGAGAAAAGAATTCAAATGTTTGAATCTATCTACTCATAAAGTTATAGAAAGTGTGCATGTAAAGATTGATGAATTTGTAGAAGAGTGTGAAGAACAAAGCAAAAAAGAACCTGAAAACTATAGAAACTTTGTTTACTATGAACCTAATACTTTACCTAAAGTTCAATAAATTAGTAGTCTTCACCGCCTGAGTCCCCAAAATCATCAATTCAACCTGAGTTGCAACTAGTGCAACCTAAGTCATAGTTAGAAGGACATGAGTTGTAGTCAGAAGGACTTGAGTTTGAGCTAGTGAAAACCGAGTCATCTAATGGACCTAAGTCATAGAAATTGGCACCCCAACATGATTCAAAAGATCATGGTGAACATAGTGAATTTAGAAATGAGCCTAAAATTTCTCGATATGTCAAAAGGCATCATACACTCGAGAAAATCATTGGAGATTAGTTAGAAGGAACAATGACAAGGAAAAAATTATAAGGTACATATTTTCTTACTGATTTTGAGCCTAGATCTATTAAAGAAGCATTCAAAAATGAAAGCCATATTGAGGAAATGAATGAAGAGATTGATCAAATTGAAAGGAACAAAACTTGGAATCTTTTTCCTAGATCCAAGGACAAGAATGTAATTGGCACAAAATGGGTATTCAGAAATAAGTTGAATGAGAATGGAGAAGTTTCAAGAAACAAGGCAAGGTTAGTATGTAAGGGTTATGCTTAAGAAGTAGATATTGATTATGGAGAGACTTTTTCTCTTGTTTCTAGAATAGAAGGTGTTATAACACTCCTTTAATATGTAGCACACTAATGATACAAAGTATATCAGATGGATGTGAAAGCAACATTCTTGAATGGAATCTTAGAAGGTTTAAAGTCTATACTGAGAAACCAAAAGGTTTCATTGATCCTAGAAAAAGGGACATGGTTTGTAGATTACAAAAAACCTTGTATGGTCTCAAACAAGTCCCTTGAGCATAGTATGAAAGATTGCATAATGATCTCATAAAGATTGGTTTTCAAAGAACTAATGATAACAACAACCTATACATCAAAGGACCAGATAAGAAGCTAGTATTAACAAAAATCTTTGTGGATGATACATTATTTATTGAAAATCATGACTTGTGCAAATATTTTTCCATGGAAATGAGTAAAGAATTTGAAATGTCAATGTTTGGAGAGATTAAATTCTTTGTTAGCTGGAAAATTAAATAGATGAAGGATGGTATCTATATTACTCAATCAAATAAATCAAGGAGATGTTGAAGAAATTTGGAATGGAAAATTCTAGACTAGTTGGAACACCTATGTCTATTAGACATAAGCTTTCCAAAAATGATGATCTCAAGGAGGTAGATTAGACTACATATAGATCAATGATTGGAAAACTTCAATATCTAGTACACACAAGAGTTGATATCGCATTAGTAGTTGGTATGGTGGCTAGATTCTCTACTAATCCTAAAGAAAATCATATGATGGCAATAAAAAGAATCATGAGGTATTTGAAAGGTACTAAAAATTATGGTTTGTGGTATAAGAAAGGAGACAACTTTGAATTGAAGGCATTTATTGATGTTGATTAGGTAGGAAGAGAACTAGTGGTTGAGCACTCTTTCTTGGAAAAAGGCTAGTATCTTGGACAAGCAAGAAGTAGAATTATATCTCCAAGTCTACAACAAAAGAAAAATATGTTGCTACAATAGTCAATTGTTCCAACACTTTGTGGTTCAAACAACTATTGTAAGGTATGAAGTGTTAGGATTAACCTTATATAGAATTAATAGTTACATGCAAATATAACCAATATCAAAAAATAATAGATTGCACACAAGAGAACACAAGACACCAAAATTTAATTTGGTTCACCCAATCCTTGGGCTACATCCACCAACAACAAGTCTAATATTATTATTATCCAGTGATTACAACCTAAATAAAATTAGTAATCCCTTACAACTCAATATCGCTGCAAGAACCAATGTTTGCATCACACATTATGAAAATCTCTAACCCTAAGTGCTTTTTATACAAACTTTATTCCACTTACCAAATTAGGGCTAGAATAATAGAAAAATGGTACCAATGTCTTTATAATATAAGGGTATTTTTGGCTTCAGGGGTGCTTCCTCCAAAAACCCTCACAGGGGCATTGCCCCTTGACCCCACCTTGTACTATGATAGGGAACACACCTAGGTGCTACCTTAGGACCTCGAAGGGGTGCTGTTCCTTGATCCTATCTTGGGGGCACTACCCCCAAACCCTTTTAGAAATAATCTGGAGTCAAACTACACCAAATAAACCTCTGAGTTTGATTAGGCACATCATCACAACAATCTCCCACTTAGAGACTAATCAGGCTCTACAACAATATCCTCCCACTTGGAGACTGATCATAGCACTACTAAATCGGTAGCTCCCATTGGAATATATCAAATCACCCTGGACTCTATTGTTATTTTATTTTGTTTAGTTGAGAAGACCAACCAAAGCTGAAGAGAAATTCAACTTCTCCCTTGTCACTACCTTTGTAAACATATCCACTGGATTTTCATTTGTATGTATCTTGTCTAGCTTTAACTATCCATCATCCAAAACTAACTGAATGAAATGGTACCACAACTATATGTGTTTTTTCTTTGAATACAGAGCTAAACTCTTTGCAAGATGAATGACACTCTAGCTATCTGTAAACAAATAATTATCTTTCTATGGGTGTCCCAATTCTTCCTCGAAGAATTAAAGCCATATCATCTCCTTGGCTATGTCTATAGTAGAAACATACTTTTCCTCTATATTGGATAAAGCATTAACCTTTTGTAATCAAGAAACCTAGCTCACTACTACCCCACCAATAGTAAATACATAACCTATAGTACTCCACCTAGTATTAATATCCCCTACCAAATATGAGTCAACATAGGCCTATAAATCAGTAGTAGAGCCCCCAAAGTTTAAACACTTACTGGATGTTCCTCTCAAATATCTAAGAATCCATTTAACTCCATTCCAATGCTCAATTCCTAGATGACTCATATACCTTCTAATGACTCCCACTGCATGTGCAATATCTAGCCTAGTACATACCATAACATACATCAAGCTTCCTACAATTGAAGCATTAGGTACCTTGGACATCTTATACTTCTTTTCTTGCATCTTGGGACACATCTCTATTTTGGTGTCCACAGCACATGCCCCATTCCTCACTAGGAAGGGGGACCCCCTAACTTTTTTGACTCCTGAACTCATAGTTTGAGATTCGCGAGAAGAAAATTTTATTAGAGTTAAAGTTTTAGAGTTGAAAATTCAAAAAAATAAAAAAATAAAAAAATAAAAAAAACACAAAAACATAGAAAAATTAAAATAATAATAATAATAATTTTTTTTTTTTAAATTAAATTTTGGAGGAAGCGCGCGCATCCATTTTCAAGTGCACACATGAGGTGCTCTACGAGCACCATGCATCTGCATTACACTACTACGCATGCATCCATGTCACACTTCTACGGGCACACCCACGACAAGCCACACACCCGTGCCACGCTGATGTGCCAAGCACGTGCATCCACATTGCATTATTGCAGGCACACCCACATTTGCACAGCATGCCCATGATGCACTACGTGCCACGATCTATGAGCATGCCACACCAAACACTTTTCATGCCACTTCATGCATGTGCCATGCACTATGCATGCCCCCACTCACCTTGCAAAAAAATTAAAATTAAAAAATAAAGGATGCACCTAGCACACCTCTAAGGTGTGCAAGGTGCACTAAAATTTATCTTTTAGAGGTGTTTGTCTTGATTAAGCATTTTCATCTCTCTAGACTAATGTTTGCTTCTTTGTGTAGGTAAAAAAGGTATCCTTAACTTATCGGGGTCATAACTTTTGACTCAAAGCTTGAAATTTTGAATTTTTTACACTGTTGGAAAGAAGAACTAAAGGTTTAATTTTAGTCCCTAAAATAGTGAGCCTTTGGCTGCCTAGTTTTAGGGACTAATGAAGGTCTTGACTTGAAATTTTGAGCAGAAGACCTTTGAAAAGCCATTTAAAAATGCCTAGAAAATCTTGTAAAAAAATATGAAAAGTTTCAAACATTTGATCATTTGGATCACTCAGTTTCTTGTCGAGAAAGATAGGGCTATTGGAGAGAAGACAAAGGTCAAAGATACAGAGGTTAGACACATGAAGTAGAATAGGTTCCTTATCTTATGCAGCTATTAATGACAAGATTCAATGCAAGTGCTTTGAGATTTTAGATCGAAGAAGTAGAAGGAGTTCAAGTTTATGACAATGATTGGCTATAAAGAGGGTATAAATCATCAAAAAGGGGAAAAGTGTTGTAGGACCAAAAAAATGGGTTAGAAGCATAACATACTATGAGAAAATTACAAACTCAATAATCATACGTTAGCACCCACTAGTCTACTATGAAAGCCAAACTAAACAAAAGAAAGCAAACATAATCAAAAACTCCCTTTTCCGTTTGTAGCTCCCATGTCCTTCTTTCTTCTCCAAATGATTGTAGCTCCAAAGTTGCCTATAGTGCACACAAAATTGAAGCAAAAGCCTATGATAGTGATAATTCCATGAGAATACTTGAGGTGTGATTTTATGTGAGAGAGAGAATGCAAAATGCAAATTAGTAAAGACTCAAAAACTCAAAGGTTCAAGGATTCAAGACTTAAGCATTCTAGCCCTGAAATGAGAGGAAAGGTGTCTATTTTATAATTTTCATGCAGGGTGAGAGCATTGGATTTGTCACCCATAGACATGAGATGTGGCAAGAGATTCCTATGACACATATGACAGAATATGCCAATTTTGAGATTCTATGACACATGCAAGTCAAATTTGGAAGAGAATCTATGATGCATCATAAGATTCCTCAACCCACTTAAAGCCAAGAATTTATGACAAATAAGCCAAATAGGGACATGCGTAAGAGGTAATAATAATTCCTATGACGCATATGACAGAATATTCCAAAATTAAGATTCTATGACACATGAGAGTCAAATTTGGAAGAGAATCTATGACGCGTCATAAGATTCCTCAACTGACTTAAAGCCAAGAATCTATGACGAATAAGCCGAATAGGGACATGCGTAAGAGGTAATAATATTTGATTATGACAAATCTCAGCCAAGTGTCAAAGGAGAATCCATGAGGTGTCACATCCAAGTGTCATGATGATGAAATATTTTATGGAATATTTGAATTAAAAATCCTTTTATTCCACAAAATAAGAATTAGTAGATAATGGAATTAATGATGGAAAATAGAACTTAGGAAATTGTAAATTTCCATGGTTTGTAGATAATGAATCAATCGAGTAATAAAATTAATTAATTGAGGATGATAATCAGGAAGAATAATTAGTGAGAATAATCGAATTAAATTATGGGTTATTTAATCCTATAGAGAAAATTAGTAGATGATTGGCCAAATTGATTAAATGAATGCGACCGTATCTTTTGATGAAAATGTGACGATGATGGATATCGAATAAGATTATGAAAAGGTAGACCAAAGCCATGGTCAAATTAATTGATAGATCAAAATTGATAACATGCCAAGGAAACATGACATGAATTAATTGATATTTAACATTTAACCGACGTTGTAAATGCTACAGGATTGAAATTGATTGATAAGGTTTGATCATAATAACACTAATGGACACTGTCAATATTATTAAAATGGTTGATGATGCCATGATCTAACATTGAAAGCCTCAACAATGTCAAAGATTGAATGACATGAATGATAGTTGGACCTAGCACTGAGAGCCATGACAGTACTAAGGTCATATTGATAAGATTGATAAGTTGATAGGTTTCCAAGACACTGAAAGCCACAACAATGCCTAGTAGTGGATAAATGATGATTGATTTGGGATGTTTGATATATTTTGGGTTGATTAGGACTGATTTTGAGTGATTTAAAGTTGATTTGGGATGATTTCAAGTTGATTTGATATGATTCCGAGTTGATATGACATTGATGTGAAGGATACAAATGATGAAATATGATCAATCTGGCCAAAAGATCAAAGTTAGTAGAATGAGAAAATGGGAAAAATTAGTATGAAGAAGTGATGAAGTCATAGATGCAAACCATTTTTGAGCATCTAAATTTTGCCCCTCTTTGATACAATGTGATTTAGAGCGTTGTATCAAAGAATAACTGATGAGAAAGCTACAACATGCCCCAGTAGGGATGATATATATGGGTGCACCCTTGAGAAATTGACTAAGATAAGAATATGATGAGTCAATTTATCGACAACAAGAATACAAAACCATAGAAACTGACGGAATGAAAATCAAAGCTAAAATGTGAAAGTTATGAGGCCTAGAGTGTAGAATTGAAACTGTGCATGCATGCCCAAAATGATGGAAAGATGTCATAACATGAGGGAAATCATAAAAAATGGTCATATTTGGTCAAATATGATGAGACAAATGTTAGAATGAGGTTGAACCAGGTGGAAAGCCATACAAAGTTGATTGACAGCGTAGGATGATGCAAGAATGCATGAATGCAAGATGAAGATGATTTGGTGAATCAAAAGACATGATCATGGTGATAGAGAATGAGATGAAGAAGAAAGATGAGATGAGGAGATGTTAGTATGATGGAAAGACTTTTGCTTGTAGAAAGTGCACTATATGTCAAATGGAGCTTTATTTTGATATGGAAAATGGAATGCAATGCGTCATGGCATAAAGGGCCAGAGCGCAAATGCAAACCTTTTGTGTAAACAAGCATGATGCAGACAGAGAATGACCTTGTCCTTTCTAAGGCATATGTACATGCCCCAGACTCTCAAAGGTACATTGTAACAAAAAAAAAATGGAAAAAAGATGACCATGAACCATCCCAGCCAGTCTCATAGACTAGTTTTATATCATCGAGTGGCATAGGAACATGATCAAAGAAAAATAAAGCAAAAAATAAATCACTCACTAAACAACATGAGCCAACAGCTATCCTTGTCCATTATTATGTTCTTGTTAATGTTTTAGGTGTGTAGATAGTGTTTGATAGGTTGATAATGTGATAGTTCTAGTTGTGGATTCAGTTGATAAGTTCATAGTGACATGTTGGATTGATTGTTGGTTCCTGTTGCTCAGATATTGTGATTGGCATTGAAGTGTAGTGCTTTGATTTTCAGTCTGCAAAGTGCAAGTGTTTACACAATAGGGGTGGTTATCCACAGTGAGTATGTACAAGGTTTATTGCAAATTTTTGACAGGTTTTGTGATTTTTAGGGTTTTTTCGGATATTTGATTTTTTTGTGTGACTGATTTCTTTAGGTCATTTTATGATTTTTAGGGTTTATTTTAGGACATTTTATGATTTTTAGGGATTTTTTCAAGATCGTATAAGCATAAAAAAGTGTTAGCTCCAATCTATTATGCAATAGGTCTAATGGATAAAAAGAACTTAGGGATATGCCCCCAGTTCAAATTCAAACTCATGTACCATGTAGGTAATATGCCCCTAGACAAGACGCAAACTATGTACAAAGGTCAATGACAGAGTGTGTGTGCAGACTAGTGATGCTTAGGCAAGATAAGAAAGGACATTAACCAGTTTGTGAGCCATGATAAGGGACCAAGGATGTCTTGTAATATGAAGGGTATGATCAAGGAATGACAGAGGGGGAAAAGACCAGATGGAATCCTGATAGATGGAGGAGCAATAACTGATTACACATGGCACCTATTTGCCAGGTTTTCACCATGGTACTTGCCCAAAGCGCCTGTTTGCCAGGTTTTCACTTTTGGACATAATTTTTCTCTTGACTCAAGTTTTTGTGCCAAGATGCCTGTTTGCCAGGTTTTCATCGAGGCATCCATTTTTTCATGACTTTTTTCACTTTTTTCTTTTCTTTTTTCATGACTTTTTACTATTTTTTTGATATTTTTTCAGGACTTTTAGATGAAATCAAGAATGTCACTGACAAATGCTGAGAAGATATCTGTTGTTGGTGCTGCTAGTTGATGAGCTCTGGATCCATGATTGACCATAATTATGGAGGATTTGTTCTGAGTCTGTAGCTAAAATCAAACCACTAGAAATGCCTTGAGAAATACCATCATGTATCGTATGCAAGACAATGTC
Source organism: Cupressus sempervirens (assembly GCA_028749045.1). NCBI lineage: Eukaryota > Viridiplantae > Streptophyta > Pinopsida > Cupressales > Cupressaceae > Cupressus > Cupressus sempervirens. The sequence goes on from CM053785.1 coordinate 403,520,608, forward strand.
TATCTCTTACGAATCAAGGAATCTAAGGATAATTGGGTCAATAGAAATTTCACGTGGGATGTCACTAATGATGACATATGCAAAGGCTTGTTGGAGAAGGATTTGATCTTGGTTATTGGAAAAATTAGGTAGCTGGATGTGGGGATAAACAAATGGATATAAGGGAGGGTTGAGACCAATGACCTTCCACATGAACGCTGATTGAGAGAGCTCTAAAAGACTTTGTGGCAAGTTGAACACTGGAACACTGATATTCATGGCATCATATTTTTCATTTTGTATCCTTGGGAGCTTCTTATCTTTTAATTTTTTATGGTCTAATGGTGCCTTTTGATTTTCACCAAGAGACCTATGCTTGCTATCTTTTCCTCTTTTTGCTTTGTAGCTAGAAAGTGGAGTTGGCTCCCAAAAATATGCTAATGTGTTATCTTTAGGAGAAACTGCTTCTTTATGATCTTTAGTCATAATGCCTTCAAATTCTATTATAAGAGTGCCATCATTTTCGAATTGATCAAAAATTGGTGGTCCATGTTGGTCCCAATCCAAAGGTTTAGGATAACTCGAGGAGATGTCATCATTAGTGTTGAATGGGCTTTGGTTGAAGGTAGATATATGGGTAACTAATTCAACTAGGTCATTGGGGTTATGCTCAGAGGCTAGGGGATTGTTGGTTTCAAGTGGGATATCCTCAGATGCCTTTTCATCATTCGAAACATCCATAGTCTTACATGTAGGTATCGTGGTACCAGGAGGACCTATTCGTAATGGTTTAAATCCAAGCCCCAAACTAGGAGGTTGTCCTTCTGTAGTGATAGGTTCAATGATTCCTTGTTTCTGAGATCCAAGACCACTATAGCTATCATAGCCTTGTTTCTGTATGATGGTAAACCCAACTCCATACTTGCTAGGAGATATCAAAGTGGGTTCTCATTCTGCTTTTGCTTTCTCAATACATATGGATGTATTCTCATTGATAGAAGTATGATTCTTTGTACTGATGGGAGAAAGTGGTGACTCCCTAATGTGAGAGACTTGAGACATAAAGTACTCTCCACACCCATTGTCTTCAATCTTCATCTTTTCCTTGGCTTTACTGAGCATTATATCATCATCCACATACTTAGAGGAATTTGTGGGTTGTGCTTCATTGTTTGTTGAGATTTGGAATGCAGTAGCATCTCTTAGATTAGCACAAAACTGGAAAGGATCTGGATCATCGGGGATGGTAACCTCTATGCTGTGATAGGAAAACTTAAAACATTGATGATATGTAGAAGGGACTGCTTTCATAGCATGAAGCAAAGGGCATCCTAGTATCATGTTGCAATTCATTTCGATGTCTAGGACATGGAACAATGTGCCTTCAGTAGTTGGACCAACTCTGACAGGTAATGTGATGTTGCCCCTAGAGAAGCGTTCACCATCATCATAAGCTTTTAGTGTGATTCTTCAAGAGGAATCCACATCATCTTCAGAATAACCCAAATTATTGACAATCTTAAGAGTACAGATGTTTAGTCCTGCTCCTCCATCTATTAAGACACGTCTGACTTTGGCATTAGGATGAAGACTTTGAGATAAAGGGGATCATTATGGTTAGGTTTGTCCTTAGGAATATCTCAAGGGGAAAAGGTGATATGCTATGAGGCAGATAGGTTCCCAATCATGGCCTAGAACTAGGCAACATCCATGTTATTTGGAACTATTGAATCTTTAAGGGCTTGCTCCAAGATCTTCTGGTGTTGGGGAGATGCATGCAGTAGGTCCAAAATGGATATTTGTGCAGGGGCTTTTCCAAGTTGTTCAACAAGGCTATAATTAGATGAAGTAGGAGCAATAGGTCTACTTGGGGGTGTAGGTCTAGTAGAAGCAATAGGCCTAGATGGGGTTCCAGGTAGGGTGATCTTGCTACGACGTGTAGTGATAGCACAATGAGGATCTTCAGCCTTCAATGTGAATGTGGATATGCAGATGTCAGACTCATTAAAGCAATTGATGGTGTAGTCATAGCCGGTGCATGTGTAATTCACATTACCTTGTGAGTTTGAGTTTGAACTAGAGGGTTTCTCTTTGTCATGATTACCCAAAGGATCTTTGAAAATAGTATGATCAGAGTTGGATGCTAATAGTGATGGATCAACTGTGATTACACCATCATCAATAAGGTCTTGTATTGCATGTTTCAATTGGAAGCATGATGAAGTCTTGTGTCCTTTGGTGCGATGGTAATCACAATACTTTTTGTCATCCCACCAATCTGCTTTAGTTAATGGTTCATCTTTGATTGGGGGTAGCTGCAGGAAGTTATTAGTCAGTAACTATTGTAATTCTGTCTCAATTGGTATTCCCAATGGTGTGAATTTTCTATCCTTGGTTCTAGGATGTCTTTTGTCTTGTGTGGAAGTCTCAATTTTCTATTGTTGAGGTGTTGTTTGATTAGGAGTTTGTGAATTTGTGGGGTTTGCACCTTTCAAAGTCAATTGAGGTTGTGTTGTGCTAATTGTGCAAGAATCCATAATGCCATCATTAGTCACATTCTTTTTTTTGGAGAAAAATTTTTCCTTGTCATTAGACGAGTTGGTGTTTGTGTTTTCTTTGTTTATCTTGAGGATTCCCTTACGGATAAGAGCATCTTCAATACTAGCCACTTTTTTCATTAGTTTAGAAATGGTGCTTGGACTCTTGATTTTGAGTTCATACATTAAGTCCGGGACTAATTTTTCAATGCACAAGTTTACTTGTTGTTCTTCAGGAATGTCTAGTGAGCATTGACTAACTAAGCTTCTCCAACGGAGTAAGAATGTGATGAATGGCTCTCTTGCCTTCTGTTTAGTTGAGCACAAATCAAAAAGTGTCACCTCATTTGTGATGTTAAAGGCAAAGTGGGAGATAAACTTGTTTGCTAGCTCTGACCAAGATTTGATATTACCAGGAAGTTTGGAGTACCATTCAAGTGCAGGCCCATGTAGAGAACGAGGGAACAATCTCATAAGGTAAGTGGGCTCATCATTGAGTTTGGTACATGAAGCACAAAATTCTTGGATGTGATCAATAGGGTTTCCTTTTCCTCAATATTTTTCAAACCTTGGAGCCTCAAAGTGTTTTGGGAATGGAGGCATATACAGACTTTTATCGAATGGATTAGGACGTAGGTCCCTTTTTGTATATAGAGCCTATTTCTTTTGGACTCCCAATGCCTTGACTTGTTTGGAAAGTTGTTTGAATTGTTGTAATAGTTCCTCATTGGGGTTTTGCATGATGGTCTTTCCTTCAAGTCTTTTGTGTCTATGAGTAGAAAGTTTGCTATGGCGAGAACTATGTCTACTTGGTTCTGACATTTCTGTGTCTGATGAGTCTGATGAAGTGTCACTGGGTGGTGGAGGTAAGTTGGCACCTCGAAGATAGAAAGGTCCCTATTGTTGGGGAACTTGTTGTGGTATTTGATGTGGCACTTGTTGTGGTATTGACTGCGGTTGTTGTACCATGTGTTGTTGTTGTGCCATGTGTTGTGGTTGTTGTTGGGATACCTCTGTTGGTTGTATGTGAGACCATGTGCGTGCTTGTTGTTCTAGAGGTATCTGTTGAGGTTGTTGTGGCAAATGTTGTTGTTGTAACAAATATTGCTGGTATGCAATTTTTTGCTCAAGGTGTTTTTGGTATTCCAACTATTTCTTGAGTTTCTCTTGTTGTTTAGCAAACATCATTTGTTGTTGTTGGAATTGCTTCTGAAATTGTTGTTGATAAATTGTGTGTAAGTCAAGTGGGTCTATATGGGATTGTGTGTTAGGAATGTTGGATGTTTGCCCCACTTGTGGTTGTTGTCATTGTGTTTGATGTTGTTGTTGATATGTGGGATGTGTGTCAAGTGGATGTAGACTTGGTTGTGCCTTGGAAGTGTTGAGTCCTTGTACCATTGTAGGTTGTTGTTGTCATGGGGGTTGACTAAGTCCTTGAGAATTGAATGTCATGTTTGTATTGTTGTTTTGGTACCTTTGTGTTTTAGATGTTCCTGCTTGCGACATCATATTGACTTGACTATGAGATGTTTCCTATTAGGAATGGGTGTAATATCAATAAGACTTTTCCCTTGTGCATCTATAGGGATGGTTGCACTTGATGTTTCACATGTTGTATTTATGAGAGGCTCCATAGTGTTTGATGCCATAGCATGGGGTAATGTTAGAAGCAAAGATGTACTTTGTTGATTTGCCTCCAAAGAAGGTATGTCTGGAACCCCTAGAGCACAAGTCCCTTTAGGTGCATCTTGTTGTTGCATCATGTGACTAAAATCAAGTCTTAATGTCCTTTTGGGGTGTTTAGGGATTGGTGGTATTTCATCAAACAAGGGGTTAACATTGATGTGTTCAAATGTACTTTGGAGGATTTCAACTGTTGGTTCTTGATGGGACCTTATAGGTGCCATTATTGTGTTTGAAAACTCCAAAGGTTGTTTTCCCTTGTCTAAGTCCAAATTTATCATGGGTTGGATGTTTTCAATTGTTGTGTTGGTTTGATTTTTGGACCTAGGACCTTCCAAGTTTGGGTTAAATTTGACAATTTCTTGTGCTACCAAATGTTTGAAGTTCTTGTGAAAACTTTTGTCTTGACATTCCCTAGCCATTTATTCATTAGTGATGCCATAATTAGTGTTAGAGTCATCACTTAGGTGTACAATATCTTGTTGTATGTTTGATGTGTTAGGTTGGCTGAATTCAAATGCATGTGATTGTTCATCTTCAGGTGAGGTTGGTACACTTCCACCTCCTAGTGGCATTGGCACGAATATAGGTTCAAAGTTAGGACTCCATTGAACCATCCCATGTGTGGGGGAAGTGTTTGGAGGAAATATCATGGTAGGTGTATTGTTCAAGGTTTGTTGTGCCATAGCTTGAGGATCTTGCGGATACATGTTCAAGGGGTCTGCTAGTAATGGTTGCGATGCCTCAATTTGGTCTTCATCAAAGGTTTGTTGGTTTTTATTTCTCTTTCTTTGTCTTGGATGAGGTTTTGGTTATGCTTGTGCCTCATAAAACAAAGGTTGATAGAGTTCTTTGGGTCTTTGAGCTGATTGTATCCTAGTAAGTGTTGGCATGATACCTAAGTGTGCAAATGTAGTGGAATTTTTGAGTGTTTTGGGTGATTTAGAGTGGTGGGTATGCAAGATGTGAGTGTTTTTGGGATTTTTAAGTGTTTAGGAATATTATGAAATGTGAGAAAATGCTAGATGAATTATGGTTTTGATGTGCAAAGTGAAAATGTCCTAGGGATATTATGCAAATGCAAAATGCAAGGTGATGTTTTAAAGTTTGACTAGAGGGGATGAAAATGACTCTAAGGTATGCAAAATGACAATTAGGGTTATGTTTTGGACTTGTTAAGAATGCTAAGGGTTGATGTATGCAAGGTAGACTATGAAAAGGATGGTGTTTTAGGGTTTTTAATGACGTTTGGGACATGCAAAATGAGGGTAAATGCTCAAGAAGGCAATTTGGTTGATGGACAATTTGATAGGGTTTGGTAGTGAAAATGATGCTAAGGATTTTGATCAATGGCATATGAAGGGGATATACTAGTAGGGTAGGTCAAAATGAAATTTGGGGATGCTAGGGATATGATTATGCTATGACAAGGGTATATGGAAAGTTTTGAACTTAGGTAAAACCTTTTAGAAAGTATTTTTTCTAGGAGTTTAACCTTGTGATAAAGGACTTTGGATCTTGACCAAAAAGTGACAAAAAGACGAAAAGGTCAAATTGATAAAAGATGAAAAGGTCAAATCTATCAAGACATAGATAGATTTTGACCCAAGAAAATGATAAGAAAAGATGAAAAGACTAGTCAAGATCCATTATCTGTCAACACGAGGAGATACTCTAAGACTTATACTTTGTCTAGATTTTGGACTAAATTCAAAGGTTTTGGGGGTTCAAAATGACGTTTTGACAACTTGAAATGATGGTGATGTTGAGAAGATATGTGATATGGACAATTCCTATGATGAAAAAGGGGATTTTGGGTGCAAGATGTGGTTTTGGGTCAAGTGTAGAATGGGTAGGTCTAGAGACTCCTAGATGCAGTTTTGGGGTCATAAAGTGTAGTTCAGAGGCCCAAAATGGTCATGCAGGTACCAAAGTGCACCCTAACAGTGCCAAGTGCACCCTAATAGTACCAACTATTTCATTGAAGCACTTGGAGCCAGTTTGGGCGCAATTGGTAGTTTCTAGGCACAGTTGGTAAGCTAGGAAGAACATTTGCTAATTTTGAGGAGTATGGTTACCAAACTAACATGCCAGGAAGCTAGGATGCTAGGTTTGATGTTAAGATGGGTTGGGAGATGAAAAATTAAGGTTATGACATATAGAATGATGTCTTAAGTGAAGGTGATGACAATTAGGTGCTGTAGAATGTAGATTTGGGCAAGCTAGTGCAAGGGGAGCTAACTAGGTACCTAAGGACACTACTAAAGCCCCAAAATGTTATCTAGAACCCAAAACTAGATCTCAAGACCAAAAAGTGTGCCCACACAGTGTGGACTATATCAATGACATAGTTGGGGTGCAGTTGGTAGTTTTTGGGCGCATTTGGTAAGCTGGGCTGAAACTGAGGTAATTCTGGAAGCTATGGTTTCAGGATTGATGTCACAGAGAGGTAAATGGTAGAGGAGAGTGTTAGGGCCAGTTTGGATGCTCAAAATGATGATTAGGACACTTGAAATGATGGATAAAGTGGTCAAGATGATGAATAGGTATGCAAAGATGCAAGGTGGTGAATGCAAAGTGCTGATTCTAAGATGGCAAAGCAAAAAACTAAGGAAAGTAAAACTGAACCTAAATGGATGCAATATGAAAAGTAATAGATACTAAATGAGGACTAAAAGGAGAAATATGAAGTTTATATGATGCAAGAATGAAGCTTGGACTAGGGTGAATGCAAGTGAAATCTATGCAAATATGAGATCTACATTTTGCCAAGCACATTTAAGAGCACAAGTTGCCATGTTTTCCAAGGTTCGAATGTGTTGAATCAATGTTTGCAAAGTTTGATAAGGTTGAAATGTTTTGGCCATGTGTGATGTTTTGACAAGTTCAAATGATATCCAAGGTGTAAATTTAAAAGTTTGGCTTTTATCTTGATTATGTTTTACACACATGCAAGACACATTAAGACAAGAATAGCTGTTGTAAAAGTTAACAAACACACCACAACCTAGGCTTTTAGGACTGTATCCATTGAATTCCTACTTGAACTAAAGTTCATCCACACTTATCTAGAGTGGACAACCTAGGATCTTGGCACCACAAGCTCCCCCTTACAGTGCACTCACTTCTCAGGGCTACCAAGATCCGCTTCCCAAGGGGCATGACTTCCCAAGGGCTGTTGCCTCTACTAAGGACCACGAGAATGTAGGATGTCTTCACGGGCATGGGTGACCCCTTGAGCCAGTGGATAGAAAGGATTTTGGCCACTAAAACATGGTTTTTAGTAAGGGCATTCTATTTAGCAAGTTAATGATAAACTTCCGCAGAAGGTCTCCCAGCCCTAAGAACTGGGGTTTGACGCACCACAAGGGTACTGGAGGAGAGCTATCATGCAGCAATATCGCAAACACAACTTTCACTGTAATCAAGTTTTATATAGTGGCTGGAATCTTGACCTAGCTTTGGCTCGTTACTGTTCTGAGGTCGTCCCCTGCCATACCCAATATCGAGTATCTTGGTCCAAGGTAGGCCTCCTATAGAAGTTACACAGATTTCTCTTACACCCAAGATCCACGAATGGCGAGGGGAGAGGATACGTCCAATGCAACTCCTAGGGATCTAACACCATAGAAATGCTAGGAAAAAAGAAAAAGGTTCTTTTTAAGCACCAAACAAAATGTTATCTAATCTAGGAAATCCACACACATAGTTTTGAAAGACACACAAAGCCTTCGACAACGTCCTGCAAAGCACACATCAGTAGTTTGTTATGATCATATCTTCACCCAACGATCACCACATGCTGCAAATAAACTACCAATAACAAAAAATCACTTAATCTATGTGCTAGAGAGTGATAGGAACTTGAAATGCAGATTTTGATTGGTGCATGTGCTTACTATGAACCCAGGTGTGCTCTGATAGTGCAAATTGCTCCCCAGAAGGCCAAAATGGCTTTGTACATCCCCAAGTGCACCTAGATGGTGTAGACTATGTCAATGATGTATTTGGGGCCCAGTTGGGCATAGTTGGTAGTTTTAGGGCGCAGTTGGGAAGTTAGGTGCAGGGTGTGGGGAAATGGGTGCCTAGTCAAGACCCAAAAATTGAAATTTTCAAAACTACACTCCCAAGTGTGCCCAAATAGTGCAGACTGCATCAATGATGTAGTTGGGGCCTAGATGGGCATAGTTGGTAAGTTGGAAACAACAAAAAGAGGTTTTGGTGGTTTCTGGGCTCCTAAAACTGCTCCTAAGGGTCCCAAGTGCGCCCTAACAGAGCAGAGTGCGCCCTAGGACAACAAGTTAATAGAATGCATGAATCAACAACATATGAGCATTTTACTGGACCCCCTAATTAATCTAGGTATAAAAAGGAAGAGCAGATAGTCATTATACCCTTCCAAGTGAGCTTCTTCTTTGCACCTGCAAGCACAAAACAAGAAAACACAAGTTAGATATGCATGTTCACGTCAGGTTTACCAAATTTAGGACTAGAAAAATGGGTTAGAAGCATAACATACTATGAGCAAATCACAAACTCAATAATCATACATTAGCACCCACTAGTCTACCATGAAAGCCAAACTAAACAAAAGAAAGCAAACATAATCAAAAACTCCCTTTTTTGTTTGTAGCTCCCATGTCCTTCTGTCTTCTCCAAATGATTGTAGCTCCAAAGTTACCTATAGTGCACACAAAATTGAAGCAAAAGCCTATGATAGTGATAATGCCATGAGAATACTTGAGGTGTGATTTTATGTGAGAGAGAGAATGCAAAATGAAAATTAGTAAAGACTCAAAAACTCAAAGATTCAAGGATTCAAGACTTAAGAATTCTAGCCTGAAATGAGAGGAAGGGTGTCCATTTTATAATTTTCATGTAGGGTGAGAGCATTGGATTTGTCACCCACAGACATGTGATGTGGTAAGAGATTCCTATGACACATATTACAGAATATGCCAAATGTAAGATTCTATGACACATGAGAGTCAAATTTGGCTAAATGTGGAAGAGAATCTATGACGCGTCATAATATTTGTCAACCCACTTAAAGCCAAGAATCTATGATGAATAAGCCAAATAGGGACATGCGTAAGAGGTAATAATAATTCCTATGACGCATATGATAGAATATGCCAATAGTAAGATTCTATGACACATGAGAGTCAAATTTGGAAGAGAATCTATGACGCATCATAAGATTCCTCAACCCACTTAAAGCCAAGAATCTATGACGAATAAGCCAAATAGGGACATGCGTAAGAGATAATAATATTTGATTATGACAAATCTCAGCCAAGTGTCAAAGGAGAATCCACGAGGTGTCACATCCAAGTGTCATGAGGATGCAATATTTTATGGAATATTTGAATTAAAAATCCTCTTATTCCACAAAATAAGAATTAGTAAAAAATGGAATTAATGATGGAAAATGGAACTTAGGAAATTGTAAATTTCCATGGTTTGTAGATAATGAATCAATCAATTAATAAAATTAATTACTTGAAGATGATAATCAGGAAGAATAATTAGTGAGAATAATAGAATTAAATTATGGGTTATTTAATCCTATAGAGAAAATTAGTAAATGATTGGCCAAATTGATTAAATGAATGCGACCGTATCTTTTGATGAAAATGTGATGATGATGGATATCAAATAAGATGATGAAAAGGTAGACCAAGGCCATGGTCAAATTAATTGATAGATCGAAATTGATAACATGCCAAGGACACATGACATTAATTAATTGATATGTAACATTTAACCAACATTGTAAATGCTATAAGATTAAAATTGATTGATAAGGTTTGATCATAATAACATTGACAGACACTGTCAATATTATTAAAATGGTTGATGATGCCATGATCTGACATTGAAAGCCTCAACAATTTCAAAGATTGAATGACATGAATGATAGTTTGACCTAGCACTAAGAGCCATGACATTACTAAGGTCATATTGATAATATTGATAAGTTGATAGGTTTCCAAGACACTGAAAGCCACAAAAATGCCTAGGAGTGGATAAATGATGATTGATTTGGGATGTTTGATATGTTTCGGGTTGATTAGGACTGATTTTGAGTTGATTTGGGGTGATTTCGAGTTGATTTGATATGATTTTGAGTTGATATAAAATTGATGTGAAGAAGGATATAGATGACAAAATATGATCAATCTGGCCAAAAGATCAAAGTTAGTAGAATGAGAAAATGGGACAAATTAGTATGAAGAAGTGATGAATTTTTAGATGCGAACCATTTTTGAGCGTCTACAAGTGTGTACAAAAAAAGTGATCTAAAACCCCATTTGAGCATAACCTAGAAACTATTTTCAAAATTGACAACTTTGATTTTTTGGCGATTTGAGCTATCGAGGTGTGCAGGTGCATAGGTCCGCAGCTTCGCAAGTCCACATTTTCATGTAGGTGTATAGCTTTGTAGGTCCATATTTCATGTAGGTTCAAATGTGCGCTGACAGTTAACTACCAGTTCCAAAAATAACACCTTCCATGCATCATGGATGCATTCTGATGACAATTTAACTCTGACACATGCCTAGTGAAGGACCAACTTCTATTTTTGGCACCTCCATGCACTTCCACTTCAACTAATGGCTTCCTCCTACTTTCTCTCTCATGCTTTCGTTATTTTTGACATGTAAAGGGCTCATGCATCCAATTAATGAATAAAATATGGATGGAGTCCCTCTAAGCACCAATTAGATTGTTAGTTTGTATATATTTAGTTTGTTTTAATGTTTTAAAAGCACTTTATTACATGAAGATATCTCTCACTCTCAACAAAAATTGAGGAGATGATTTCTTATAAATACCCCATTGTAAAATGTAACAAAGGCCACCATTATTATGCAATTAAATTATGCTTTTGGTGCTTACATTTGGAGTGTAGTCATTCTTGCCTGAATGTGTCATTGTTTGGTGAATTTTCGTCATGAGATTGTGATTGAGCTGAAGGTTTATTACATTTTTTCTGGTTGTGTGATCTTTTAGTTCTGGTGTTTGCTACAGATTTATGAATTTTTCTTACATAATGAGCTTGAGAAGAAATCATCAAATTGTGCCTGCACAACTCTTTGCCTTGCATGAGCACACTTTTCATGGCCTTGTGATTTGATGAAGAGTGAAAAATCATTTAGTTATTGAAATTTTCCATCGATGATTGCATCAGTGGATTCTAGGAAGCATTGCTCCTGTTTTCATTGGTTTCCTATCGATTTCTTTGAAAGTTTAACTCGCAACATGTTGTTTTCTGTAGCTTATGTCCATTTAGGATTTTAATTTCAAGTTATTTCAATTCCATGTTATTTTATTTCAATTTTGTTATTTTCTTTGCTAACCTCTTGTTAGGATAGGAAATCATTTTAGTTGCATTGGTAGAATTGCATTCATTAAAAAAATAGAAAATTAAAAAATATTGTTCTTTTGTGTGTGATTTTGAGACAACAAATAGATTTACTTCATTCTAAGATCATAGTAGAACTAGTAAAGGCCTCCTCATGAACAATCACATTTATCTTCAACTGAGCGGATTTTAGTATGTCACAAGACAAATACTGAACCTTGGAGATGATCCCAAAAATATTAGCTTTTCAAGAGAGGAATTACACAATGGATTCCTACCATTGACCTCATGTAAAATGACAACTCAACAATCTCCTTAGTCAACTTCAAATGACTAGATAAAGGTGTGTTGGTAACTTTAACATTCTCCATAGAGAAACATTACAACACCTTTGCAATATAATCAGCCTGAGATAATGTCAAGTTCCTGTTCTTCCTATCTCTACAAATCTTCATACCAAGGATTTGTTTTGCTATCGCCAAATCCTTCATAGAAAATACATGTGCTAATTGGCATTTCAACCCCTTAATGTGATCCATGTTAGACCTAGTTACAAGAATATCATCAACATATAAATATAAAATAATGTAGTTATCATCATCTAACCTCTTAAAATAAACACAATGATCTGAATGACACCTACTATATCCATGCTCATGCATAAACCTATTAAATTTTAGATACTATTATTGAGGTTCATGCTTCAAGCCATATAAAATTTTCTTCAAACTGCACAATAAAATCTTCTTACCTTTGACCTCAAACCCCTGTGGTTGTGTCATATATATCTCTTCATCCAAATCACCATGAAGGAAGGTCATTTTAACATCAAGATGCTCCAAATTCAAATCTTTAGTAGCCACAATACTTAAAATAGTGTGAATAGAAGTCATTTTAACAATAGGAGAAAATATCTCATCAAAATCAATGCCCTTTTTTCTATGCAAATCCTTTTACAACTAACCTAGCTTTAAATTATTTCTTACCTCCATCCTCTTCTTTCAACCTATAAACTCATTTATTCTATAAAACATTTATACTTGCAGGCAACTTGCATATATCCCATGTCTTATTTTTCAGCAAAGAGTCCAATTCATCTTTCATTGCAGACTCCCATGGAGTCTTTGTATCCACCTATACAACTTCGTCATAATGTTTAGGTTCACTAGCATCAGTAAGTAAAATAGAATACAAGAAAGGAGAAAATATTTTTGGAGGTCTAATTAACTTTATTGACGATCTAACATTCACTAGAGTGTGTGGTATTTGTTGTTGCGATTGTTGTAGATCATGAGGAATTATTAGAACATCAGCTTTTGGAGTATCATCTAGTACTACATAATCATCTTCTTTCTTCTCATGTTTCTGTACCAAATCTTTGTACAATACTTTCTCATTGAATATGACATCCCCGATTCTTAAAATTTTATGATTTTAAAATTCCAAAGCCTGTAACCAAATTAATTAGTGCCATATCCAACAAATACACATTTCTTTGACCTAGCTTCTAGCTTGGTTCTATTTTCATAATCTATATGAAAAAATTCTTCACAACCAAAGGTTTTGAGAAAAGAATAACCCACCTTTTTACTAGTCCATGCTTCCTCTAGAATACCATAGCCCAAAGGAGTAAAGGGACCTATATTAATCAAATATAAAATAGTATTAATAGCCTCTACCCACATGTTTAAGGGAAACCCAACATGTGACCTCATGCTACTTGCATGCTCCATTATAGTCTTGTTCATGCAGTCAACCACTCCATTTTCTTGTGGAGTCCTTGGAACAATTTTTTTGTCTATAAATACCATTAGTGGAGCAATGATCTTCAAATTTATGACTACAATACTCACCATTATTATTAGCTCTAAGACATTTTAATTTCTTATTAGTCTCATTTTCACCTATGCATTTCCATTTCTTAAAAGTTTGAAAGACATTAGATTTATGTCTAAGGATATAAACCCATACTTTTCTAGTTGTTTCATCAATAAATGTAACATAAAATGAGAGCCACCAAGGGAAGATACTTGAACTGGTCCCCATACATTTGTATGTACAAGATCTAATCTCTCACTTTTTTTTTCCTTCCCAGTCTTCACAAAACTCACTCTCTTTTATTTTCCATACACACAACTTTCATGAAAATCCATATTAACACATTTCGGACCTAGTAAAAATTTCTTTGAATGAAGTACTTTCATACCTTTCTCACTCATGTGCCCAAGTCTATTATGCCATAGTGTTGTATCATAATCTATAGTAGCTATTTTTTATCCTTGCTCAATTGTAGCAACTACTCCTGATCATTTATTTTTCTCTTAAACAATCAAAGTAGAAAGAACACTATGACCTGTACAAAGATATAAGGTGCCTACTTTCATACCTTTTCTACTACAAGGGAAAATTTTGAAACCTTCTAGTTTTTATCATTAAAATTAACTATACAACTCTCATCGCCAAGTTTCCCTATTGAAATTAAATTCCTACTCAGCCTTGGAACATGTCTTGTGTCATGTAGCCAATGATTCCCATTCTACAACTTAATCTTAACTTTTCCTTTTCCAACAATTTAATAGGGTTCATTATCCTCCAAATAAACAAGTCCAAAATCCCCTTGGACATAATCAATAAAATAACCTCTATGAGGTGTAGCATGAAATGAGACACCAGAATTTAAAACCCATGAATCATCAATACTTTCTAAAGACAAAAGAAAAGCTTCCTCTTCAGATTTTTTACTTATCACATTTTCCTCCTTGTTCCCTTCTAGTTTATCTCCTTCATTATTTTGTTGAGTCCAAAAATATTTTTTCTTATGCCCTATTTTATCATAGTACCATCAATCTCTTGGTCCTCTAGGTTGAGACCTCTTGTCCTTTGACTTTCATCTTGATTTCCCATGATTTCTAGAATTATTTCCTCTCTTAGTCGTTCTGCCTTTACTTTGTGTGTTCAAAGAACTTCCTAATGTAGATCCACCTAAGACTTTCCTATGAGTTTCCTCACTCAAAATAACACTGATCACATCATCATATTTTAGGGTATTAGATCTAGAAAAAAAAATTACTCACAACCATTACCAAGCCATTTCAACTTTTAGGAAAAGAACACAAAATCAAGAGAACCCTAATTTCTTCATCAAAATTAATACCCACAAAAGATAATTGAATAGTAATAATATTAAACTCATTTAAATGATCCAAAATAGATCTACATTCTATCATTTTCATATTAAATAAATGCTTCATGAGAAATACCTTGTTTGAAGCAGAGGGTTTTCATAGAGTTTCTCTAGGGTTTACATCAACTCTTTTGTTGTCTTCACTTTTGTGATATTAAATTCCATTGATGGTGCTAGGAATAATTGAATGCTTCTAAGTTCTTTTCTGTCTAAAAGATCCCAATCATCATTTGTCATAGATCCTCGATTCTTGGTTTTTCCTTCCAAAAGCTTCCATAAATCCTTCTGATAAAGATATTCCTCCATTTGCATCTTCCATAACTAAAAGTTCTACCCATTAAACTTGTCAACCCTTAGCTTACCCTTGTCTACCATTGCTCCCACTCAACCATAAACTTCCACTCAATTGTAAGACCTTCTTGTAGAAGATTGCTAAAAAAAATGAGAATGGTTTGGCTAAAAAAAATGATGATTGTCTGGCTCTAATACCACTTGTTAGGATTAACCTCATAAAAAAATAATAATTACATGAAAATAACTAATATCAAAAAATAATAGATCACACATAAGAGAATACACGACACTAAAATTTAATATGGTTCACCCAATCCCTGGGCTACATCCACCAACAACAAGTTCAATATTATTATTATGTAGTGATTACAACTTAATTACAATCCATAATCCTTATAGCTCAATATTTCCGTAAGTACCAACATCACACTTGGGGCACTTCCCCTTGACCCTGTCTTGTGGGTGCTGCCCCCAAACCCCTGTACAAATAATCTAGAGGGAAACAACACCAAATAAACCTATGATTTTGATTAGGCTCCACATCACAACATGAAGGAAGAGATCAAGGACTTAGTTCTTATCTTCTATGATAACACCAGTGTAATCAACATATCCAAGAATCTAGTGATGTACACCAAGACCAAGCACATTGCAATAAAATATCATATCTTAAGAGAATTGGTGCAAGACAAGGAGGTGAGATTAGAATATGTAGATAAAAAAGAATAGATTGTAGACATATTCACTAAGCCATTACCTAAGGATGCATTTTTGTATCTAAGAGGTAAGCTAGGGGTCATTCACCTATCTAAAGCTCACTAATAAGATTTTAGTGGTGCATCAACTGAGCACTTTGAAGATTAGACAAGTTGATGCAGTATTAACAGAGCAGATTACATATGAATCAATACATAAGGTACATAGAAATCACATTGATTGATTTCTTTGGTATGAGATGTCAAAGAGGGAGAGTTTTTCATATCTAAGATAAGAAATTTTGAGTCAAATATTAGAGAGGAGAGTTTTCTATCAAAGGGAGAAATTTTCATCATTGCAATTAGAGAAATCGAAGAGATTGATGTCAAAGAGAGTTCACACTAATAAAGGGAGTTCTCATGGATGAGAATTAAAATGAAACCAAGGATATTATCCTTACTTTGATTTTGCTTTAAAATTTTCTTTTCAACATGATATGTTGTGTTTCCATCAATGCCAAAGAGGGAGATTATTGGATACAATAATTTAATTATATGTTATCTTTGATGTAACACAAATATTAGGTCTTTATCGAGCAATCTGTATTGGCCAAGCTCACTTGGGCATTGAAGGAAGTTTCCTATGTAAGTTGAATATTTTAGGAAAGACAACACATAACTAGTGTTAATTGAGTTCACTTGGTTACCAAAGGAAGTTGGCATGGAACCAATGTTAACTAAGCTCACTCAATTACCAAAAGAAGTCTAAAGGAAATTCATTTATGAGTTAGTGTTAACTGACTTAGGTCAGTTAAGAAAGGATTTTCTTGTATCAGTTTATTTGATTTGATAGTTTTGTTGGTTAGTTCTATCTAACTCATGGGATGAATTTCATTTATTTGAAAGTGTATTCAAGCCAACTTGATAAGGTAAAACATATAAATATAATGTTAAGTTGTGGATTGAATTGTGAAGAATCATGGGATTGAAAAGATAAATCAAGGAAGTGAATTGGAAGGATATCCAAGTATCCAAGTTGACCAAGGTATAAAAAAAAATTTGATCAAGGAGGATCAAGTATTCAAGCTAGAACAGAGATTTGAAATCAACAAAGACAATTGCATCAGCAATCAAATCAAGTCATTGTTATTCTCTAATAATTGTAGTAGCGAATCAAATCTCCTAACAAAGTTATCCTAAAAACTATTTTACAAATCCTATAACAACATGGCATTTCTAGATTGAAGTGTCTAAAGACCTTTGACAAGGCCACTCCTGACAGGGTTACACCTAACAATGTGTTTTTAAACCTTTAATAAGGTTGGCTCCTAACAGAGCTCACTTTAGAAGAGTAAAAAATAGTAACTAGTTATAATTGGTGGTTTTCCCAAATTGGGTTTCCATGTTAAATTTTAGTATCTCTTATGTTCATTTTATTTGATTTATGATTTTTCAACTAAGTTAATTAAGGTTAAACACACTAAACATCTTAAGAAGTGATTATTTCAGTGTTTACCTAGTGATAACAATTCTTAGTGTAAGCCAAGTGTTCTTGTGTTAACCGAGTTACAACAGTATTTCAGTTTTAACAGAGTATTGATTTTTAATTATATTGACATCTTAAGGGATCTTGGATTTGTTTTTGTGGTAACCGATTAACCCCTCCCCTCTCAGTTACTCCTCTTATATTTCCAATACAAGGAAGCAACATAGAACTATAAGATTAAAGTAAATTTTTTTAAAAACAACTTTCTGCACCTATAGAAGTTGCATAGGAATAGGTTTAGGAAAAGTAGTTAAACCTAAAAATCTAGTTGTTGAGGCACTACGAGAAGAACTGGTGCTAGATAAGTATGTACAAAGAAACCACTTAGTAGATCAAATCATTGGAGATAAGGATGCTCTATTTTTCATAAGAGGGAAGGCAAGAGAGAGACTACCTATCTACTACCACAAGTTGAGCCCAAGGCTATAGAAGAAGCCTTAAATGATGAAGATTAGATAATGGTGATAGAGGAAGAAATTGAGAAAATAGAAAATAAAGAAACATGGACCTTAGTTACTTGACCATAGGAAAAGAATGCTATTGACACAAAATGGGTATACATGAATAAAATGAATGAAGATGGGGAAAGGGAGAAACTTTAATAGGACTATAGGCCTCCCTATTTTTTGGGCCACTAATCCATTCAAACATGTGTAAGAGTGAAATAGGATAATTTCCAGATATGATTCCACTTATGATCCAAATTAGATTAGCTAGAACCTAAAGAAAGAAGGGTACCAATACTAAATTTGAATTATAAAGAGGAATAAAATACAAGGAAATATATTCTTTGACCCTTAATAGGATAATGTGGATGTGAAATTGAACCAATTGCTTAAATAAATTAAATCGTTTGAATCATTAGCCAAATTAAGATATAATTCTAAGACAAAGATATGAAAAGAAATAGAATATGAAATACTCACCTTAAAATACATATAGGAAGATGTATTTTATCTTCAAAAGTTGTGGATCTAAACTATTTTTTGAATATCTGACTGCAAATCTTAGAATGAAACCTAGAAATATCCTAGTAAATATACACTGAAGGAAAAGGTCAAATGGGAAGGACATCTTATAACTAGGTTGACATAGTCTGCTGACTCTATAATGAAATTCTATAGAAACCTCCTGAGGATCAGGTTCTAAATTTGTAAGCTCCATCTAGTATCTTGCAAATAAACACATAAAATAAGGGTTTTGTGGTTTGGGTTTGATGAGGTATTTCATTGGTCAAGCCATAGGTTAAGGAATTAAGAATAAATGATAAATATAAATATAAATGACTAAAAGACAAGATAAATGTTAGGATTCACCTTGCTTAAAATTCTCACCAATAAGTATTTTGTATGTAATGTATTAAAGATCTTGAACTAGGAATATAGGGTGTCTTCACACTTTGCAATGGATCTACCATAATCCCATCATGGTGTCGTGGATATAAATATGAATCAATGAAGAAGATGATGAATTTTTTAATGTATATCTCTTCCCTTGATGGAAAAAAAAGCTATATCTTGAAGATAAAATGTTCACAAAAGACCCTTCAATGCTAGATAGAAATATTCTTGATTGAATGCTTTAAAATCTTGAATACTTAAACTCCTTAAATGAAAAAGGGTAGAAATATTGAGTTGAGAGAAAGAACTTGAGAGTTCAATTCAATATTGGAATTTAAATATGAAAATAAATCCTCAAAGTATCCTTAGATATGATTTTTTGGGTGGGAAAATAATACAAGTTGATAAGAGAGAAAAAAAGACTAATTAAACCCCTGAGGTGTTTTGGTCCTTGAGCCCTAAAATCACTAGGGATTAGGTTGACTTGGGTTGACCTAGTCTAGAATAGGTTGACCTTGGTTGACTTGGTCCTAGGGATTAAATCTAGAATGACATAAAAAGAAGAGGTTGATACCAAGAGAAATAGGGTGGAAAGAGGAAAAAGATAGGAAAAAGGGGAATCAAGCATAGGCATATCCATGGTCCAAAGAAGGCATTATGGAAAGGTTGTTAAAAGGTATTAAAAGGAAAGTGTATGCATTTTAAGATAGTAAATTTAGCCCACACTTTAGCAGGTGTATGAGCTTCCTCAAAATCATGGTAAAGTACATTACACACAAAGAAATAATCGTATCATGATCTAGGAGAAAAATCATCAAGCCCCCAAGAGACTTGAGTATTTGTCACATCCAAAATCATAATAAGAGAGATAGGAACTAGAAAAAGGAGTGTGGTTACTCACCCAATAAGGTTTGTGTGTATTATTATGAACTACAAAAATAAAAAGAAGAGGGGGAAATGTCTCTACAAAAAGGGGATGGTATTTAATAGTCTAGAAAGCATGTTGGCATTCTAGTCAACCCATGAAAGATAAGACAAATGGTCTAGAAAGTGTCTGTGGCATGCTAGTTAGTCGATTAAAGGATTCAAATTCAAGGAAACTCAATCTACCAAAAAGAAGAATCTAAGTGACCAAGGCATAAGGATGTGTGTGTCCTTATGGGACCAAAACAAGATCAGGCTTCCCAGACTGTTAGTAGTCAAGTCAAAAGAAGGGTCCAAAACAAGGATCAAGCCTCTAAAACTATTGATAATTTAGAGAGAGATCCAAAAAGAGACCAAGCCCCTAGGAACTATTAATAGTTCCCAAAAACTAGAAGGAAAGAGAGAGAGGGGTAAACAAGAAATACTAATGCATATATTTGGCTATACATTAGAAATACTAGCAAGCACTAAAGGCTGAAGTACTCCAAGATATACACCAAATACATATTTATATTCCATGGTCAAAGAGTGAGTTAAGTGTATGTCCTCACATTTAAGTGATTGCAAACACCTTAATGAGAGAAATGGCTTTAACAAAAAAGTACATACATCCACCAAAGAATGTTTCCACTATGAGATTCCAACAAGAAGAGAAATGTATCAAGGGAAATGAGAACATGACAAAAAGAGAGCACAAAGGGATCTACTAATTTTTGGATTAGTAAGACCATATTATAATATGCAATATTATATCAAGTATGCAAATATACACATTCCCTAAAGGAAGTATAACTACTACACAATGAAGGAAACAATATAAGAGTTATGAAGAGAAGTCCTTTTGGGCCAATAACATGGAGACCAAAAAGAATCAGTGCTACCATAACACAAGAAATTAAGAAATCTATACAAGATCACTAGCATGAATAATAGGACAATTAAGACATTACACATAAAAAAACATGGAAGAAAGAGATAGAAGTAGAAGAATGTTTATGAAAAGGTGATCACTTTATCCTCTTGTGCTCAACAAAGAAAAAAGGACCGTCTAAAGAAATTAAATAAAAAAACATAACAAAAACACAACATGAGAGAAAATACAAAAAAAAAACAAAAAGATTACCATGGTAAATTAAGTCCATATAAAGTATTTCACATGCCCTCCATTTTGGTCTAAAATTCTAGGGTAAGGATGGAAACTCATGAGAGGAATGACATCCATCACAATGAGTTCTAAGAAAGGACTTTGGGAGTCACTATGCTCATTAGTAGAAGTGATTGTAAGCTACACAGAAAGCATGTTAGGAAAATCATTATCCATATTAATTAATTCTTCGCCACTACTAACATGTTCATCATATAAATTATCTTTCATATCAAGATTAATAGAATAAAAAATATGAACAAAATCATCATTTTTATCCATATTCCTAGTTTTAGCTTTTTTATCTTCCTCTAAAGACTCATGCATGGTTTGATCAAAGGAAGATAAAAATTGAGATGAAATTGTTGATTGAAAAGAAAGAGAACAAGATTTGGCCTTAGCTTTAGGTTGATTTTATTTTTGACACTAATAGACATGTTGATTACGAATAGTCTTACAAGATATAGTAGGAGGATTAGGATCAACTACCATAGGTTCCAAAGAAGGAACATTAGCTATAATAGCTAAAGGAATAGATGTAGAAGGTAAAACAACTTCATAAGGATTAGATGGAGTAGGCAAGACAGGCACATGGGAATAACCCTTATGAAGACTAAGTTCCATGATCTAGGCTACTTTATGTTGATAGTTTCTAGAGATGATCATAATTATTTGGTTGTTTTTCTAGATGAAATGGCCAATAGAAATCAATCTAAATTTTTTTAATAGGACGTGATGGTTTATAAAGAGAATGATTGATAGTAATAATGTCTCCATCATGGGAAAATTTAAGGCATTAATGAATAGGAGAAGATACAACTTGTATGGAAGAAAGCCATTGAATAATAAGCTGAACTTGAAATTGATCAAAAGTAGGAATAATAATAAAGGTGGTAAAAATAACTTTTCCTGATAGAGTAATATGTAAAGTGATAGAACCTTAAGGATGATAAAGAAGACCATTACAAGTTTGAATCCACATAAGATTTGTATCATAAGTATCTCTATGGAACCCTTTATTAAAAAAGTGTTCTTAGGTGATAACATTCACAAAAAAAGGAAGGATAAACCAAAGTACCATGATAAGGAAGATGATAAACTCTAGTAGTGATGTAAAGAGGACTACTAGGTGCCTTAAACATATTAGACTGACTAAAGCTAATAAGACATGTCTGTTTAGGTTCAGGTGGAGAAGAAATCAAAGGTCAAGGTTCTAACTCAACATGATTGATCACATGATTCACTTCTTGTATCTTCTCATCATAACTAATATGGTGGTTAAAAGAAGAAGGTTGATGAATAACATTCACTATGTGTGAAGGTAAATTATTAGTATAAATATGCAAATTTTGATTAGGCAGTGCAATAGATTTATTTGTGTTATTAATTTGAGCATCAATAGATATTTCCTTAGAGTCAATAAGGTCTTGAATGATATTCTTCAAACCATAAAACATTTGAGTATCATGACCTCATTGATGATGATATTGATGTAAAGAATTTGAATCAAAAGATTTAGGCATGGATTCCTAGGATCAACAAGATGAATAGGAGGGAGATTTAAAAGTCCAACATCAATCATTTTAGTCATCACCTTAGACAAAGGATCATATAATTTAGTATAATACTTATAGTTAGGATGATATAAAAAGGAAAAAGTAGTTGTACCTCTAGATGTAGTATCAACTTTATCAACAATTATATTTGTAGAATTGATGGTGATGAAATTATAAGGTTTATAAAACTTGTTTGAATATATGATGACATCACTCTTATCACTAGAAATAGGAGCCATTGGTATAGAGCTCCCAATTTGACTCACTTATAGTAGATAATGGTGAATCACTATACATAGATGTAAAAAGGAGGTATAATTTGAAGAATCTTATCTAATGCCTTTTTTTAATTAGAAATAAAGATGCATTGAAATTCATGATTAGGCACAGGGTAAAAAATCTAAGCATACAAATGTTTAAATCTACCAATAAATCCACTAACTTTCTCTTTAACATGCTACTTACAATGAATTAAATTAGTTAAAGAAATCTATGGACCAATATTATTATGAAATTATTGAATGAAAGCATTAGCAAGAGTTTGAAATGAATCAATAGAATAAGGAGGTAGAGAGAAATACCATTTCAAGGCTCTATCCCTAAAAGTACATAGAAATAACTTAGCTATAAGCCTACAATCATCAAAAAATTACTATATATAATCTAAGAAGTTTAAACATAAATGAGGAGATCTCCCTTACCATTATAAGTCTCAAGGCAAGGTACCTCAACATTTTTTGGAATAAAAACATTAGTGATATCTAAAGAAAGGGGATTATCAATGTCACATGTAGGAATATT
The DNA here is from genome assembly GCA_028749045.1 of Cupressus sempervirens. Classification (NCBI taxonomy): domain Eukaryota; kingdom Viridiplantae; phylum Streptophyta; class Pinopsida; order Cupressales; family Cupressaceae; genus Cupressus; species Cupressus sempervirens. Next base: position 403,543,660 of record CM053785.1, read on the forward strand.
GTACTTAGATCAAGTTAAATGAGCAAGTTGTTGTAGTAAAGAAGTCACAATTTGAACCAAGGTATGAATGATAGAATCAAAAGAAACACTAGTAGGAAAAACTATGCTAGATGAATTATTAAAGTTATAAGAGGCAAAATGAATATATAAAAATTTCCATGAAGGATTAGAAGGAATGGGTAAAGGGTTAGAATAAGTAAAAGAAATCACATTATATGAAGGTAATGGATAAGGAATAGAATTAGGTAGAACACTCTCAAGAAGCAAAAGGCTAGGAAGAACAACACTTAAAGGATTTCAAACTTATGTAGAAGTAGGCATAAGAGGAGGAGCATATGTAGGTATGCTAGAAAGAGTGGTAGAAATTGGAATAGAAGGTTCAATGGTTGTGGAAGGAGAAGGATATCCTAACTCTTGAGAATATTCCATCAAAGACTTATCATGAGTATTAATATGGTGAGATATACCATGCAATATATAAATACTATTACTATCATTGTTAACAATCTTCTTAAGAGATTCAATAGAATAAAACACTATCGAGCTTTCGAGCTTCTTAATTTCTTGAGCAAGCCAAGTTTCCAATTTATCAAATTTATGAGAAAGCTTATCAACTTGTGAAGGAGTAATTACTAGGGCATCATCTTTATCATGGGATGAGTGAGAATAATTATGCTCCATTATAGGATTAAGGTTGTGAGAAAATATGTGAGTGTCATCATGAGTCCTAGGAAGAAAAGAGGAATCATGATCAAAGGAGCCCATGAGTCTATGAATTTGCCTAATGAGAATGCTATAGGTTGTAATTCTTGTAATTAAGCTTGTAAAAGAAGAGATGACATGAGGAAAAAAATAATGAGATTTAACCATGCAAAGATAATAAAGAAAATAAAAGAGAGATCTAACCACATACAAGATAGCCAAATCTAACTCTATGATTATAGAGGGAAAGGAGTTCATCAAAAAGGAAGGTAAACACCTAAAAAAATCTATCACCAAAAAGAAAGGGGCACAAATTGAGTTCACCAAAAGAATATAAATACCCAAAACAATTTAACACTAAAAAGAAGGGGGACTAAATACCCAGAAATAATCTAACACAAAAAAGAAGGGGGGACTCATTGGGTTCACAAAAAGAAGGTAAAGACCCAAAATAATCTAACACCAAAAAGAAGTGGGCACTCATCTAGTTCACCAAAATGTTTAGGGGAAAAGGGAGGAACTTTAATAGGAATGCAGGTCTTTCTATTTTTCAGGCCACTACGCCATTCAAATATTTGTATAAGGGAAAGAGGAAAATTTCCACATATGATCTAAATTAGATTAGCTAGAACCCAAAGAAAGAAGGGTGATAGTACTAAATTTGAGTAATTAAGAGGAATGCAATACAAGGGAATGTACTCTTCAGCCCTTAATAGGATAATGTGGATATAAAATTGAACCAATTACTTAAATAAAGTAAATCTAGATTCTATGTGTGTACAATTAGCCCAATTAAGATATAAATCTAGGGTAAATATGAAAGTAAATAGAATATGAAATAATCCTAATTGAAATGCATAGAGAAAGATGTATTTTAGCTCCAAAAGTTACATATCTAAAATCTTTTTTGAATATCCAACAATAAATATTAGACTAAAATGACAAAAGGAATGCGATTCAGGAGAATCTTGGGTCCTTGAAAAATCTTGCATCAACCAAAATATTTCTTTTTCTATACCAATTCTCTATTCATGAAGTAGTTTTTGTTTCTTTTGGTTTCATGTTATGCTTAGTTTAGATCATGTTGAGGACCTATTGTAGATCCTTGTGGTATGTGCACACATCCTGACATTTCATACTCTTCAAGTTTTGTATCATTATTTATAGTATTTGTTTCCTGCAATTTTCATATGGTTAGTGCGTTGCTTCTTTTGGGAAGTTTCCTACATTCAGGTGGCATCTTGCACAATTGGGAACTAAATCCTACTTGTGTTTGGACCTATTCCTAATACCATATGATCTTATGTTGTTATTTTCTTGTGTTTTGGTTTACTCGTCCAAGACTAGAGCTATAATGTAATTAAATGCCTGACTAGCTAACTTGTGGCTTAGCTAGCTATAAATGAAGCTTGGTGAGATATAGGAAATCATCATCTTAGATATAAGAAGATAGAATATGTGAACTTGGACTCTAATTTTTTAATTATCGTTATATATGGTTGTAACCCAAAAAGCCTCACAACCAGACATGTTGTTTTCTTTATATGTTAAGTGAAATAATTATACTATTGATCTATTGCATATGGCCTCATGTTCCCTATTTATTTTTTGAGTAAAGCTTCTATTTGTAACTTTGAGCAAGGGTGTTAGTAAGTTTAATTTTGGTTATTACTTCTTACCCCTGCCCACTTTGTGTCAGGTGGTATTAGAGCAAGGTTATCCTTCCTTGTGAATTTGACATCATGGACAACCTTATTGGATTGGTTGTAGGGTGGAAGATCTAAAGGCCAACCTATAACTTGAAAAAGATTATGATCTTATAGGAACTATTATCTAGATGGTTCATGGTAGAAGGAATCTAGATAATTCCATAATAGACATGTTGAGGTAGATTGCAGTGAGACTTGAAGATGTTGAGATAGCCTAGAGAAGAGGTGTACATCTTGAAGATATTAGTGATGATGATGAATTAACATCTAAACCTAATCTTGAACCCAAGGTTGAATGAGATGAGGAAAGGCTTTTGAGAGTTTTGTCTAGGGCCAACTCTACACCAGATGTGGAAGTTTCTTGTTATAATGGAAGACTTGAGACTAATGTAGTATTAGATTGGATATCTAAGATGGATAAATATTTTGAGTATGAAAATATCCTTGATAATAAGAAGGTTAAGATAATAGTTACCAAGTTGAAGGGTCATGCTTCACTTTGGTGGGATCATTCACACATGGAGAGACAATATAGAGGAAAAGAAAAGATCAATACATGGGTGAAGATGATTGGAATATTGAAGAAGAAATACCTTCATGTAGACTACCAATTTAACCTATTGAGAAGAATGCAAAATCTAAGACAAAAGGACATGAGTGTGAAAGAATGTACTAAGGAATTATAAAAATTGGATGTTGGATTTGGACATGTGGATAATGAAGTTGAAAAGGTAGAAAGATACCTAAATGGTTTTAGGATATAAAAGATGAGATCAAATATGTTAATATGGATAGTATAGAAGAAGCCTATCATTACACCTTGAAAGAAGAAGAAATATTGATGAAGAAACATAATCAAAGGCAAAGAGGAGGAGGTGGAATATTTGAAAGAAGTAGAGGCATAACCTATGGAAAAGGTGGTAGATCTGACAATACAATGCAAGACAAAGAGAAGATATAATGGAAAGAAGAACCTACTATCAAAAGAGGTTATTACACTAGAGGCAACTATACTAGTTACTCTAGGAATAATAATGATGGTAAAAGAGAAAAAAAAATCTTGGTTTAAAGGTACATGTTTCAAAAGTGGAGAAGAAGGACATAAAGCTTTTGAATGCAATAGTTCTAGAAAGAAGATTGGAGGTAGAAGTAGAAATATTTTGTCTTGGAAAGAATTTGCTGAAACATATAATGAACCTGAGCATGATGAGAATCTGGTGATAAGAATAATTTTGTGGAATGAAAATCCTAAAGAAGAACTTTTTTGGAGAAGAATTTTGTTCAAGACCATATGTAACATCACTTGAAAATGTTGCAAAGTAATCAATGATTGTAGAAGTTCTGATAATTTGGCATCTAAGGAGCTAGTTAACAAGTTATAGTTGCAAAGATTGAGACATACTAAACCATATCATGTTTCTTGGATCCAAAAGGAGCATAATTTACTTGTAAGTGAGAAATTCCTTGATAAGTTCAAAATTGGGAATTACCATGATGAAGTATCATTTGATATTATGCCTATGAATTGTTGTCATATTCTTATGGGTGGACCTTATCAATATTATAGAAAAGCTTTTCATAATGGTAGATTTAATTGATATTATATTTAGGTTGATAGGAAGAAGAAGATCTTGTTACCATTGGTATAGAATCTCAATGAGAACTACCATACCATAGTTAGAGTATGTTTGGTTAAAGGAACACAATTTGCTAAGTTTGTGACATAGACTAACTTTTCTTTTTCTTTGATTCCTTGAAAGATTGAGAAACATGAAGAATTAGAACATGTACCTAGGCTTGAATCTTTTTTGGAATAGTTTCAAGAAATTATTTATGATAATGTACCTAATGGTTTACCCCCTATATGAAGCACACACTATTGTATGGATTTAATTCTTGGAGTTAGTTTTCCTAATAAAGTACCACATAGGTTTAAACCTTCTAAAAATAGTGAGTTGAATAGATAAGTTCAAGAATTGATTGAAAAAGGATTGATTAGAGAAATTTGAAGTCCTTCTACAATACCTACTATGTTATCACCAAAGAAGAATTGAGAATGGAGAATGTGCACTAATTCTAGAGCTAGTAATAAAATAGTGAGTTGAATAGATAAGTTCAAGAATTGATTGAAAAAGGATTGATTAGAGAAATTTGAAGTCCTTCTACAATACCTACTATGTTATCACCGAAGAAGAATTGAGAATGGAGAATGTGCACTGATTCTAGAGCTAGTAATAAAATCATAGTTGATTGAAAATTAGCTATCATCATATCATAATTAGAGAAGGATATGATTAGAAAAATTCTTTAAAGACTAATTAAGGTGTTTATGAATGGTTGGTTATGCCTTTAGGTTTAACTAACACACCTAGTACTTTCATGAGGCTGACGAATGAAGTTTTGAAGAGATTCTTGGGAAAATTCATGATTATATATCTTGATGACATTATAATATTCAATAAAACTAAAGAAGAGAACCTTGATCATATTAGGCAAGTATTTGTGTATCTTGGTTTTGTAATTTCAATTGATGGATTTTTTGGTGCACAAAATTGTTGGTTGACTTCCTATGAGCTTGCCTACTTGATGCTAGGAAACTCAACACAATTTTAGTTAATAAAGAAGATTGAATTTTAACTTTATTCAATCTCCATAATTTAGGCTCTACAAGACCTAAGTTTTTGTACCTTAACTTGTGATGAAGTAATGATTGTGATTGTAGATTCAACAATGCTCTTGAGTTGGAAAAATTTCTCAAGGGGAAATTGATTATAATAAAAAAATGTTTGTAATAAAGGGGGGGTTTTTGTAATAGTACATGAAAGTGAGCTGATACTGATTATTTACCTTCCATAAAGTCATCCTCAAGTTTCAAATTTTGATATGACTAGTGCTTTCAAAATTGGAGGAGAAAGTCAACTTTAACAATTGCTAAATAAATATTGTCTTAGAGACAGACACACCACCATCAACTGTTGAGAAACCAAACTAAGAGATTTTAACAAACCCTAAATAATTGAATTTAACTTCAAGACAAAGGCTAATTACACAAAAAATACATAAGCATATGAGTTTTTTTCCCAATATTTTTCCTCAATTTTGTTTCACAAATAGTATAAATCCAAGAGAAATTTAAATTCAGCAAAATCAATGACCAATTCCCAATCTCTCAGAAAAGAACATGATATATTTTATTAATTCAAAAAATGAGGTACAAATGGGTTGTAACAAGTTGTAGTATCTATTTTTTTTATGCATGCCTATATTCATACAGTCTATATTTCTTTTTCTATCTCTATCTCCCCATATCTATATAAGGCCCTAGTATCCTTTCTTATAGAACATGAAAGGGTGCAAAAATCTTCAGGTTTGTACATCCTAACTAACTAAAAACTAACCAAAAATTTTTATGGATTAATTATAGTTAAAAATAGATTTATAATTATCTCATCATATGGATAATTATTCCAAGTGGTTGGTCGCTTCCTCATCTAACACTCCAACAAGAATATTCAAAGCTTCCCCTTTTTCCTCTTCCATCAAGATCTCATGGTAGTCACTCAAGTTTTAGGCATATGCTATCCAAAAATCCCATATAGTTGCATACATGTTGTTGTTGACATCATTGGCCTTCTTTAGTTAGTGCCAACCCAGGTTGCATGATCGGGAGAGGTATTGCATTCTTGTCACATAATTGCATTGGTAAACTGATATCTTTTTCCCTGCAAAACAAAGACGCAAAATTGCACAAGAATTTTTTATTATAAAAGAATAAACTTACTAAATTCCATTATATCTATGATCAAAGAAGAATAAATTTAATGACCATATTTCCTTCAAATCCCTAGTATGAGCCATCCTCAATTAATTTCATACTTGAGAGAAATTGGATGAATGAAATAAATCCTTGACATAAGCTCATTTTCTAGTTAATTATTAAAATAAATTCTCCTTTATAATTATTAGAATTATGGAATGTCAGAGAATTATTGGCATCAAAATTGCAAAATCAGATACCAAAGACATCTTCCTTGTCGAATTCATGAAATCTAAACACAACTGGAAGTCTTGTTCTAAAATTGTGAAATTAGAGAATCACAAGAGAATTAGTTCTAAAATTACAAAATCTGAGTCTGAGAATTTCATATATCCCAAAATCATGAAATCAAAATGTTGTTTAGGGCTAGATTGAGATTTTGCAAAACTTGGCAAGAGCACTCAAATTTTGAGCTTCCATCAGGCTTGAAGATGGATCTTGAAAAGGTAAAAGATATTCTTGATTGGCCTACACCTAAGAATGTTGGAGAAGTAAGATCATTTCATGGATTGGCAAGTTTTTATAGAAATTTTATCAAGAATTTAAGTTCAATATGTAATACTATGACTCAAACAATGAAGGGATCAAAAAGGATTTCAAGTGGACACATGGAGCACATGAGAGTTTTGTAACATTGAAATGAAGAATTGTAAAATTACTTATACTTGCTTTTCCTAATTTCAATAAAGTTTTTCAAGTTTAATGTGATGTTAGTGGAAGTGCTATTGGAGCTATTCTGAGTCAAGAAGGAAGATGCACAACTTTCTTTAGTGAAAATTTGAATGATGCTAACAAAATATATTCATTCTATGATCAAGAATTCTATGCTATTGTTCAAGCTCTGAAGAAATAGAGACATTATTTGATGCCTAAATATTTTGTGTTGTACACTAACCATAAAGCTTTGCGGTGTAAGGGAAGTCAAAATAAGTTGAATTAGAGACACATGAAGTGGGTATATTATTTGTAAAAAAAATCATTTTCATTGAAGAATAAGAATAAACAAAGTTGTTAATGTTGATGCAAGAGCGTCTTAGGTTGGCTTGTAATCTTGCACTTTTGTCCATTCTGCTAGTTGTTACCGAGTTCCAATTATTGCCAAGCATTTAGTTGATGTCGAGTTCTTAGTTACTACCAAGTGATCCTTTGGTTTCTGAGTAATCCTTTGGTTTCTAAGTGATCCTTTGATTGTTGAGTGATCCTATGGCTACTGAGTTCTCTATGGTTGCCAAGTTCTTTATGGTTGCTGAGTGTTGGAGGATGCCAAGTTTGTAGTAGTTGCTAAGTGATTCCTTTGGATGCCGAGTACAAGTATTTTTTGAAGTCTTCATTTTTTGAGTAGTCTATGTCTAGTTCCAATTTGGGTTGACCTTTGTTGCATTTAATTTTGGTATAGGTAGTTATTATGAGCCGACTTGTGGCTATGCATGAATTTAATATAAAGTTTAGTTTGTGATAGGTCAACCTATGGCCACACAAGTATTTAAGGAGGTCTAGGATTGAGTTTTGGGGAAGGAGAGAGGTTTTTTTTTCAGTGGAAAAAACTTAGAGAGTTTTTGAAAGAGTAGAGTAGGTGCCTAGAAATATGAATTGATGTTCAATCACAGATCTAAGAATTATATCTGTTCTGGCCATATCCCAAAAGGCCTTATAGTTGGGCATGTATGATGATTATTTGATGAATATATAAAAAAAAATTTCTCTCTCCTTGGTGTTTTTCTTATGTTGTGTTAACTCTTGTAGGGTGGTTTGGATATTTAGGTGTGTCTTTGGCCCTAGTTATTTTGTTTTCTCCTTGCACTAGGTGGTATTAGAGCTCAAGGTTTTCCCTTGTGGTGATTCAATCATGTAGAACCATAAGTGAATTTGGTTGTGGGGTAGTAGATCTATGGATTTCACCTACAACTTGTAGAGGGTTATGATCTTGTAGGGACTTGATTTGTAAAGATGGTTTGAGGTAGAGGAAATGTTGATGATGCAATATTGGATACATTGAGATAGATTACATCCAGATTAGATGTTGTGGAGATAGCCCAAAGGAGAGGAGCACATCTTCATAATGTAACTAATGATGAAGCTATAATGCCCTACCAAGGGATCCAAAAGAATTAACCTAAAGTTTTCCTAAGTTTTCCAAACATTTTTTTTAAAAGAAAGAATAACATACACATCAAACATAATGTAGTGGAAGCAATAACACACAATCATATATAATCAAACATAAAAGATTACATTCCTTAAGAATCCAAAGATGTTCAATCACATTTAAATTTAAATAACACTAAGTTTAATAAATACCACATCCACATGAAAGAATAATTATAAGTCCAAGTCCATTTAAATAATATACATCTATTCTAAATGCCTCCTGGCAATAAAATTCAAAATGCACAATCATCCACTGTACATGTCACAAGGTATGAAAGGTTAAAAGGATATACATTTATAAAAATAGGTTACCTCATCTCTTTGAGATCCATGAAACAAATACAATACAATAAGTGAAATCATCCATCATAAAGATATAACCGTCCATCATAAAGATATAACCATCCATCATAATACACAAAGATAGAATGAAAGGAAAAGAAGACAAAGAATTCTAGCCATGGCATCAATGGATGGATCTCAATGGTAAGAGTAAAAAGCACTACCACCCAACCACGTGGTAAACCAAAAAGGCACACTCCCACCATACTAAGGAGATAGTCTCAAGTCCCAAACATGATATCAATTCAAAAAAAATCAAAAGTAATATCTAATTCAAGGAAACTCTAAAAATAATCTAACTCAAAGGTTCCAAGATAAATTGACATCTAGACCCAGAGGCAAACACAAACACATAGGAAAATTACTATGTAAGTGGGCAAGTGTCATTGTATGAACCAATACTAGAGTTACCCTAGTAGTCTAACTTGACCTTGACTCCCCAGTGACTCTTTGCGGCGCTAGTATCCTCTCACATTGACAAGGCATAATAACGATGCATGATCACAACCAAGCTTTCTCTCTACTCCCATCCTAGTCTATACTAGAACTCAAGGCATGGGTGAGAACATACAAATACTCTTATTAGGCTCATTTTAATCTCATTTAGTGTAGTGTTTTCACTTATTAAACAACTTATAATGGGTTAACCTAGCAGCCACTTAGGGCCCCAACCTCCATTGCAAGCCACTTCTTGACATTACATATAGATAACCTACCCTAGGCTCATAAAATCACAAATCAAATAATCATAATATTTCCTTCAGTTCAATACAAGTGACTAGAAAGAATCAAAAGATAAATCACAATAACCCATTAGTTCTCTACAAGCAACTGGAAAGTATCCCAAAAATATTGATCGAAGACTCAAAATGGTTAAGTCAAGTATATCATAAAATTCATCTTGTTATCCCACAATAACACTAAAAATAATAACCAACAATATAATAAAACTCATCATAGAGCATGCCAACACATTGCCATGGTTGAGTTTAAAAGATCAAGATCAATTCAACATAATACCACAATCACAAAACTCCCAAGCATCTAGTAGACATCCTAAAATTGGTCAACACTCTAGTCAACCCAAATCCAAAGCATAGATAACATACATATAACAATGTAGGTTTCATAGTTTGGTTTGATTTTGAAAACACGTGGTTGAGTTAAAAGTAAAGTTTCAGTTTTCGTTTCAATGTATGTTTCAAGTAGATAAAACCCACAATTCACCTTTACAATTAACCCATTATTACATTTAAATAATTGCACAATTACCCCTATTCAATTTGAAATCAATTATTCCAAATAATTTAAGGGTAATTATTTGTTTAATATTATCAAAAATAATACTTGTCGATTTTTAAATAATCTATGATTTTATTAAAATTGGTATTATTTAATAATAATGATTAATTAATTTTAAAACTCCATTAAATAACTTTATTACCAATTAAAATTAATTAAATTATAATTAATTTAATTAATTAATAATTATATAACTATATTAATATCTTATTAATTACCAGATATTAATAATTAATAAACAAACTTATTAATAAACATTATTAATTATTAATAAAATTTTATAAAAATAAAATAAAAATAACCCATGCATATTCTTTTAAAAGCCCATCAACTTTTATCGCCCTTTGGCTGTCGTAGGTCTGCGGACTTATGGCCATGACCTTGATAGTAGACTATCATGCAGACCATTAATGGCCATCGACAGTACACTACCATAGCAAGGTTCAATGGTGGGAGGTGGGGTTTGGTGGCCCGCCTCCCCACCAACATTTAATATATATATTGTTTTTATTTATTTATCTTTAAAAAAAAAAACCCCCTAGAAAAATATTTTTAATATAAATAATTTTTTAATAAAAATTCTAGCAATACCTTCATAGGAAAAATATGACCCATCAGCTGAATTTTAAATTTTAAATTTCCTTTTTAATTCTAAAACCTCTCTTGATTTAAATTTAAATTTTCAAATCTACTAGACAAGGGTTCTACTGATAATTTAATTCTCATGTATATAGAAGATATTCGATATGAAAGAATAGAAGATCCAGAATAAAAGATTGAAAGATTCATGCAACAAAATTTGGAAAATAGATTTCAACAATTACGAAGAAGACATGAATAATAAATGATGTAAATAACTATGTGAATCAAAACACAAGAATCTACCTAGATTTTGATGCTAAAATCGCAATGCCCAAAATATTTGTGCGAGAAATTTCTTCTCTCAAAACCTTCTCTCTAAAAGATTCCTTCTCCAAAAATTCATGATCCCTCAAAAATGAACCCTCAATTATTGATAAGGAGTTCTATCCTAAATTTAAGGGCACTAATTGTGTGATCACCTGAGATCACTCCTTGCTTACCACTCTTTAACTCTTTATTAACATTCTTTTATGTTTTCATGCATGTTTATTGCAATATGAAATATTTTTATTTAAATTCCACTGGCTTCTCTTTTTAATTAATTTATTAAATTTTAATCTCATGCATAATTTATGCAATCTTAAAACTCTTTAATAAATTAATATCTTTTCCATTCTTTAATTTATTTTCAAAATGTTAATAAATAAAATATTTATTAACTTAAGTAATAATACTATCTAGCATTTATTTAAAAATGGACTACTAAATATATTATTATTAAATTAAATAAATATTATCATGTTCTAAAATTAAACTTATAATTTTATCTTTAAATTGAATTCTTTTTATTTAATTAACCTCCCAATTAACTAAATATAATTAAATATTAAAAATATCATAATAATTTTCCATTAAATTAAATCAGTAATTTAATCTTTTAATTAGACTTAATTAATAGAAAAATCATCGAAGACTTATAGGACAAAATACGAAAACTCATCATAGAAAAACACATACAAGATCAAACTAAAGGGTTATAATCATGAATTTACATCATACGATGCATTCGAAAGGTAATCAACTCAGATACTTGTCCTAATTTTCTAGGACAAATGGGTTTAAAGGTTAGGATTTGGACTCTACCTAGTACCTACAATCTACATAAAATCCATGCATGTACAAACACATTTATACTAAGCTAAACAGGTAATGATAGGAAGTGATTCATCATGTAGATCTTGACTAGTAGGTGACTACGAATCCCTTCTTTAACCACATCAGAAACATCATACATAAAGAAAATATTTACACACATCATAAACATGTATTATGGGGTAAGTATCCATAATAAAACATGTATAATAATCCATCTGACTAATCATCATCAATAATCGAGTCACTGTAATAATCGTCATCATGCATACATGAAGTAAATAGTACCAAGTAGTCTCATCATAAAATCAACTAAATATGAAACAATATTTGATAATCTCAAAGATAATGCTACTAATTGTCAAGCATAAAATTGGCCTAAAAGAGTTTGACAATAATAATAAAATGCAAACTAGGGGCAAGCACTACAGAAGCAGTAGCACCAAACCCTAATCCAGAACTTGAAGAAGACCAAGATGAAGCAAGGTTGTTGAGGGTGTTGTCTAGGGAAAATTGAAAACCTATTATAGAAGTAGTTCCTTATGATGGAAAGTTGGACACCAATGTTGTGTTGGATTGGATCTCTGATATGGAGAAGTTCTCTGAGTATGAAAATACTCCTAATAATAGGAAGGTGAAGATTGTAGTTACTAGATTGAAAGGACATGCCTTACTGTGGTGGGAGCATTTGTAAACTGATAGACAGAGGGTAGGAGAGAAAAATATCAAAAATTTGGTGAAGATAGTGAGCAAGGCAAAGAAAAAATTCCTCCCTACTAATTACCAAGTTAGCTTGTTGAGAAAGATGAAAAAATTGAGGCAAAGAGACATGAGTGTGAAGGAGTATACTAAAGAATTCTATAGATTGGACATCAGATCTAGAGATGTGGATGATGATGTTGAAAAAATTGCAAGGTACATAAATGGGTTAAGATCTTGAATTCAAGATGAAATAAGTTTTTTGAAACTAGAAAGTGTGGAGGAAGCATACCAATATGCCTTGAAGGCTAAGGAGATCTTGACAAAGAAGCATGAACAAGAACAAAGAGGCAAAGGTGGTAGATTCTAGAGAGGTAGAGGTAGATCTTATGGAGAAGGTGGTAGATCTAGAAATTTTGTGCAAGATAAGGGCAAATCTGAATGGAAAAGTAATGATAAAGACAAGACTAAGTGGAAAGGTGGTATTTCTTACTGAGAAAGAGGTAATTCATATTCTAGAGGTAGTTTTCATGGTAATTGTTTCAAATGTGGTAAAGAAGAACATATATCTTTTGAATGTAGATCCTCTAAAAGTAGGCAAGGTAACAAAAATTCTATGATTCAAGGAGATGATGAGGGTCCACCAAGTGGACCTAAGGTTGGAGAAAATTTTATGGTGAGAAGAACCTTATGTAATAATAGAAGTGATGAGGAACCTATTTTGAGAAGAAGGCTTTTCAAGATCAGATGTAAGGTGGTTGGAAAATGCTGCAAGGTGATCATTGATAGTGGAAGTTTGAAAAATATGGCATCAAAAGAGTTGGTTACAAAGTTGCAGTTACAGAGGCTAAAACATCCCAAACCTTATCATGTTTCATAGATCAAAGGTGAGCATAATATATTGGTAAGTGAGCAATGTGTTGTGAAATTCAAGATTGGACATTATTTTGATGAAGTTTTGTGTGATATTATGCCTATTGATTGTTGTCAAATTTTGTTGGGTAGACCTTGGCAATATGATGGATATGTTGTACATGATGGAAGATTGAATCAATATATCTTTTGGTAAATGGGAAGAAGCAAATATTTCTGCCTTTGATTGAAAGTTCATAAGAGATCAGTTGTATTGCAACAAAAGTTTGCATGGTTAATGGAAAGAAATTTGAAAAGGAAGTAAAGAACAATCAAGTTTGTTTTGCTATAGTTCCTAGAGGATTGAGTGTTGGTAGTAATGACCAAGTAACAAAAGTTGGTAACAACTGAGCGATAGCAGATAGTGGTAGTTGAGTATAAGAAGAAATTGTAGAATTGTTGAATGAGTATAAAGAGATTGTTGCAGAGGATATAATTGATGGTTTACCTCCAATGAGAAGTATAAGTCATTGTATGGATCTAACTCCTGGAGCTAGTTTTCCAAACAAAGGACCATATAGACTGACACCTATAGAGAATGAGGAACTTAATAAACAAGTGCATGATTTGTTGTAGAAAGGTTTGATCAAAGAAAGTTTGAGTCCATGTGTTGTACCTATTGTATGGGCACGTAAAAGAATGGAGAGTGGAGAATGTGTACTGATTCCAGAGCCATTAACAAGATCACAGTGAAATATAGGTTTCCTATACCAAGGATGAATGACATAATGAATCCTTTGAATGGAAAAAATTATTTTACCAAGATTGATTTGAAGAGTGGCTATCATCAGATCCGAATCAAAGAAGGTGATGAATGAAAGACTACTTTTAAGACAAGAGATGGTTTGTATGAATGGTTGGTTATGCCTTTTGGTTTGACTAATGCACCTAGTACTTTCATGAGGTTGATGAATGAAGTTCTAAAAATATTCTTGAGTAAGTTTGTGATTATTTATTTCAATGATATTCTAATATTTAGAAAGAATAAGGAAGAACATCTTGAGCATATTAGACAAGTATTGCAAAGATTGAAAGAGGAAAACTTGATGATTAATCTTAAAAAGTGATCTTTTATGCAAGAGGAGATTGTGTATTTAGGATTTTTGATTTTAGCTGATGGTTTGAGAATGTATCTAGAGAAGGTTAAAGCAATTTTTGAATGGCCTACACCTAAGAATGTGGGTGAGGTAAGATCTTTTCATGGTTTGGCTAGTTTCTACAAAAAGTTCATAAGAAATTTCAGTTTCATTTGTAATGCTATGATTGAGACAATGAGAGGAGCTAAAAGGGAATTCAAGTGGACACATGGAGCTGATAAGAGTTTTGAGACATTGAAACAAAAGGTTGTTCAGTTTCCTATATTGGGTTTGCCTAATTTCAACAAGGTATTTCAAGTTAAATGTGATGCTAGTGGTAGTGCAATAGGAGCTGTATTGAGTCAAGAAGGTCAACATGTTGCTTTCTTTAGTGAGAAGTTGAATGATGCTAAAAGGAAGGATTCTATGTATGATCCTAAGGAGTTTGTGTTGTATACTGATCATAAAGCTTTGCAATACTTAGGAAGTCAACATAAATTGAATCAGAGACATATGAAGTCGCTTGAGTACTTGTAGAGTTTCACATTTTTTATCAAGCATAAGAGTGGAGTTACTAATAAAGTTGATGATACATTAAGAAGAATACATTCTTTATTGACTGAGATGAAGGTTGAAGTTCTTGGTTTTGATGAAAAGAAAGAGTTGTATGATATTGACCCTAATTTTTTTGAAGCATGGAGAGAGTGCCTAGCACCAAATCTAGAAAATCACATCAATAAGTATGATGAGTATTTCATTTAAGAAGGTATGTTGTTTAAAGTTATTCAGTTGTGTATCCCTAGAAGTTTTATGAGAGTTAATTTCATTAAGGAAAAAAATAGTGGTGGATTGGTTGGACATTTTGGAATTGATAAGATGTTGAGTTTTCTAAAAGAGAAGTATTATTTGCCACAAATGTATAAGGATGTTAAAAAAATTTATGGATATTTGTTGAGTTTTTCAAGTTGCAAAGGGAGTAAGTTAGAGTAATGGTTTGTATACACCTATTGTTGTTCCTGAGAAACCTTGGAGTCACATCGGTATGGATTTTGTTCTTAGATTACCTAAGATAGTAAAGGTGTATGATTCTATATTTATTATAGTGGATAGATTTTCTAAGATGGCTCATTTCATATCATGTAAGAAGACATTAGATGTCGAGCATGTTGATGAACTCTTCTTTAAAGAGATTGTGAGATTGCATGGACTACCAAGAAGTATTATTTCTGATAGAGACAGTAAGTTTGTTGGTTATTTTTGGAAGACTTTGTGGAGGAAGATGGGTATTGAGTTGAAGTTTAGTTCTACATTCCATCCATAGATAGATGGATAGACAGAGGTTGTGAATAGAAGCTTGGGTAATTTGCTAAGATGTTTGGTTGGAGATAAACCAATTAATTGAGAAGTAGTGTTAGCACAAGCTAAGTTTACATATAATAATTCTGTGAATAGGAGTACAAGGAAGACACCTTTTGAGATTATTACTATAATGCAGCCTAGAGGAGTATGAGATTTGAGGGATGTTGTTAATGAAGAAAAGAGAACTGTTTTAGGTGAAGCATTTGCTAATTTTATGGTGTCTTTGCATAAGGAAGTCAAGTTGAGGTTTGAACAAAGTAATTAGAAGTATAAGAAGAATGCTGATAAGTCTAGAAGACATCATGATTTTGAAGTTGGTGACAAGGTGATGGTTCATTTGAAGAAAGGAAGATTTCTAGTTGGAACATATAGTAAGCTAAAGATGAAGAAGTTTGGACCTTGTAAGATCTTAAAATATTTTGATAGTGGTAATGCTTATGAAGTTGAGTTACCTGATGACATGGATATATCTACTATATTCAATGTTGTTGATTTATATAAGTATCATGAGTCAAATGATGAAGTTGTTGTATCAGATGATTATCCTAAGAAGCTAACTGAAGAAGTTGAACAGATATTAGATCAGAGAATTGGCAAGAACACAAGAGGAAAATACTACTATGAATATTTGGTGAAGTGGAAGAATAGACGTAGTGAAGATGCCTCATGGATTTCTTAGTCTGAGTTAGATTCAACTCAAGTTGTGAAATCTTAATGATTTAGGTGAATCATTTCTTCTAATCCTAGTTGTCTATATGTAGGAGCATCCTAGGTTGCCTTGTAATCTTGCACTTTTTTTCATTCTGCCAGTTGCTGTTGAGTTCTAGTTATTATTGAGAATTTAGTTGATATTGAGTTCTTAGTTACTATTGAGTGGTCCTTTAGTGTTGAGTGATTCTTTGGTTGCTGAATGATGCTTTGATTTTTGAGTGATCCTTTGGCTATCAAGTTCTCTATGATTGTTGAGTTCTCTGTGGTTGCCAAGCATTGAAGGATGTTGAGTTCGTAGTAGTTACTAAGTGATTCCTTTGATGTCAAGTTTGTGTAGATGTTGAGTGCCAGTATTTTGCAAAGTCTTCATTTTCTAAGTAGTCTATGTTTGGTTTCAATTTGGGCCAAGCTTTGTTGCATTTAATTTTTGTATACATAGTTATTGTGAGCCAAATTATGGCTATGCATGAATTTAATGTAAAGTTTAGTTTGTGACAGGTCAATCTATGGCCACACAAGTATTAAAGGAGGTTTAGGATTGAGTTTTGGGGAGGGAGATAGGTTTTTTTTTGGTGGTAAGAACTTAAAGAGTTTTTGAAAGAGTATGATAGGTGCCTAGAAATCCAAATCGATGTTTGATCATCGATTTGAGAATTGTATTTGTTTTGGCTGTAACCCAGAAGGCCTTATAGCTGGGGATGTATGATGATTATCTGATGAATATATAAACATTTTGTTTTCTCTCTCCTTGGTGTTGTTCTTGTGTTGTTTATTTTGTTGTGTTAACTCTTGCAAGGTGGTTTGGATAGCTAGGTGCACCTTTGGCCCTAGTTATTTCATTTTCTCCTTGCACCAAATGCTTTGAGCCAAAGAAGGAATTTACTAATAGAAATGAGAGTTGAGAAACTTGGTTTTCATGATTTGAATTACTTGTATGAAACTAATCCTAAATTTATAGAACCTTGAAAATCTTGTAAAGATCGGATGGTGAGAGATAATTGGACTAATTATTTCATTTAGGAAGACATGTTATTTAAAGGAATTTAGCTATTCATAACTAGAGGATCTATGAGAGATAACATCATGAAGGAGAAGCATAGTGGCAAACTTTCTAGACACTTTGGGATTGATAAGATAGTAAAGTTGACTTCAGACAATTATTACTAGCCCTAGATTTATAAGGATGTATAGAGGTTGCAAAATTTTTCAAATAACAAAAGGAACTATTCAAAACTTAGAGTTATATTCACCATTTACTATACCTAATAATCCTTTAGAAGATATCAACACAAACTTTCTTCTTGGTTTGCCTAGAACTCAAAGAGGTAATGATTCTATTTTGGTAGTGGTTGACATATTTTTGAAGATGGATCATTTTACACCTTGTAAAAATACATTCTATGTAGTACATATGGCTGAATTATTCTTTAAAGAAGTAGTAAGATTGCATGGCTTTCCTCAGACTATTATTTTAGATAGAGATACTATGTTTAATAGTTACTTCTAGAGGACAATTTGGAAGAAGTTGGATATATAATTGAGATTTAGTTGTACATTTCATCTACACATAGATGGAGAAAGTGATACCAAATAGAAGTTTGAAAACTTGTTGAGATGTTTGGTTTGAGGTAAGCCTGCTCATAGGGATTTGATTCTAGCACAAGCATAATTTATATATAAAAGTTCTACAAATAGAAGTACTCGGAAGACATCTTTTGAGATTATTAATGGCTTGAATCCTAAAGGGAATAATGAATTAAGGGATTTGACTATAGAGAGAAAGAGAAGTGGTATAGTTGAAGAATTTTCATATTTCATAAAGACTTTAGATGATGAAGTGATAAATAATCTAGATAATTGTAACCTTGGATATAAATAGAGAGAAAATAAAGGAAGAAGATATACATATTTTGAGGTAGGAGTAAGGCAATGATTCATTTGAAGAAGAAAAAAATTCCTATTGGTACATATAGTAAGCTAAAGAAAAGAAATTTTTTCCCTTGTATGATTCTAAGGAATTTCAATAATGGAAAGGCTTTTGAAGTGGAACTAGCTAAAGACATGGATATTCACCTATATTCAACATTGTAGACATCTTTTAGTACTTTGAGGTAGACGATGAATTAAAAGATAACCTAGGTTATTCTTGAAGAAGGTTGATATAGTTGAGAATATTTTGAATAGTAGAATAAGAAAAATGTACTAGAGGAAAAAACTACATTGAATACCTAGTTTAGTAGAAAGACAAACTAATTGAAGATAGATCATGGATTATAAAATATGAGTTGTACCTTTATGATTTATATTAGAATATCAGGAATGCATGATGTCCATATAAATTATTTATTAACCCAGGTGTTTGATACAAGAGCATTTTGGGTCTTTGAGAAATCTTGCATCAACCAAAATATTTCTTTTTTTGTACTAATCTAATATTCATGAAGTAGCCATTACTACTTTTGGTTTCATGTTGTGCAAAATTTACATCATATCAAGGACCTATTCTAGATCCTTTTCCTAAGTGTGCACATCCTGATGTTTCATATTCTTCAAGTTCTATGTCATTCTTTGTGGTCTCTATTTCCTACAGTTTTCATCCACTAAGGCACATTATTTCTTTTGGCAAAAATTCCTATGATGATGTGGAATCTTTCATAGCTGTGAGTTGACTCGAAACTTGTGTTTGAACCTACTCCTAAGAGCACATGATCTTATTGTTTCCTTTTCTTGGGTTCTAGTTTACTCTTCCAAGATTGGACCTATAATGTAATTAAATGATCAATTAGCCAACTTGTGGCTTAACAAGCTATAAATACAACTTAAGTAGATGTAGGAAATAATTATCTTAGAGGGAACAAGATAGAATATGCAAGATTGGACTCTAATTTTGTAATTCTCATTGTATATGGCTTCAACATGAAAGCCTCATAGCTGGACATGTTTTTTTCTTTATATGTGAAGTGAAATAATTACATATTGATCTGCCACATATGGCCTCTCCTTATTGATATTCTGAGTAAAGATTCCATGTGTAACTTTGAGGAAGGTTGTTAGTAGGTTTAAGTTGGGTTCATTCCTTCTTACTCTTGCCCACCTTGCATCAGAATAAAACCTAGAAATCACCAAGCAAATAGATATTGAAGGACTAGGTCGACTTGGAAGGAAGTTTTCCAACTAGATTGATGTAGTATAACAAATTTGTAATGAACTTCCATAGAAAACTTCCAAGGAATAGGTTCCAAATTTGTAAGCTTTGACTGGTATCTTGCAAATAAACACAATAAATAAGGGTTTTGTGGTTGGAGTTTAATGAGGGATTTCCTTGGTCAAGTCTTAGGTTAATGAATTAACCATACATGATAAATGTAAATGTAAATGACTAAAAGATAGATAAATATTAGGATTTGTAGGACTAGAAAATGGGCTAATGTCTAACATACTATGATCAAATCAAAAACTCAATAAACATACATTGACACCCTCTAGTCTACCATGGAAGCCAAATAAAAAAAAGGAAGAACACAAAATTAAAACTCCCTCTTTCACTTGTAGCTCCCATGTCCTTCTTTCTTCTCCATCTAATATAGCTCCAATTTCCTATAGTGTATAGAATTTGGAAGCAAAGCCTATGGTAATGATAATTGTATGAGAATACTAGAACATGTGATTTAAGCAAGCGAGAGAGAGAGAGAGAGAGAGAGAGAGAGAGAGAGAGAGAGAGAGAAGCTAGGGGCTTGAAGGACTAGAAATGAGAGGAATAATGCTCATTTTATAATCAACTCGCAAGATGAGAGCATCAGAATTGTCACCTTGGATATGTGACTTGGCAAAATATTCCTTTAAGAATTCATGATGCATAGACACAAGATGCCAAATGTAGGATTGTATGATGCTTGGAAGTCAAACTTGGATAGAAATGGAAGAGGATCTATGATGTGTCATGTGACACCTCAAACCCACTTAAAGCCAAGAATCTCTAAAAGTGGAAACCAAGTATGGATGTGCGTAAGGAATAAGAATATATGGATTATGACATATCTTAGCCAAGTGTAACTAGAGAATTCATGATGTTTCATGCCCATGTGTCATGATGATGTCAATATTATGTAGAACATTTGAATTAAAAATCCCTTATTCCACATAAATAGAAATTAGTAAAAATGGAATTAATGGAGGAAAATTTGACTTAGGAAATTGAGAATTTCCATGGTTTGTGAATGATGAACCAATTTAATAAAATCAATTAGTTGAGGATTTTTAGTTAGGAAGAATAATAAGTGAAATGATATAGGATTAAATTATGGGTTATTTAATCCTATAGAGAAAATTAGTAGATGATTGGCCAATCTGATTAAATAAATGTGATAGCATCCTTTGATAGAATGTGATGATAATGGAGATTGACTAGGATGATGATGGATAGACCAAATCCATGGTCAAATTGATTGATTGATTAAAATTGATAACATGCCAAGGACACATGACATGAATTAAGGACACGTAGCATTTAACAGACATTGTAAAATGTTATAGGATCAAGATTGGTTGATAGGGTTGATCATAATAACATCTATAGATACTATCAGTGTTATTAAATGGTTGATAATGCCATGATATGACACTAAGAGACTCAACAATGTCAAATATCAAATGACATGAATGATAGCTTGACCTAGCACTAAGAGCCATGATAGTATTAAGGTCAGATTGATAAGATTTGATAGATTTATAGGTTTCCAAGGCATTGAAAGCCACAACAATGCCTAGGATTGGACAAATCATGATAGATTTGGGATATTTAACATGTTATGGGTTGATTAAGATTGATTCTAGGTGATTCTAGGTTGATTTGATATGATTCTAAGTTGATTTGGTATGATTCCAAGTTGATTTGATATTATTCTAAGTTGATTTGGAATGGTTTCAAAATGATTTGCAATTGATGTGAAAGAGGATACAAATGATGAGATATGATCAAGTTGGCCAAAAGATAAAAGATAGTAGAATGAGAAAGTAGGATGAATTGGTATGAAAATGTGATGAAACCATAGATGCAAACCATTTTTGAGCATCTACATTTTGCCTCTCTTTGATACAATGTGATTTAGAATGTTGTGTCAAAGAACACTGGTGAGAAAGCCACAGCAACATGCCCTAGTAGGGATGATATATACGGGTACCCCCTTGATAAATTGACTTAGATAAGCATGTGATAGGTAAATTTCTCAAAAATGACAAGACAAAACCATAGCAACTAACGGATTGCAAGTCACACTTATTATCAGCCTTATATGTTTTAACTTTTGAGTTTCAGGATCCCTGTAAAACCTATTTATCTAATAAAAAACTAATGGATTGCAAATCAGAGCTAAAATGTGAAAGTTATGAGGTCTAGAGTGTAGAATAGGGGTGAATTGGGAGCATAAGAGTAGTTTCAAGGGTTACCACAGCTCAATCTATTCACAAAAAAGATATGAATTCAATGCAACTGACAGATTGCAAATTGAAGTTAAAATGTAAAAGTTATGGGCT
Organism: Cupressus sempervirens; assembly: GCA_028749045.1. Classification (NCBI taxonomy): domain Eukaryota; kingdom Viridiplantae; phylum Streptophyta; class Pinopsida; order Cupressales; family Cupressaceae; genus Cupressus; species Cupressus sempervirens. The sequence goes on from CM053785.1 coordinate 403,565,703, forward strand.
CTGGAGTGCAACATAAGGGCTTTGAGAGTAGTTTCAGGAAGCTAACTAGCCCAAGTGCACCCAAAATGCACCCAAGTGCACCTAGTGCAAACTTGGTAAGCCCAAGTGTGCTATGAAAATACCAAGTGCACCTTAGGCACACTTGGGAAGCTCAAGTGCGCTTTGAAAGTGTAGACTGCACCCTAGAAGGTTCTGGGGGCCAAAAATAGCCCAACTGGACTTGGAATGACTTGAAACTTTGTGTGCATGCCAAAAATGATAGAAAGAGGTCATAACATCGGTGAAATCAGTCAAGCATGGTCAAATTTGGTCAATATTGGTCAAAAATGGTTTGACTAAGGTTGGACTAAGTATAAAGCCACAAAAGGTTGACAGATAGTGTAGGATGATGTAGGAATGTAGGAATGCAAGATGAAGATGATTTGGTGTATCAAAATACATGATCATGGTGGTGGATGAAGAGATTAATAAAAGAAGAGCAAGGATGTGAGATGATGAATAGTTAGATTGATTTGAAGACTTTTTCTTTTGGAAAGTGCACTATATGTCAAATGTAGCTTTATTTTGATATGGGAAATAGAATACAATGCATCATGGCATAAAGGGCTAGAGTGATAATCATCCCTTTTGCATAAACAAACATGAAGTAGATAGAAAATGACCTTGTCCTACCTAAGGCATATATACTTGCCCCTGACTCTCAAAGGTACATTGTAATAAACAAAAAATAAAAGATGATCATGACCAATCTTGGGCACTATCATAAATTAGTTTATATCATCAAGTGGCATAGAAACATGATCAAAGAAAAAAAAAGCAAAAAATAAATCACTCACTAAATAGCATGAGCCAACAACTATCCTTGTCCATTATTACTTTCCTTTTAGCATTTTAGGTCTTTCGATAGTGTTTGCCATGTTGATCACATGATAACTATGATTGTTGATTTAGGTTGACACGTACATAGTGACACGGTGGAGTAATTGTTGGTTCACATTACTTAGATAGGTGTGATTGTCATTGAAGTGTAGTTTTTTGGGTGTCAATCTGTGAAAGTGCAAGTGTTTATGCAAAAGCGGTGATAATCTATAGTAACTGTTTACAAGGTTTATTACACATTTTTGGTGGGTTTTGTGATTTTTAGGGATTTTGGGGATATTTGATGTTCTTGTGTGATTAGTTTCTTTAGGACATTTTACAATTTTTAGTGTTTACTTCAGGATGTTTTATGATGTTTAGGGACTTTTTTAGGACATTTTACAATTTTTAATGATTATTTTAGGATATTTTATGATTTTTAGTGATTTTTTTAGGACATTTAATGATTTAATGATTATTTCAGGATATTTTATGATTTTTATTGATTATTTCAGGATCGTATTTGAATTTTTAGGACTTTTTAAGGATTCTAAATGTTATCTCCAATCTGATATGTGATAAGTTCAATGTGTAAGATGTGCTTGGGGACATGCCCCTAGTTCAAGCTCAAACTCGTGCATTGTGTAGGTGATATGCCCCCAGACAACATTTAAACTATGTACAAAGGCTAATGACAGAGTATATATAGATTGGTGACATTTAGGTAAGATAAAAATGGACATTATCTAGTTCATAGGCCATGATAGGGGACTATGGATGTCTTGCAATATGAAGGATATGATCAGGGAATGACAAAGGGGGGTCAAACTAGATGGAATCTCGATAGATGGAGGAGCAACAAATGACTACACATGGTGCCTATTTCCCAAGTTTTCACCATGGTACTTGCCCAAAGTGCCTGTTTGCCAGGTTTTCATCAAGGCATCAATTTTTTCATGACATTTTTCACCATTTTTCCCCCTTTTTTTAGGACTTTTTTCCATTTTTTGATATTTTTTAGGACATTTAGATGGAATCAAGAATGTTGTTGACAACTACTGAGAAGAAATTTGTTGTTGGTGCTGCTAGCTAATAACCTTTGGATCTATAAGTGACTATAACTACATAGGATTTGCTCCAAGTCTATAGCTAAAATCAAACCATTGGAAAGGCCTCAATATATACCATCATGTACCATATGTAACATAGTTTCTTCCTCTTGAGAATCAAGGCATCTGAGGATAAGTAGGTCAAAGGATTCTTTGTATGGGATATCACTAATGATGACATATTGAAAGGTTTTTTGGGTAGAGCCTTGATCTAGGTGTTGGGAAAATTAGGTAGTTGGATTTGGGGATAAAAAATTAGATATAAGGAAGGATTGGGAAGAGTGAGACCAATGAGCTTCCACATGAAGGCTGATTCAGAGAACTTAAAGAGACTTCATGGCATGTTGAACACTAGAACACCAATATTCATGGCATCATATTTTCCATTTTATATCCTTGGGAGTTGCTTAACTTTTGATTTATGATGGCCTAATGGCACCTTTTAGTTTTCACCAAGAGACCTACTTTTGTCATTTTTTTCTCTTTTTGCTTTGCAACTAGAAGGTGGAGTTGGCTCCCCAAAATATTCCAATGTGTTCACTTTAGGAGAGATTGCTTCTTTATGATCACCAATTTCAATGCCTTCATATATTTCAAATTCTATTGCGAGAGCATCATCATTTTCAAATTAATCAAAAATTGGTGGTCCACATTGGTACCAATCCAATAGTACAGGATATCTTGAGGGGATGTCATCATCAGTGTTGAATGGGCTTTGGTTGAAGGTATAGATATGGGCATTAGACATAGTTATATTATTAGGATCATGTTCATAAGCAAGAGGACTATTGGTTTTAGGTGGGATATACTTAGATGTCTTTTCATTGTTCAAAACATCCATAGTCTTATACATAGGTATCGTAGTACTTAGAGGACCTATTTGTAATGGTCTAAATCTAAGCCCCAAACTAGGAGGTCATCCTTTTATAGTGATAGGTTCAATTATTCCTTGTTTTTCATATCCAAGACCACTATAGCCATCATAGCCTTGTTTTTGCATGATAATAAACCCAGGTCCATTTTTGTTAGGAGATATCAAAGTGGGTTTGTGTTCTAGTTTTTCTTTCTCAATGCATATGGAAGTATTCTAATCGATGGAAGTGGTATTTTTTGTACTGATCTCAAAATGTTGTGCTTGAAATAGTTGTGATTTACCATGAGATTGGAGAGAAATTGGTGACTCCCTAATGTGGGATACTTGAGACATAAAGTATTCTCCAAACTCGTTGTCTTCAATCTTCATCTTTTCCTTGGCCTTGCTAAGGAGTATATTAGCATCCACATACTTAGAAGAATATGTGGGTTGTAATTTAGTGTTTTCTATGACTTGGTCTGTAGTGGCATCTCTTAGATTAGCACAAAATTAGAAGGGATCTAGATCATCGAGGATAGTAACCTTTTGTAGGAAAAATTTAGAAATCGATGATATGTAGATGACATTGCTTTCATAGCATGGATCCAAGGGCATCCTAGTATCAGGTTGCAATTTATTTTGATATCTAGGACCTAGAATAATGTATCTTCAGTAGCAAGACTAACTCTAATGGGTAATATGATGACACCCTTGGTGAAGCATTCACCATCATCATAGACCTTTATTGTAATTCTATGAGAGGGATCCACATCATCCTCAGAGCAACCTAAACTCTTAACAAAATTAAGGGTACAAATGTTTTGTCCAACTCCTCCATCTATTAAAACATGTTTGACCTTGGCATTATGGATAAATACTTCAAGGTCAAGGGGATCATTGTGGTTAGGTTTGTCTTTAGGAATATCCCAAGGGGAAAAGGTGATATGTTGTGATGTAGATAGATTCCCAACCATGGATTGGAACTAGGCAACATCGATGTTATCTGGGACTACTGACTTTTTTGGTGCTTGATCCAAGATCTTCTAATGTTGGGGAGATGCACGTAGTAGGTTCAAGATGGATATTTGTGCAAGGGTCTTGCCAAGCTATTCAACAAGGCTATAATTAGATGAAATAGGAGCATTAGGTGTATGAGGGGGTATTGGTATAGTAGAGGTAGTAGGTCTAGAAGGAGCTCTAGGTAGGGTGATCATAGTATGATGTGTAGTGATAGTGCAATGAGGGTCTTCAACCTTTAAAGTGAATGTGGATATGTGGGAATCAGACTCATTGAGATAGTTGATGTTGTAGTCATATCTAGTATGTGTCTAATTCACATTACCTTGTGAGTTTGAGTTTGAACTAGAGGCCTTCTCTTTGTCATGATTACCTAAAGGATCTTTGAAAATAGTGTGATCAGAGTTGGATGCTAGTAGTGATGGATCAACAGAGGTCTTTTATTGCATGTTTTAACTAAAAACATGGTGAGGTTTTATGTCCTTTGGTGTGGTGGTAATCATAGAATTTTTTGTTGTCCCACCAAGAAGCTTTAGTTAGAGGCTCGTCTTTGATTGGGGGTAACTATAGGAAGTTATTACTAAATAATTATTAAAGTGTAGTCTCAAGAGGTATCCCCAAAGGTGAAAATTTTCTATCTTTTGTTCTAGGATGTCTTTGAGGTGCATCCTACATAGAAGTCTCTATTTTCTATTATGGAGGTGATGTTTGACTGGTGGGTTGTGAATTTGTAGGGTTTACACCTTTCAAAGTTAGTTGAGGTTGTGTTGTGCTAATTGTATGTGCATCCACAATGTCATCATTGGTCACATTCTTCTTTTTGGAGAAAAATTTCACCTTGTCATTAGATGAGTTGGTGTTTGTGTTTTCCTTGTTCATCTATAGGATTCCCTTATGGATAAGAGCATCTTAAATACCAACCCTTTTTTCATTAGTTTAGAGGTGGTGCTTGGACTTTTGTCTTAAGTTCATACATTAAGTTGGGGACTAGGTTTTCAATACACAAGTTAACTTATTGTTCTTTAGGAATGTCTAGTGAGCATTAACTAACTAAGCTTCTCCAACATAGTAAGAATGTGATAAATGGTTCTCCCATATTTTTTTTTAGTTGAGCATAAATTAGAGAGTGTCACCTCAATCATAATGTTGAAGGCAAAGTGGGAGATGAATTTGTCTACTAGCTTTGAACAAGATTTGATACTACTAGGAAGTTTTGAGTACCATTCAAGTGCAGGCCCACCCAGAGAATGAGGGAACAATCTCATGAGGTAGGTGGGCTTATCACTAAGTTCAGTACAAGAGGCACATAATTCCCTAATGTGATCAATGGGGTTGCATTTTCCTTAGTATTTTTTGAATCTTGGAGCCTCAAAGTGTTTTGGAAATGGAGGAATATACAAACTTTTATCAAATGGATTAAGACATAAGTCTCTTTTTGTATATAGAGCTTATTTCTTCTTGACTCCCAATGCCTCAACTTGTTTGAATTGTTGTAGTAATTCTTTGTTAGGGTTTTGCATAATAGTTTTTTCTTCAAGCCTTTTGTGTCTATGAGTAGATCATTTTCTATGGAAAGAACTATGTCTACTTTGTTCTAAAATTTTTGTGTTTGAAGAGTCGGGTGATGTGTCACTAGGTGGTGGAGGTATGTTAGTACCTTGAAGAAAAAAAGGGTCTTGGTTGTGGTACCTGTTGGGGTACTTGTTGTGGTATCGACTATGATTGTTGTACCATGTGTTCTTGTGGTAGTTTTTGTGCCATTTGTTGTGGTTGTTGTTGAGATAGCTCTATTGGTTGCATGTGAGACCATGTATTAGAATGTTGTTGTAGAGATATTTGTTGAGGTTTTTGTGGCACATGCTATTGTTGTAACAAATGTTGTTAATACACAATTTTTTTCTTGAGGTATTTTTGATATGCCAATTGTTGTTTTAGTTGCTCTTATTGTTTAGCAAACATGGCTTGTTGTTGTTGGAATTTTTTCTGATACATTTCATGTAAGTCAAGTGGGTTTACAGTGGATTATGTGTTAGGGTTGTTGGATTTTTTCACAAATTGAGGTTGTTGTTGTTGTGGTTGATGTTTCTATTGATATGTTGAATGTGTATTGGAAACATTAAGTCCTTATACTACTATAGATTGATGTTTTTAGGGGAGTTGTTTATGTCCTTGAGAATTGATCATCATGTTTGGGTTGTTGTTATGGTACCTTTGTGTGTTAGATGTTTCTCCTTGGGACATCATATTGATTTGACCATGAGACGTGTTTCTTTTAGGAATGGGTGTAATGTCAATAAGAATTTTCCTTTGTACATCAATAGGGATTGTTGCAATTGATGTTTCAAATAGTATACTAATGGGAGGCTCCATAAAATTTGACATCATAACATTTGGTAGAATTAGGAGCAAAGGTATGCTTTGTTGATTTTCCTCCAAAGGAGGTATATTTGGCATCCCTAGAGTACAAGTCCCTTTAGGCACAACTTGTTGTTGTGTCATGTGATTGAGATCAAGTCTTAACATCCTTTTGGGATATTTAGGAAGTGTCTGGTTTCACTTTATTGGTTGTGGTTTGTCAAACAAGGGATTAATGTTGATGTTTTCAAATGTACTTTGGAGGATTTTGATGGTTGATTCTTGATGGGACCTTATAGGTGCCATTATTGTGTTTGAAAAATCCAAAGGTATTTTTCCCTTATCTAAGTCCAAATTGATTATAGGTTGTATGTTTTTGAGTGTTAAATTGGTTTGATGTTTGGACTTAGGCCCCTCCAAGTTTGGGTTGAATTTGACAATTTCTTGAGCTACCAAAAGTTTAAAGTTCTTTTGAAAGGTTTTTTCTTGTCATGCCCTAGCCATTTCTTCATCTGTGATGATATAATTAGTGTTAGAGTCATCACTTAAGCATATAGTACCTTGTTGTGCATTTGATATGTTAGGTTTGAAGGTACTTGTGTTGGGTTTGCTAAATTTGAAGGATTGTGTTTTTTCATCCTCAAGTGTGGTTGGTACACTTTTGCCTCCAGGTGGTATCGACACAAATATAGGTTCAAAGATAGGATTCCATTGAACCATTCCATGTGTGGGAGAAGTGTTGGAAGGAAACATCATCGTAGGTGTGTTGCTCAGGGTTTGTTGTCTCATCTCTTGATTATGGTGATCTCGTGGATACATGTTTAAGGGGTCCATGAGTGGAAGTTGTGATGCCTCTGTCTTTATCAAATGTTTGTCAGGTTTTCTTGCACTTCTTTGGTATTGGATGAAATTTTGGTTGCATTTTTTATTTAGAGAACAAGGGTTGGTATAGTTCTTCAAGTCTCTGAGCTAACTATGTCCTTGTGAGTGCTGGCATGATACCTAAGGATGTTGATGCAATGGAGGAAAACCTAAATGGACTCGCTATCTCCCAAGTGTGCACCTAAACTACCAACTAAACTTAGAAAGAACCAAGTGTGGCCTTGGTATAGTTTGGGCCCTAAAGGTAAGAAGTTGGTAAGTATAAGGTATACAATTGGTAAACAGAGGTATTAGGGTGACTAAAATGCAGAATGTTGATGATTTGAGCAATTTTGAGTGTTTTCTAAGGTTTAGGGATGTAATGCAATCTATGGAAGTGTAGATTAGGGTTTTGGAACCTAGAATGTAATCCCTAATTACCAAGTGCATTCTAAAACTACCAACTATACACTGAAACTACCAACTGTGCACTTGAAGTATGCAGTTGGTAAAATAGGGCAAAACTTGGAAATCTGGAAGTGGGTATGCAAGATATGAGTGTTTTTTGGGTTTTTAGGTGTTTAGGGATGTGATGAAACCTAAGGAGGTGATGAATGAACTATGGCTTTGATATGAAAGGGGAAAATGTCTAGGAAAAGTATGTAAGTGCAAATGTAAATTGTACTTTGAAGTTTGAGTAAAGAGATGAAAATGACCCTATGGTATGCAAAATGAAGATTGGGACATGCAAAATGAAGGTTAGTGTTGGATTTTGGACTTGATAATGATGTTGAAAGTTGATGTATGAAATGTGGACTATGTAAGGGATGGTGTGCTAAGGTTGATAATAACATTTGGGTTATGCAAAATGATGATAAGTGATAAAGTTGATAGGGTTTGATTGTGGAAATGATGTTAGGGTTTGAAAAATGCAAGATGAGGGGGATATACCACTAGGGTAAGTAAAAATTATGTTTAGGGACACTAGAAATATGAAATGCTAATGATAAAGGTGTATGCAAGTGTAGACACTCAAAAATGGTTCACATCTATGATTTCATCACTGCTTCATATTAATTTGTCCCATTTTCTCATTCTACCAACTCTAATCTTTTGGCCAGATTGACCATATTTTGTCATTTGTATCCTCTTTCACATCAATGTCATGTCAACTCAGAATCATATCAAATCAACTCAAAATCACCCCAAATCAACCTGAAATCACTCAAAATTGATCCTAATCAACCCAAAACATATCAAACATCCCAAATCAATCATCATTTGTCTGAATCCTAGGTATTGTTGTGGCTTTTAGTGCCTTTGAAATCTATCAACCTATTAATCTTATCAATATGACCTTAGTACTATCGTGGCTTTCAGTGCTAGGTCAAACTATCATTCATGTCATCCAATCTTTGACATTGTTGAGGCTTTCAATGTCAAATCACGACATCATCAACCATTTTAATAACATTGACAATGATCGTCGATGTTATTATGATCAAATATTATCAATCAATTTCAATCTTGTAGCATTTACAATGTTGATTAAATGTTACATATCAACCAATTCATGTCATGTGTCCTTGGCATGTTATCAATTTCAATCTATCAATAAATTTGACCATGGCTTTGGTCTACTTTCCATCATCTTATTCGATATCCATCATTGTCACATTTTTATCAAAGGATACAGTTGCATTCATTTAATCAATTTGGCCAATTATCTACTAATTTTCTCTATAGGATTAAATAACCCATAATTTAATCCTATTCTTTCTAATTATTCTTCCTAATTATTACCCTTAATTAATTAATTTTAGTAATTAATTGGTTCATCATTTGCAAAGCATGGAAATTCTTAATTTCCTAAGTTCCATTTTCCATCATTAATTCTATTTTCTACTAATTCTTATTTTGTGGAATAAGAGGATTTTTAATTTGAATATTCCATAAAATATTACATCATCACGACACTTGGATATGACACCTTGTGGATTCTCCTTTGACACTTGGCTAAGACTTGTCATAATCAAATATTCTTAGCTCTTACGTATGTCCCTATTTGGCTTATTTGTCATAGATTCTTGGCTTTAAGTGGGTTGAGGTGTCTTATGACACACCATAGATTCTCTTCCACATTTAGCCAAGTTTGACTTTCATGTGTCATAGAATCTCACAATTGGCATATTTTGTCATATGCGTCATGGATTCTCAAAGGAATCTCTTGCCACATTGCACATCTATGGGTGACAAATCCAATGCTCTCACTTTGAGTGTTGATTATAAAATGGACACTCTTTCTCTCATTTTGGGTCTTCTTGAAGTCTTGGAAGCCTTTAGGTCCTAATTTCTTTTAGATTTATCACTCCATATCTCACATTCAAATCACAACTTCAAGTATTCTAATGGAATTATCCACATCATAGACTTTTGCTTCAATTTTGTGTGCACTATAGGAAACTTTGGAGCTACAATCATTTGGAGAAGAAAGAAGGACATGGGAGCTACAAACGAAAAAGGGGGTTTCTATTGCTTTCTTTATTAGTTTGGCTTTCATGGTAGACTAGTGGGTACTAACGTATAATGATTGAGTTTTTTGATTTTCTCATAGTATGTTATGCATTTAACCCATTTTATGGTCCTACATTTGGTGAACCCGACATGAACATGCATATTTAACTTGCATTTTCTTGTTTTGTGCTTGCAGGTGCAAGGAAGGAGCTCACTTGTAAGGGTATAACGACTATCTACTATTCCTTTTTCACATCTAGAATAATTAGGGGGTCTATTAAAATGATTATATGCTCTTTTTTCATGTGTTCTATTAGCTTTCTTTCCTAGGGTGCACTCTGGTCTGTCAATGCACACTTGAGACCCCTAGGAGTAATTTTAGGAGTCCAGAAGCCACCAAAACCTCCTTCTGTTGTTTTTGACTTACCAACTATGCCCAACTAGGCCCCACCTACATCATTGATGTAGTCTACATTATTTGGGTGCACTTGGGAGTGTAGCTTTGAAAATTTCAATTTATGGGTCTTGTCTAGGCACCATTTCCCCACACTTTGCACCTGACCTCCCAACTGCACCCAAAAACTACCAATTGCACCCAACTAGGCCCCAACTATGTCATTGAAATAGCTTTCACTATCTGGGTGCACTTTCTAGTGTTTTGAGCCATTTTGGCCTTCTAGGGAGAAATCTGCTCTGTCAGAGCACACCCGGGTTCACAGTAAGCATATGCATTAATCAAAATCTGCACATAAGGTTTCTATTTCCTTCTAGAAATTAGATTAGATGATTTTGTGTTACTGATGGTTTGTTTCTAGTGTGTGTTGATCATGGGATGAAGACATGATGATAGACTACTAATGCTTTGTTTGCAGGACGTTGTCGAAGACTTTGTGTGTCTTTCCAAACTATGTGTGTGGATTTCCTAGATTAGATAACATTTTGTTTGGTGCTTAAAATGAATCTTTTTCTTTTATGCCTAGTATTTCTATAGTGTTAAATCCCTAGGAGTTGCATTGGATGTACCCTCTCCCCTCACCATTCGTGGATCTTGGGTGTAAGAGAAATCCATGTAACTTCTATAGGAGGCCTATCTTGGACCAAGATACTTGATATTGGGTATGTCAGGGGATGACCTCAAAGCGATAATGGGCCAAAAGCTATGTCAACATTCCAGCTGCTATATAAAATTTGATTACGGTGAAAGCCGTGTCAGTGGTATTGCTATGTGATAGCTCTCCTCCAGTACCCTTGTGGTGCATCAAACCCTAATTCTCGGGGCTGAGAGACCTTCTATGGAAGTTTATCATTCACTTGCCAAAAGGAATGCCCTTACTAAAAATCATATTTTAGTAGCAAAAATCCTTTCTATCCATTGGCTCAAGGGGTCACCCATGCCCATGAAGACATCCTACATTCTTGCTGTCCTTAGTAGAGGCAACAGTCCCTTTGGAAGTCATACCCCTTGGGAAGCAGATCTTGGTAGCCCTGAGAAGTGAGTGCGCTATAAGGGGGAGCCTGTGGTGCCAAGATCCTAGCTTGTCCACTCTAGATAAGTGTGGCTAAACTTTGGTTCAAGAAAGAATTCAATGGATACAGTCCTAAAAGCCTAGGTTGTGGTGTGTTTGTTAACTTTTAACAACAACTATTCTTGTCTTAATGTGTCTTACGTGTGTGTAAAAAATAATCAAGATAAAAGCCAAAATTTTAAATTTAAACCTTGGATATCATTTGAACTTGTCAAAATATCACACATGGCCAAAAAATTTCAACCTTTATCAAACTTTGCAAACTTTGGTTCAACACAATCAAACCTTGAAAAATATGGTGACTTGTGCTCTTAAACGTACTTGGAAAAACATAGATCTCACACTTGCATTTACCCTAGTATAGGCCTCATTCATACATGATATATACTTAATATTGCACCTTTTAGTCCTCATTTAGTATCTATTACCTTTCATATTGCATCCTTTTAGGTTCAGTTTACCTCCCTTAGTTTTTTGCATTCCCATCTCACAATCAGCACTTTGCATTCACCACCTTGCATATTTTCATACCTATCCATCATCTTGACTACTTTAACAATAATTATAGGTGTCCTAATCATAATTTTGAGAATTCATACTAGTCTTAACACTGTCCCCTATTGTTTACCTCTCTATGATATCAATCTGGAAACTATAGCTCCCAGAATTGCTTTAGTTTCAGCCCAGTTTACCAACTGCGCCCTAAAACTACCAAATGCATCATAAAACTACCAACTATGTCATTGACATATTTTTCACTATTTGGGCACACTTGGTGGTCCTAAGATCCAGTTTTGGGTTCCAGATAACATTTTTGGGGCTTCAACAGTGTCCTTAGGTACTTGGTTAGCTCCCCTTGCACTAGCTTGCCCAGATCTACATTCTACATCACCTAGTCTTCCTCACCTTCACTTAAGACATAATTATATAGGTCATAACTTATTTTTTTCATCTCCCAACCCATCCTAACATCAAACCTAGCATCTTAGCTTCCTGACATATCAGTTTGGTAACCATACCCTTCTGAATCAACAAACATTCTTCTTAGCTTACCAACTGCCCCCAAAAACTACCAACTGTGCCCAAACTGGCTCCAAGTGCATCAATGATGCAATTGGTACTATTAAGGTGCACTTGTCACTATTAGGGCACACTTTGGTACTTGCATGACCATTTTGGGCCTCCAAGCTGCACTTTAGGACCCCAAAACTACATCTAGGAGCCTCTACACCTCCCCATTTTGCACTTGACCCAAAACCGCATCTTGCACCCAAAATCCCCTTTTGCATTATAGGAATTGTCCATATCACACATCTGATCAGTATCACCACCATTTTGAGCCCCCAAAACATCATTTTGAACCCCCAAAACCTTTGAATTTAGTCAAAAATTTAGACAAAGTATGAGTCTTAGAGTATCTTCTCATGTTGATGGCTAATGGATCTTGACTAGTCTTTTTTATCTTTTCTTATCATTTTCTTGGGTCAAAATCTACCTATGTCTTGATAGATTTGACCTTGTCATCTTTTATCAATTTGATCTATTTTTCTTTTATTAGTTTTTGGTCAAGATCCAAAGTCCTTTATCATAAGATTAAACTCCTAGGAAAAATACTTTCTAAAGGTTTTACCTAAATTCAAAACTTTCCCTTTACCCTTTTCATAGCATAATCATATCCCTATCATCCCCAAATGTCATTTTGACTTATCTTAGTGGTATATCCCCTTCATCCTGCATGGTCCAAACCTTGACATCATTCTCACTACCAAACCCTATTAGATTATCCATCAACCAAATGGCCTTCTTGATCATTTACCCTCATTTTGCATATCCTAAATGTCATTATCAACCCTTGGAAACCATCCTTTGCATAGTCTACCTTGCATAAACCTACCTTAAGTGTCATTACCAAGTCCAAAACATAACCCTAACCTTCATTTTGCATACCCTCAAAACATCACCTTGCATTTTGCATTTGCATAACATCCCTAGGACATTTTCACTCTTTACATCAAAACCATAATTTATTTAGCATTTCCTCACATTGCATAACATTCCTAAACACTTAAAAATCCAAAAAACACTCATATCTTGCATACCCACCACTTTAAATCACTCAAAACACTCAAAATTTCCATTGTATTTGCATTCTTAGGTATCATGCTAGCACTTACTAGGACACAATCAGCTCAGAGACCTGAAGAACTCTATCAACCTTTGTTTTTTGAGGCACAAGCACAACCAAAACCTCATCCAAGACAAAGAAAGAGCAAGAAAACCCAACAGACCTTTGACGCAGACCAAATCAAGGCATCACAACCATTACTAGCAGACCCCTTGAACATGTTTCTGCAAGATCCTCATAATCAAGCTATGGCACAACGAACTTTGGACAATGCACCTACCATGAGATTTCCTCCAAACACTTCCCCCACACATGGGATGGTTCAATGGAGTCCTAACTTTGAACCTATATTTGTGCCGATACCACCTGGAGGTGGAAGTGTACCAACCACACCTGAAGATGAACAATCACATTCCATCAAATTCAGCCAACCTAACAAAAGTACCTTCAACTATAACACATCCAACATACAACAAGGTATTGTACACCTAAGTGATGACTCTGACACTGATTATGGCATAACTAATAAAGAAATGGCTAGGGCATGTCAAGAAAAAAGTTTTCGTAAGAACTTCAAACATTTGGCAACCCAAGAAATTGTCAAATTTAACCCAAACTTGGAAGATCCTAAGTCCAAACATCAAACCAACACAACTATTGAAAACATACAACCCATGATCAATTTGGACTTAGATAAGGGAAAACAACCTTTGGAGTTTTCAAACACAATAATGGCACCTATAAGGTCCCGTCAAGAGTCAACCATCGAAATCCTCCAAAGTACATTTGAACACATCAATGTTAACCCCTTGTTCGATGAAATACCACCAATCCCTAAACACCCCAAAAGGACATTAAGACTTGATTTTAGTCACATGATGCAACAACAAGATGCATCTAAAGGGACTTGTGCTCTAGGGATGCCAAACATACCTCCTTTGGAGGTAAATCAACAAAGTACACCTTTGCTCCTAACTTTACCAAGTGCTATGAGATAAAATGCTATGGAGCCTCTCATAAATACAACATGTGAAACATCAAGTGCAACCATCCCTATGGACACACAAAGGAAAAGTCTTATTGACATTACGCCCATTCCCAACAAGGACACATCTCATATTCAAGTCAATATGATGTCACAAATAGGAACATCTAAAACACAAAGGTACCAAAACCACAATCCAAACATGATGTTCAATTCTCAAGGACTTAGTCAACCCTCACGACAACAACAACCTACAGTGGTACAAGGACTCCATACTTCCAAGGTGCAACCAAGTATACATCCACTTAACACACATCCCACATATCAACAACAACATCAAATGAAATGACAACAACCTCAAGTGGGGTAAACATCCAACATTCCTAATACATAGTCCCATGTGAACCCACTTGACTTACACACAATTTATCAACAACAATTTCAACAACAATTCCAACAACAACAAGCAATGTTTGCTAAACAACAAGAGCAACTCAAGCAATAGTTGGAATACCAAAGATGCCTTGAGAAACAAATCACATACCAACAAAATTTGTTACAACAACAACATGTGCCACAAAAACCTCAACAAATACCTCTACAACAACAAGCACATACATGGTCTCACATACAACCAATAGAGGTATCCCAACACCAACCACAACACATGGCACAACAAAAACACATGGTACAACAATCACAGTCAATCCCACAACAAGTGCCACATCAAATACTACAAAAAGTTCCTCAATAACAAGGACCTTTCTGTCTTTGAGGTACCAACATACCTCCACCACCTAGCAACACTTCATCAGACTCATCAGACACAGAAATGTCAGAATCAAGTAGACATAGTTCTTGCCACAACAAACGGTCTACTCACAGACACAAAAGACTTGAAGGAAAGACCATCATACAAAACCCCAATGAAGAACTATTACAAAAATTCAAACAACTTTCCAAACAAGTCGAGGCATTGGGAGTCCAAAAGAAATAGGCTCTACATACAGAAAGGGACCTACGTCCTAATCCATTCAATAAAAGTCTGTATATGCCTCCATTCCCAATACACTTTGAGGCTCCAAGGTTTGAAAAATACTGAGGAAAAGGAAACCCTATTAATCACATCCGAGAATTTTGTGCTTCATGTACTAAACTTAGTGATGAGCCCACTTACCTTATGAGATTGTTCCCTTGTTCTCTAGGTGGGCCTGCACTTGAATGGTACTCCAAACTTCTTGGTAATATCAAATCTTGGTCAGAGCTAGCAGACAAGTTTATCTTCCACTTTTCCTTTAACATTACAAATGAGGTGACACTTTTTGATTTGTGCTCGACTAAACAAAAGGTAGGAGAGCCATTCATCACATTCTTACTCTGTTGGAGAAGCTTAATCAGTCAATGCTCACTAGACATTCCTGAAGAACAACAATTAAACTTGTGCATTGAAAACTTAGTCGTGGACTTAATGTATGAACTTAAAATCAAGATCCCAAGCACCATTTCTAAACTAATGAAAAAAGGGGCTAGTATTGAAGATGCTCTTATCCGTAAGGGAATCCTCAAGACAAACAAGGACAATACCAATACCAACTCATCTAATGACAAGCCAAAATTTTTCTCCAAAAACAAGAACATGACTAATGATGGCATTGTGGATGCTCGAACAATTAGTACAACACAACCTCAATTGAATTTGAAAGGCACAAAGCCCACAAATTCACAAACTCCTAATCAAACAACACCTCAACAACAGAAAACTGAGACTTCCACAAAAGACAAAAGACATCCTAGAACCAAGGATAGAAAATTCACACCATTGGGGATACCTATTGAGACTGCATTGCAATAGTTACTGAGTAATAACTTCTTTCGATTACCCCCAATCAAAGATGAACCACTGACTAAAGCCGATTGGTGGGATGACAAAAAATACTGTGATTACCACCGCACCAAAGGACATAAGAGTTCATCGTGCTTCCAATTGAAACATGCAATGCAAGACCTTATTGATGATGGTGTAATCACAGTTGACCCATCATTGTTAGTGTCCAACTCTGACCACACTATATTCAAAGATCCTTTGGGTAATCATGACAAAGAGAAACCCTCAAGTTCAAACTCAAACTCACAAGGTAATGTGAATTACACATGTAATGGCTATGACTACACCATCAATTGATTTAATGAGTCTAATTTCTGCATATCCACATTCACATTGAAGGCTGAAGACCCTCGTTGTGCTATCACTACATGCCATAGCAAGATCACCCTTCTTGGAGCCCCATCTAGACCTACTACTTCTACTAGACCTAGACCCCCAAGTAGACCTATTGCTCCTACTTCATCTAATTATAGCCTTGTTGAACAACTCAGAAAAACCCCTACACAAATATCCATTTTGGACCTACTGCGTGCATACCCCCAACACCAAAAGATCTTGGAGCAAGCCCTTAAAGAGTCAATAGTCCCAAATAACATGGATGTTGCCCAGTTCCAAGCCATGGTTGGGAACCTATCCACATCACAACATATCACTTTTTCACCCTGAGATATTCCTAAGGACAAACCTAACCATAATGATCCCCTTTATCTCGAAGTCTTCATCCATAATGCCAAAGTTAGACGTGTCTTAATAGATGGAGGAGTAGGACTGAATATTTGTACTCTTAAGGTTGTCAACAGTTTGGGTTATTCTGAAGATGATGTGGATCCCTCTCGAAGAATCACAATAAAAGCTTATGATGATGGTGAATGCTTCTCCAAGGGCATCATCACATTACCTATTAGATTTGGTCCAGCTACTGAAGATACATTGTTCCATGTTCTAGATATAGAAATGAATTGCAACATGATACTAGGACGCTCTTGGATTCATACTATGAAAGCAGTCCCTTCTACATATCATCAATGTCTGAAGTTTTCCTATCACAATGTAGAGGTTACCATCCTTGGTGATCTAGATCCTTTCCAATTTTGTGCTAATCTATGAGATGCTACTGCATTCCAAATCCCAACAAACAATGAAGCACAACCCACAAATTCCTCTAAGTATGTGGATGCTGATATACTACTTAGTAAAGCCAAGGAAAAGATGAAGATTGAAGACAATGGGTGTGGAGAGTACTTTATGTCTCAAGTCTCTCACATTAGATAGTCACTAGTTTCTCCCCAATCTCATGGTAAATCACAACCACTTCAAGAACAACATTCAGAGATCAATACAAAGAATGATACTTCTATCAATGAGAATACATCTGTATGTATTGAGAAAGCAAAAGAAAAATGAGAACCCACTTTGATATCTCCTAGCAAGTATGGACTTGGGTTTACTATCATGCAAAAACAAGGTCATGATGGCTATAGTGGTCTTGGATCTTAGAAACAAGGAATCATTAAACCTATCACTACAGAAGGATGACCTCCTAGTTTGGGGCTTGGATTTAAACCATTACGAATAGTTCCTCCTAGTACCATGGTACCTACATGTAAGACTATGGATGTTTTGAACGATGAAAAGGCATTTGAGGATATCCCACCTAAAACCAACAATCCTCTCCCTTTTGAGCATAACCCCAATGATACAATTGAATCTAATACCCATATCCATAGCTTTAACCAAAGCCCATTCAGCACTAATGATGACATCCCCTCAAGTTATCTTGAACCTTTGGATTGGGACCAATGTGGACCACCAATTTTTGATCGATTCGACAATGATGACACTCTTATAATAGAATTTGAAGGCATTATGACTGAAGATCATAAAGAAGTAGTTTCTCCTAAAGAGAACACATTGGCATATTTTGGTGATTCCACTCCACCTTCTAGTTACAAAGAAAAAAGAGAAAGAAATAAAAAGCATAGGTCTCTTGGTGAAAACCAAAAAGCACCATTAGACCATAAAAAATCAAAAGCTAAGCAACTCCCAATGATACAAAATGAAAAATATGATGCCATGAATATCAGTGTTCTAGTGTTCAACATGCCACAAAGTCTTTTGGAACTCTCTCAATCAACGTTCATGCGGAAGGTCATTGGTCTCAACCCTCCCTTATATCCCTTTGTTTATCCCCAAATCCAGCTACCTAATTTGTCCAATAACAAAAATTAGTCCTTTATCCAATAAGCCTTTGCATATGTCATCATCAGTGACATCCCACATGATACATCTATTGACCCAATTATCTTCAAATACCTTGATTTGCAAGAGATAGACATGTTGGTGTTTTAAAAGGTAATAAAACTACTAAGCAAAAAAAAGCTTAATACCAGAATGACATTACATACACAATCTAAAGACTAGCCTATTCTTATCAACAATTGCATATGTAAGGTATTTGGACCCAACTTCAACAAAACCACAAATGATTTTCTACTCTTTTGGCTTTGCACAACCAGGGTGGGTATACCCAGGGATGGTTCAAATATGAAACTACTGTATGAGGATTATTCTTAGTTTCATTCTGATTCTCATTTCAAAATCCTCAAATATATACATAATTCTTACTAACTTGCCAAAACACATCCCATAAATAGATATGGCCAAGAAATCTTCTATAAATCTGCAGATGTTTTTTAACAACAATGGCTAACTGAAGCTAAAAAGATTTTATGTAGACAAGTGCTGGCCAACTTTGAAGATCTACAGGAAATAAAAGTAAAATTTGATTTGATGATGTATTTGAACAACCATTTGTAAGGTACTTCTCTTTCAGCTGAAATAACTTGATCAGTGCCTAATCCATTGGGGTTTCAGAGTCTATAGCAAAATATAAGATCTAATTTGTTGCCTTACAACAAATTGTGTCAGCAATTCTTATCAGAATTTATCATTCAAAATCCTTTTCAATACTTAAGGAATCTTATCACATTCATCAAAGCTTTTACTTAATCCATTGAATTAACAACAATGATAGAAGGATACACAACCTAACTAGATTTCATTCAATTGCATAGGCTTTTACTCATACAACATCAAGGTAGCTAAGTATTGAGCAAGAGACAAAATTTAGAAAGAACTGATATGGGAACAGTTCATAGTTTGTATTCATTTCCTTTGAAAATGGTACATCTTTTACAATAAACTCAGAATAGCCTTCAGAAATAAACACAGTTCATTCTATCTTCATGTATTTTCAGAAAATTTGACAGAGAAACACATTACAAACTTGCCTTCAAAATTTGGACCAAAAACTAGACTAAGCACAATACTTAGAAGAAAAAGAATTTGGACCCTTCTTTAGCCTTGGGATCTCACTTAAATAGTGTGAGATGCAACAATCTTCAGGCTAAAAAAATGACAGGTGCCCTTCTAAAGATAGGAACAAAATAACAGAAAGGTTAATTACAACAAACATTTCTTGGTGGGTCCCTTTCTGTTATGCTTCTTATTTGTTGAGATACAAATAAAAACAATCTGATCTTACAATCAATCTTCATCCTTGGAGTAAGTAGCCATGAGGTTTGAAAGTGATGTGTTGTCTTTAGTTATCTATAAATTTACTTCATCTTGGGGAGTTTCTGTGTCCTCAGTATTAACTTTGGGGGTGATTGTTACTTTTTCACCTTCTTCCTCATCATCTTCTAATATTTGTTCTAGAAACTGATTTTTCCATCGATTAAAAGCATCATCATCTGGCCAATCAAAGCTTAGAACTTCTCTTTGTATAATTATTAAAGAATTTTTTCTTTTTCTTCTAAAACATCAAATTCTTTCTTCTTATCAGTATAAAATAATTGTACTTTTACTAATTCCTCATTAGTCTTGGCCCAGAACCAGTGGCCAGTCTCACTCATGATGTTTATCATTCTTTCATTTAATAATTCATCCATCTCCCTTTTCCACTTTTCTTTTTCTTTTAGGATATCCATATATTCTAAAGCAAGGAAAAAGAGTGAAATTTTCAGCAATGTATTGGGAAAAGTAGAGTGTTAATCTTCTTTGTAAAGAATCCCTTTCATCATCAAAATTCTCCAGCTTATTTAACAAATCAAAAATTTTCTCTACTTGATGATAGGGCATTTGAACTGCAGATATACATATGATTGTAATATCATTATTTCTCTCCCTCCATTTCTGTGCAAGAAAAGTCAGCTTATCCTTATCCCTGTTCAATTCATCCACGAGGGCTGCAATTCTGGCCAACTGATCAAAGAATTTTGACCATTGTATTTTATCCTTCAAATATATTATACCCTGTTTCAACTTTTCTTCATATTGATTTCTCAATTCTATCTGCAACTCATGCAATTTTGTTTTTTTTGCTTCAAAGTCCTCTACAGTATAGAATTGGGGCCTTTCAGGGGTGTCAGGTATTTCAATGATAGGGGTTGATCCAACGAATGACTATAAAGGGTATGCAATTCTAAGTGTACTAGATACTCCCACCTTTCTTTTCCCAAGTATCTTCTCCAATTGAGATACCCTATTTTCTAGCTCAATTCTCTTTTTTACTTCTTGATTGTAGGCATCCACCACTATTTCATACTTATTCTGCAAATCAGTCATTTCCTTTTCTTCTCTCTCTACAGTGGCCAAGGAAAATTTAGAATAGTCCACATTCATGTAGGCTGCTTGTACATTTGAAGTATCAGCGACCCTCCTCACAATGATATTCCCTGTTAGTCCTGAATCATCAGGCTGTAATGGAGTAGTCCTAGATCCTCTTCTTAGTGACCACATAACAAGGGCAGCTTGATCATTACTGAATGTTGTCCCTAAGAATTCCTTTTTATCTGGATCCTGTAATCCTAAATTATTTGATACAGAATTAAAAATTAATGCATCAGCAATATCCCAATTGGGAAATAATAAAATATTTGCATTTTTCACCATCTGTCTACCCTCATCAAGGGTCATATTTTGGAATTCCTGTATCATTTGTTCTTTTATTTGATTCTGAATGGAAGCTTCATCCATTTCTGGATGCTTTGCTTTCATATCCCTACACCTTTGTTCAAAAATGTGCATGTTTGCCCTCCATGCAAACTGATGGAAAGCCCTAGATTTAACAAAACTGTTATTAGACAAAAATTGCTGACTGGCCTGCTCCAAAATAGGGTCTAATTCCCTTCCTCTAAAATCTGCTATAGTCAATTCAAAACTTGGCACAGGAGGCTCCTGGGGGTTCCCTTCATCAATTTCTGCTTGAGTGACAAAAACTCCTCCTTGCGACCCCATTTTTTCAATTTTCTCATTGGTGAGCTGCTCTTCCTCAATTCTCATTGGAGTTTGGGAAGGTGAGTAACCTTCATCTTGGGATTCTTCTTCCCTTATTATTTTTCTTCTTTTGGGAGAAGGTTCAGGGGGTCTTTCTTCAAGGACAGTACTAGTAGATTCAATTACCTATTTTTCTTTGTTTACAATGGGCATCTGCTCCCGAATAATAGTATATCCTGTCCTCTTTCGGACAACCAATGGACCTACTCCTATGTTAGGGGTGAAACCCAATTTTCTCATAACTTCTTTGGCTTTATCTGGAAAAGAATCAATAAACTGTTGTTTCTTTTCATTCATTACCTCCATTATTTCTGAAAATGTACTCATGAGTTTATTTATCCTATTTGCATTATTTGCAACATTACTAAGAGGACTATAATCTTTGTTAAAACAATTAATGAATTCCAAAACTTTTGAATAGACTCTCCATTTTTCTTTCTTTGTTTCTTGTTCCTGGAGAGAATATTCATTCCTTATTATATCTTCATGGAAATAAAATTCATGCTGACTTGGATGAAGCTTGATTCTATGTCTAAGAGCAGAATTAAAGAAGTCTTCTATGTCACAAAAATGAGCATGAAATACTGCCATCTTATACCGATCCAAAAATTTGTAGAGGAAGATCCACCCTTCTTTAGTGATTACAAACTGGTGAGCTATAGTGCAAGTAGGAAAAATTGATCCTATTCCTCTTTTGTGCAAAAAGGTTTCTTCCACTCCTCCCATCTGCCATAAAAATTCAGCTACCCCTACCTTTAAAGGTACCTGATAGGGTAGTACATGGGGTGTCCCTTTGAAACCATAGACCCTAATGATAGTTGAGACTGGATATGGGATGATATCTCCCCAATTATGTGACACTTTTAAACTGTGGGGTCTGTCCATAGGCCTAACAAGATGCATTAGTGCCTTAGGAATTTTAGGATTGTCACTCAATATGAGGCATCTTAGTTTAGAAGCAAAATGCCTATCAAATCTGACAAAACTAGCATTTTCTACCTCCCAAGTCAAGTCTGCACTCCATAATTGAACTGGTAGTGCCTCCCCCTCTTGTTCCCTATTTAAAACCATTTCTTTAGCGAAATATGTAGCCCCTTTAAAAAGAAACATATGCATCAATAGGGAGTACTGACCCCAAACCTTTTCCACCTTGCCCTTTGCAATCCCCACTAATCCATTGTGAATCTCATTAGCCACGTAGGATGCAAAATCAAAAAATATTTCTACACCGAAAGAAGAGATTTGGGTGATCATATACATGAAGCTCACTGGAATAAAGTCTTCTTCACCCTCTCTGAAGACTCTGCACAGGGTCTTGTATATTTCTACTGCCCTGGCATTAAAGCATGATTTCTTGAAAGGTTCTTTAGAAGATGATATTATTGTTGGTAGATTTCCAATCTTGCCTATGTGGGCTTTCAATGCACCTTGCCTAACTATATCCCTTTTGGACATATATTCTTTTTCTAACTCTATCAAATCAATGGGCACATGATACATGGTGAGAGGTCCCAGACTGAAAACCTTCCCAATTTTTTTTGGACTGATGGTAATTAAAACCTCACCATCCATTCTTCTCACTACCTTAGTGGCTAGATCATAGCTTTTCGCTATAGTTTCAAGCAGGTCATAATCCATAAACACACTGGGAACAACAAGCTTCCCAAGATCAAAATTCCATATATTGGCATGAGGGGCATATAATTTTCTTTCTGCGAACCATTTTTTGAACAGACTCAAACTAGTTTGAGAAGTCTAAGCATCCTGAACCCAATTACCCTTATCATACAGTCCATCAGCTATCCTTAGCCTAGGGTTCAATGAGGTTAACCTTTTAACTTGTACTGTCTCTACAGTAGACTCAGGAAGCAACTCAAGCAAATCATCATGCACATTCCTATCCAAATAATTTACTGCACCTGAAAATCCCTTCTTTGGAGGCATCTTGGACTTATTTTTCACAGAACTAGATAGCCTACAAGGATTATGGTAGTATTACTTGAATTTTGTCTTTGTTTTCCTCTATATTTTTGCAAACTTTTTGCGAACAGACAACTTCACAATTTCTACCAAGCTTTGGCACACTTTCCTTCAGTAATTGCTTCTGCACAAGAATGGCTTCAAATCTTTGCTCGCATAAGATGAAACTGATGAAATCTCTCTATATTATACTCTATTTTTTCTCATAGATGATGCTTTCATGTCTAATTAATACAAGGAGTGGCACTATATTTTGTGTTTAAATTGCGCCGTCGATCTTTAAAAATCCTACGATCATGTGATAAGGAGAGAACAACTAGGAGTTGCATTTGACATGTTAGTCACTTTACCCAATGAGAACTTACCATGTATATCATTCTTTCCTTGATGGCACTTGTATCTGGAGCCATTGACATCTGAGGACACGTGTCAGCATGTCGCTACTTCGTTATGCATAAAAAACAAGCATCTTACCATAGCAAAGCAGCAACAATCGTTGATCTGATTCAGAAACAATCAAATGATATGCTACTAGGTTTGCTCAAAAAGAAGGCAGTGGGTCCTATTCACTATGTCGCTATAATTATCTCCCTCAAAACTCTTCATAGCGAGAAGGCGACAACCATTGATCACATACTCAATCAAGGGTGAGGAAACTGCACGGGGTCTTCTGATTCATACTCGCTATGTCGCATGGCTTAAAAAACATGCAAATTTGCATAGCAAGGTAGCGAGAATCGTTGATTGCATTCCAAGCTGATGTTCAGGATCTCTTTGCACATTCGATCAGAAAGGCATTAATGAAAATGAAGATCTCTTCATAATTGGTGCATGTCAAAAATTTGTTGTAGTCCTAATTATCATTCCATGTCAGCAAAGGTCACCGCCGATCTTTCTTTTTTACGGGGCCTCGCTACTTCGCTAATAACAAAGTGTATGATTTTTTCGATAACAAGGTGGAAAAGCATCAAAAAATCCATCATTCCAGCTCTTGTTTCAGATATCCTATGGGGTCCCCTTTCTTGTTTGGATGGTAGTTGCAATGTGTACCTGCACAATAAATATTCAAAAAATAAAGTTTCAACCGTCGTATCTTCACTTTGCGGTCCCACCTCATAAAATAATCAGCATTTGCTATGTTGCATGGCTTAAAAAACATGCAACTCTTCATAGCGAGGTAACGACAGTGGTAGATCTACTTGGATCTGACGGTTAGAAAGATTGAGAAAAAAGGGAATCTTGGGGAAACAAAAAATAAAAAGGACAGAATATTCATCTCACTTGAAAATTCAAAAGTTTTCATGAGTTTTTTCTTATGGATGGATTATCTAGAAACCCTATGTTTCACTTAGAAATAAAAAATCTGGCTTTTCTATAATTTAACAAAAACCTCTATTGCACAAAAAGTCAGACCAACAAGACATTGTCTTACATATAGTACATGACAGTATCTCTCGAGGCCTTTCTAGTGGTTTGATTTTAGCTACAGACTTGGAACAAATCCTCCATAGTTATGGTTAGTCATGGATCCAGAGCTCATTAGCTAGCAGCACCAACAACAGATATCTTCTCAGCATTTTTCAATGACATTCTTGATTCCTTCTAAAAGTCCTAAAAGAAATATCAAAAAAATAGTAAAAAGTCATGAAAAAAAGCAAAGAAAAAAGTGAAAAAAAGTCATGAAAAAATGGATACCTTGATGAAAACCTAGCAAACAGGTGTCTTGGCACAAAAATTTGAGTCAAGAGAAAAATTCCGTCCAAAAGTGAAAACCTAGCAAATAGACACTTTGGGCAAGTACCATGGTGAAAACCTGGCAAACAAGCACCATGTGTAATCAATTATTGCTCCTCCATCTATTAGGATTCCATCTGGTCTTTTCTCCCTCTATCATTCCTTGATCATATTCTTCCTATTACAAAACATCCTTGGCTCCTTGACCATGGCTCACGAACTAGTTAATCTCCTTTGTTATCTTACCAAGCATTACCAGTCTATACACACTCTGTCATTGGCCTTTGTACATAGTTTGCATCTTGTCTGGGGGCATATTAACTACTTGATGCATGATTTTGAACTTGAACTGGGGGCATATCCCTAAGCACTTTTTATCCATTGGACCTATGGCATAATGGATTGGAGCTAACACTTGTATATGTTTTTACGATCTTGAAAAAATCACTAAATTTCACATAATATCTTGAAAAAATCCTTAAAAATTCAACTATGATCCTGACAAAAATCACTAAAAATCATAAAATGTCTTGAAAAAACCCTAAAAATCATAAAATGTCCTGAAGAAACTAGTCACACAAAAAAACCAAATATCCCCAAAAACCCTAAAAATCACAAAACCCATCAAAAATATGCAATAAACCTTGTGCATGTTCACTATAGCTAACCACCCCTTTTGCATAAACTCTTGCACTTTGCAGACTAATGTTAGGAACCTGTGTGTTCCTTCTGTTTATTTTGTTAGAGTAGTGTTGTTGGACGCATATGCTTTGTAAGTCGTCCCGTGAGTATATTTTATTATCCCACATGCATAGGTAGTATTACTTTTCTAGATCGTACTCAGTATATAAGAATAGGTTGAGGCCCTTGATGGGCACAGACGAATTTATTGTATTGAGCTTGCTCAAAGGAGGTTACCCCCTCGAAGTGGCCTGCGATCAAGTAGATTCATTCTGAGTTCTGCTATCACTTTGTATTCTGTTATTTCGAGCATTCTCACGATATTGCTATAAGGAGGTTCATCACATCTGGTATCAGAGCACTCTCTTGGGCTCGCTGGGTGGAAATTACATCAAATTCTTTTTTTTCTGTCGTGGCCTTCAGGTTCCTCTCACTTCTAATATCTCTTGTTATTGCAATAACTCTTTTCAGTTGTTCTTTCTGTGAGTGAATTTTTCTAAGTCGACTGTTCAAAAAAAAAAAAAAAAAAAAAAAAAAATTTTCTGTTTTTTAGTCGTAGCTTCCTTGTTTGCTTTCTGTTTCTGCTCATACTTCCGCAGAACGTCTGCAATATCATTTCGCATACTTCCTTCCTTAGCGACCCAACCCCAAATTTTACATATCAAAGCCCTAAATTCCTCATTTATCTAATTTTAGGGTTTGCCCTATCTTTTTCACCTCTCATCCAATCGCCACCAAACTGAGCCACAAGATTCAATTCCTCATTTTGCTCCCTTATCCCTCTTGGACTGTTCGCCTCATTTCGCCTCCCTACCCTTGAAACCCTCATTTTTCTGTTTCCCTTGTCCCCAGATAGTCTCCCACCACCCGTCAAACACCCATTTCCTATCTGAGTTTTACCCAAATCCAAGTTTGCCGTAACTAAAAAAGTTTTTGTTTCTCATCTTCTACCCATTCCAAAAAAAAAAAAAAAAAAAAAAAAAAAAAAAAAAAAAAAAAAAAAAAAAAAAAACCTTGCTTTATGGTTGTTACGCGTACAGGAGCAAAAATCATGGAAGAAGAAATGGCATCCCTCAAAACCAAACTTCAAGATCTGGATGACAAAATTCTGGGTCTTAACTTTCAGCAGTCAGCCATGAGCCGAAACCATTCAGGAGATACTGGGTCCTCTTCTGGCAATTTTCGTGGACCAAAGCTTGATTTTCCACGCTTCGATGGTTCTGATCCGACTGGATGGATCTATAGGGCAGAGCAGTATTTCAGCTTGCATAATACTTTGGATAACCACAAAGTCCCCCTTGCATCTTTTCATTTGGAACATGAAGCTCTTCAATGGTTCCGTTGGTACATCAAGGCTAATGTAGGCCCAACATGGAGAGAATTGTGCACCCTCATTTTGGAGCGCTTTGGCCCTAGTTCCTTTGATGATTTCACAGGAGCACTCACTAAACTGCGTCAAACAGGCACTGTACGAGAATACCAGACAGAGTTTGAAAAATTAGCTAATCACACAGAGGGCTTGTCTGATGAATTCTTCCGTAGTTGTTTTGTCAGTGGTCTGAAGGATGCACTTCGCTCAGAAGTCAAAATGTTTCGACCTACTACAATGATGGAAGCCCTTGGGTTGGCTAAGTTAGTGGAAGACAAGATTAGTGCTCTACAACGCTCCCGATCTAATTTTGTTCCATTCAGAAATACAGGTTCTCACAACCCTCCAGTCATACCAGCTCCCAGAACTACTCCGATCAAGCACTTGTCTGAAACAGAGATGCGAGTCAGGCGAGACAAAGGGCTTTGTTATAATTGTGATGAGAAATGGTCTCGGGGCCATAGATGTGTTCAGCAAAAGCTCTATCTCTTGGATGTGGATTCTCCACCGGAACTGGAAGAATATGTAGATGCTCAGGAAACAGTGGATGATGAGGTTGAGCCTCACCAGCCTGAACCTCCTTCACCAGAAGCTCCACCAGAGATATCTGTCCATGCTTTGGCAGGAGTCACTACTCCACAAACCATGCGGGTCCAAGGTTTCTTCAAGAAGATCCCTCTTACTATACTCATTGATTCTGGTAGCACTCATAACTTCATTGATCCACGAATAGCCAAACAGGCTGATTGCTTTATCCATCCCTGCTCTAGCTTTGAAGTCATGATTGCCAATGGGGGCACTTTACCTTGTAAAGGGAAATGTCGCAATGTGCGTCTCTCTATTGGCGATTATAACATGCGCTCTGACATGTTTGCCTTACCCTTAGGTGGCTGTGATGTGGTTTTGGGTGCCCAATGGTTACGCACTCTTGGCCCCATTCTCTGGGATTTTGCTGAACTTTGGATGCAGTTTTCAGCCGAGGGGCACCAACACACTTTGAAAGGCTTACAACCAGGGTCTCTCAGCATCATCAGTTCACACCGTATGGAAAAAATTCTTAAGAAGAATTCACATGGTGTCATCGCTCAGCTCCATTCCATTCAGATGCAGCCATCAGCAGTCTCTAGCACTCCTGCCGATCTCCAACACATTTTGGACAAATATTCTGGTGTATTTGCTGAACCTGTGGGATTACCTCCTTCTCGTCCAGAGGACCACTGTATTCAGCTCCTTCCTGGCAGTGTTCCGCCCAACATCAGGCCCTACCGCTACCCATTTCATCAGAAGACCGAAATCGAGGTACTTGTCCGTGACTTACTGAAGCAAGGTATTATTCGCCCTAGTACCAGTTCCTTTTCTTCTCCAGTTCTGCTTGTTCGCAAAAAAGATGGGTCATGGCGACTCTGCATTGATTTCTGAGCACTTAATCATCTCACTATAAAGGACAAGTTTCCCATTCCAGTTGTTGATGAACTTCTTGATGAACTTCATGGGGCTCATTTTTTCTCCAAGTTAGATCTTCGTTCTGGGTATCATCAAATTCGGGTTAATGAGGAGGATATACCTAAAACTGCCTTCCGCACACATGATGGTCACTATGAATTTTTAGTCATGCCCTTTGGCCTCACGAATGCTCCTTCAACATTTCAGGCAGTGATGAATAACATATTTCGACCATACCTCCGGAAATTCATTCTGGTCTTCTTTGATGATATCCTCATATATAGCAAAACTTGGGCTGAGCATCTCCATCATCTGGAGCTTGTCTTGCAACTTCTCTCTGATCATCAACTCTGTGCAAAACTATCTAAATGTGTGTTTGGCCAGGAGGAAGTGGAGTATCTCGGGCATATTGTTGCACACCATGGAGTGCGGGTGGATCCTACAAAAATAGATGCCATGAAAACTTGGCCGCATCCTAAAACTCTCAAGAGCCTTCGGGGTTTTTTGGGGTTGACTGGCTACTACCGCAAGTTTTTCAAAGATTACGGGAAAATTGCAGCACCATTGACAGCTCTGTTAAAAAAGGATGCCTTCTCCTGGACCCCTATTGCTGACACTGCATTTGAACAACTGAAACAGGCTATGTGCAGTACACCT
Organism: Cupressus sempervirens; assembly: GCA_028749045.1. NCBI lineage: Eukaryota > Viridiplantae > Streptophyta > Pinopsida > Cupressales > Cupressaceae > Cupressus > Cupressus sempervirens. The sequence goes on from CM053785.1 coordinate 403,594,992, forward strand.
GTTCTCGCAATGCCAGATTTTTCCAAACCCTTCACTATTGAGAGTGATGCTTGCGGCAATGGATTGGGTGCTGTTCTCCTGCAAGATGACCATCCTATTGCGTTCACTAGCAAAGCCCTCTCTGGTAAGAATCTAGCCCTCTCTACTTATGAAAAAGAAATGATGGCTATTTTGCATGCTGTACAGAAGTGGCGGCCATACCTCTTAGGGAGTCATTTTTGCATCAGAACCGATCACCAAAGTCTGAAATACTTCCTGGAACAACGGGTATCCTCTCCTACACAACAGAAATGGGTCAGCAAACTCATGGGGTATGATTATGAGATCACCTACAAGAAGGGTAAGGAGAATATTGTGGCAGATGCTCTTTCTCGCACATTTGATAATCAAGCTTCCCTTTCCGCTATTTCTATGCCCATTCCCAATTGGTTAGCGTCTGTTCAGCAGGGCTATGACAGTGACTCTTCTTTATCTCAAATCATTCACCAGCTAGCCAATAATCCTTCTGCTATACCACATTACTCTTGGGATGGTGCTTCTCTTCGATACAAGGGTCGGCTAGTGCTTCCTCAGAACCCAGCTCTACATCAGGCTATTTTTTATGAACTCCATGCTTCTCCTTCAGCAGGGCACTCAGGCTTCCTCAAAACTTATGAGCGAGCAAGGAGAAACTTCTTTTGGAAAGGGATGAAACAGACGATTCAACAGATGGTGGCTGAATGTGATACTTGCCAACGCCACAAGGGTGAAACGACCCTCCTTCCTGGCTTGCTCGAACCATTGCCCATCCCTACACGGATTTGGACTGATATTTCTATGGATTTCATTGAAGGGCTTCCTAAATCCGGTGGCAAGACAGTGATCTTGGTTGTAGTTGATCGTCTCTTGAAATATAGTCATTTTTGTGCCCTCAGCCACCCCTATACTGCCTCCTCTGTTGCACAAATCTTCATGGACCAGATATTTCGTCTTCATGGACTCCCTTCTTCCATTGTCTCTGATCGTGATGCAACTTTTACCAGTCATTTTTGGACTGAACTGTTTCAGAAAACTGGCACCAAACTGAAGATGAGTTCGGGCTATCACCCACAAACTGATGGTCAAACTGAAATTGTCAATAAATGCTTGGAAACTTATCTTCGTTGCTTCACTTCCGAACAGCAACATCAGTGGGCCAAGTGGCTCCCTTTAGCTGAATGGTGGTACAATACCTCTTACCACACTGCCTCTAAAATGACTCCATATGAAGCAGTCTATGGTCAGGCACCTCCAGTGCTCCTTCCCTACACTCCCAATAGCTCACCAGTCCAGGCAGTTGACATAGTTCTCCGCAGCAGGGATCAGATTCTTCGTACCTTACAGGATAATCTTCACATGGCCCGTAATCGGATGAAACAGCAAGCAGATCAACACCGTTCTGAGCGCTCATTTCAAGTTGGGGATATGGTTTTTCTTCGTCTACAGCCCTACAAACAATCCTCCCTAAAGCTGAAAGGGCGTCATAAGCTGGCCCCAAAATTTTATGGGCCTTATAAGGTTCTGCAGAAGATTGGTTCAGTTGCTTATAAACTGGAACTTCCTCCTTCTTCCCGCATTCATCCAGTCTTTCATGTTTCTTGTCTAAAGAAAGTTCTGGGTACCACTGTCAGAGCACAAACTACTCTCCCTGAAATGGATACGGAAGGATCCATTATCCTGGAGCCGGTGGCAATCATTGACCAGCGCACTCGCCAGCTTCGCTCTCGCTCCATCTCTGAGGTCTTGATTCAGTGGCATGGCATGCAACCAGAGGATGCTACCTGGGAACCCCTTCTTCAGATTCAACAACAATTTCCACACCTTAAGCTTTGAGGACAAAGCTTTTTTCTAAGGGAGAGGGGATGTTAGGAACCTGTGTGTTCCTTCTGTTTATTTTGTTAGAGTAGTGTTGTTGGACGCATATGCTTTGTAAGTCGTCCCATGAGTATATTTTATTATCCCACATGCATAGGTAGTATTACTTTTCTAGATCGTACTCAGTATATAAGAATAGGTTGAGGCCCTTGATGGGCACAGACGAATTTATTGTATTGAGCTTGCTCAAAGGAGGTTACCCCCTCGAAGTGGCCTGCGATCAAGTAGATTCATTCTGAGTTCTGCTATCACTTTGTATTCTGTTATTTCGAGCATTCTCACGATATTGCTATAAGGAGGTTCATCACAACTAAAAATCAAAGCACTACACTTCAATGCCAATCACAATATCTAAGCAACAAGAACCAACAATCAATCCAATCAGTCATTATGAACTTATCAACTGAATCCACAACTAGAACTATCACATTATCAACATGTCAAACACTATCTACACACCTAAAACATTAACAAGAATGTAATAATGGACAAGAATAGCTGTTGCCTCATGCTCTTTAGTGAGTTATTTATTTTTGCTTTGCTTTTTCTTTGATCATGTCCCTATGCTACTCGATGATATAAATTGATCTATGAGAGTAGTCGGGATGGTTCATGGTCATCTTTTTCTATTTTTGTCTGTTACAATGTACCTTTGAGAGTTTGGGGCATGTACATATGCCTTAGGAAGGACAAGGTCATTTTTTGTCTACATCATGCTTGTTTACGCAAAAGGCTTGCATTTGCACTCTTTCCCTTTATGCCATGATGCGTTGCATTCGGTTTGCCATATCAAAATAAAGCTCCATTTGCATATAGTGCACTTTCTACAAGAAAAATTCTTCCCATCATACTAATAATTCTTCATCTCATTTCCTTGATCTTCTGCATCTTCTTCATTTTCTACCCTGGTCTTGTACTCTGATACACCAAAAACATTGTCATCCTGCATTCCTGCATATGTCTGAATGATCCAAAGTAATAAATATGGCATTCACATTTCATTTGCATCCATGTTACATTTTATTTTCATTCATTTACATCCTTTCCATATCATTCACATTACATTAAGCATTCATTCATGAGAAAAACATGTGGCAAAAATAAAAGATGGCATTTCCTACACCTAACATGCGATAAATGAACACATGATGTCATCATATATAAGTCCACAAAAAAGGCATAAATGCATCCATATAAAACATCTAAAGCATATGCATAACATAACATATAGGTATCATAACATAGGTCATCATCTAGTCCATAACATATAGTCATCATTGTATATGAAACAATATGTTAGCAAGAAATACTAATCTATTAATAGAACAAAGCATTAACTAGCATAAAAAACATAACATATATGAGAGACAAAGTGAAACCCTCAAATGAGAATATGAGCCATAGAATGACTCTCCCAATGAGGATGGTCACTTGATTTAGGGATGAGTCTATTTGCTTAGATTTGGTATGTATGCTCAAGGCTTTTCAAAATAGCTTCAATGGTGTTCTTGATGGATTTTGGCTTGGGTAAATGGCTTTGATATAAAACTTGCTCTCAAAATGGCATTATAACTTTAGCTCAAGGATTGTGATGAAATGGCTTGGGATGGGATTCAATTTATAGGCTAGGGGCTTGAGGTATGGAGGGTTAAGATGCAAGAAGATATGAAAGCTTAAGGAGGGCTAGGATGCACTCAAAGGGGAGCACATAGATTGTGCTTGTTTAGCACCAACCAGGGAGTGACACATGTCACAGGGTGAGTGGATGGAGGCAACGGGATGGATGAGTCAGCAAAGGAGGCTCAAGGGATAATATATTCATAAAGACCCTTCATTATGGCTTGTAAGAGCTTGTAAGAGTCTTTATTGCCTTTGTAAGAACATTCAAAGCTTAGTGGTTGGGATATTTTGGAGGGAGTTGAGATTGTTGACTTTCCTTGGCTTAGGAAAGTCTTAAGCTTACTTAGAGAATGTGACAAGTTTAGGGGGTGGATTAGGATTGGGTTTAGGATTAGATTAGGGATGTTAGAGATTTGCAAGTGGATGGCATTTATGAGGATGGGTGAGTTAGTAGCTAAGCTTGGTTAGTATGGGTGGATGGGGTGGATTTGGCTAAAAAGAGGGTTTAGGGATAAGTTAGGGGCTTATTAGATTTGAGGGCTTTATTTATCAAATAGATTTATTTAATAAATGAGGATTTTGGAATTTAGATAGAAGAATAGGATTAATTGATAAATAATAGGTTATTTGATTTATCAATTAGGACTATAGATGATTAATTAAATTAATCAGCTAGGGGATGGCAAAGGATTAATTAAATAGGAATTTAATTAATGATGCCTTTAGAGATAACTAAATAGGATTACCAAAGCGGTGTAGTCAAATTTAGGTGTCTACAATCATAACATAAGTACATCCCATAAATGTCACACAAAAGTATCAGAGTATGTGACCATGGTTTGCATCAACACTAACTGCCTGTAGGTGTGAACCATGAAAGAGCATAATAGAAGCCAAAAAGTAACATAGAGAAGCCCCTCTATATGGGAGTCTATCAGTGTCATCCTGTGCTATCCCTAGCCTTGTGGCCTTTGTCTGGCCTCAAGGATGATCCCTCTACTCTTTGTGGTGGCCTCATATGCCCCATCACCCCTGCACTACTCTGTGTCCTCTATGTCCTGTGGGAATGAGACCTCGATGCATAGAAACTCTCCACTCTCTGCCCCAGTGGCACCACCCTCTCATACTGATCTCACCAATATTGTGCCTCCATGTGAGCACTGCTCATCATTGTTGCCAGATCTCAAAAGTTTTCATCTCTAATGTTGTTGATGAACTCTTGAGACTCTTGTGCTACCATCTCTACCTTGTGCATAGCTGCAGCTCTCTTAGCCCTAGCTTGGTCTCTTTCAGCCATCGCTTGATCTCTCTCCACTATAACCACATCTCTCTCTCCTATAATGACATTCCTCTCTACCACAACCTAACCCAACTGAATCTATAGCCCTCTGATCACCTCCAAGAGATCTAAATGACTAGGCCCTACCTGTACTGGTACTAATGCTCTCTTAGTGTCATCCACAGGATCCCCCTCCACATCCATCGTAGATGCATCCCTATCCTCCTAGTAGTCATCCCCATCCCCACCCACACTTCCTCCACCCTCCTCATCATTAGCTCCCTTATCCTCTCCCATAGCAGCCTCCTCATCAGCACCCTCATCCTCACCCTCATCATCCCCTACATCATCCTCGTCACCCTCATCATCACCCTCCCCATCCCCCCTCTCATCATCCTCAGTGTCATCTCCCTCCTCATCATCAACATCATCAAATTCCTCCTCATCCTCCTCCTCATCTTGTAGCCTCCCTCAGGGTATTGGTACTACTAGATCTGTCAATGGTCTCGGTCGATGTTGTGCAAACCACCTATCATATGATGTTGTTGTACCTACATCCACTATATTTGCTACTGCCCCGCATAGCCTTGATTGTAACTCTGCTAACTGTGCATATGCTACTTGTGTCTTCATGGGTGGTCCCCACTCTCGCATCTCTGCTCTAGATTGAGAAAATAGTGCTAACCTTGTAGGTACATCCTGTGTCTCCCCAAACTGTCTCTGCACCCACTCTGGTAGGTACATCTCTATAACTAGGTCAGCAATCACTGTGTACCCTATGAGGTAGTGCTCTTGCCTGCAGTATGGTAAGTGGATGTCATCATCATCCCATCTAGTGCAAGCTTTGTATGGCCTCCATATGAATTGAGTCATCATGTCTATCTAATGGAAAAAATACCTCACATATCCCAATGGTCCTCAAGCTAGGACACCTCTATAGCTGTAAGCATATGGCATATCATCCACCAACACTCACTCTACTAGAGGCCTAAATACTGCGATATGCTCATATGCCCAAATTTGTAATAATGTGCCACCAGTGCTCAAGGATAGTCCCCCTCTGTATACTACCTGATGTAGATAATAATATAACATTCCCAACATGCATGGGCCCCAAGAAAACATAGTGTCCTCTGTAATGGGCACCCCTAAATGTCCCAAAAAACTAAACCAAATTGCTGAAAGGAATTTTGTCAAATAGTTTGCATTCAACCTCTTATTTTTTTGTTTAATGTTTTAAACCCCTTATAACTCTGAAAATCAAACGTTTATTTGTTTGTTGTGTTTTGTGCATGGAATTGGTATCATACAACATAAACAAGAAAGAAACTACAATAATATGCAAAGTGGAGATGAACTGCTGCTAATAAAATGTTATTTTCAGAATTCATAAAACCAAATACATGGCAGATTTATCAACTCACTAATTACTTCAGCAGTATTGACATAATACTCCAGCCCATGCTTTCAAACTTTCTGCTATAGTGCTTTTTCCTTCAATCAGTCCACTACCTTCGTAATATCATTCCCTCAAAGTAGCATAAGTGTCAGAAAAGTAGTGAAGAAGATATGAGCAAAATACCATATCTGCCTGTAGCTAGAAATGAAACTAAATTGCCTGATAATGAAGCCAATAACAAAGAATTCCAAAGGCCAAAACCCAAGGGAATGACATCTAGAATGTTACAAGAGAGGATAGACATCCTCAAATGCCAAGAACAGAGCTACAACTCACACACCAATTTCTTCTCATATTAAACTTGGCTAATGAAGCCACAAATGCTTCCTTTTATTCTATTTCCAAGGGTCCACTCAACTCATATGGGCAATGTGGGATAAAAGATGTGTAGTATATAAAACATATATTAAAATACCCCTTATGTCTCCCTTGGGTACACATCCCCATAAAATAAATATTAAAGTAACACTTTAATATTTTACAATTAAATTGGACGTTACTTTAATAAAACTTTAGGCATTAAAATGTATTAGCAATCAGACTCCGAATAATGCGAGTGATAGGTCATCGGAAAGCTCTCATCAAGGAGTATCAAATCCAATCACCAAAATTGACCTGCATTGTGTCTTGTCAACTTACTAAAAATAGTAAGTATGCCTGAAACTGAGTAAATCAACTTCATTTAGGCCCAAGCTAGAAATGACTAGGCCAAAACACTCCAAGATCCCATTAAACCCTTTGTTAGCCCTCGCAACCATGTAGAACAAGGCTAATGCACACACACTTGGTCAATTGCTAAAATGGGGACATTACACCCTCCATAATCATCTGCTCAAGTACTCAACCCCATCCAATTGGGAATCCATGTCCTCATCTATCAGGTATCAAAAATCCACCAATCGCCCAACAGATCACAACTATTAGTCGCTCATGGTGTGCCACTAATAAGTCCCATCCAATCTCATAATCTTGGATCCCTAGCTCTGCATCTCTACATCCAAATAGTTGATGTAGAGCTACTCACCCTGTAGCTAGGTCATACACTGCTAGCTCTCCATGGATTAGGATCCTAAGGATGTGCCATACATCCTCTAGTGTCACAGTCACCTCCCCAGTTGGTAGGTGGAATGAACTAGTCTCTGAATGCCACCTCTCCATCAAAGCTGTCAGCAAAGCCCTTTTCCCCCTCACCTTTGGCATAAATGTCACATGATATAATCCCAACCCAACTAATATCCCCCGCTCACTAGGTGTCATCTGATGACATAGTGCAAGGCTCTGTGGCTTATTTCCCCATACCCGTAACAAGGGTAGCTCCTCTTGCATTATCACATAGCCTATGTCAACCTTCTATGGTTTTGCATCTAGTTTACCCTACCTTTCAACCAAGTTTAACTTATTTTGACTCTAGTTTGACTAATTTTAACTTTTTTTGAGCATGTTTGACCAATTTGACTTATTTTTTGAACTCTTCCTAGGGTTTTGAACATGTTTCCCAAGTTTCGGGTCATTTTGAGCTCATTTGCATCATTTTGACCCTATCCCTATCCATCGATCAACCTTTTTCCTCCATCAGAGCTAAGTTTGACCTAGTTTGACTTTTTTGACTATCCTAGCCTTAGTTAACCTATGTTTTCAACTCTTCCTAGGGTTTTGAACATGTATTCCAAATTTTGAGTCATTTCGAGTCCATTTGCACCCTTTCGGGCCCTTTGCATGATTCCCTATCAGCATTTACCTTAGTTTGACCCACATCTGCCCTATGTTTGACCAAATTCTTAGCATGTTGAACACCTTGACTACATTTTCTCATGCTTCTAACATCCCCCTGGGGTTATGCTAACCCGTACCAAGTTTTAACTCGATCCGAGACCATTCAGACCCTGATTAGAGCCCCGAAACATCCTAGGGCACATTTGGGGTTCCCAACTGCATCATTGACGCACCTGGTCATACCAACTACATCATTGATTCACTTGGGAATGACAAATATGTCATTGATGCACTTGGATGCATTTTGGGTGCAGTTGGGGTGTTTAGAAGCCCTAACTGGCCTAGGACCCTCAGTTGACCCTGTTTGACCCTGTTTCCCCCTAACAGACTCCTAGGTACCTAAAAAGTAGTAAAAAAGCACCGAAATATAGAAAAAAGCATGAAAAAAAAAAAAGTACATAGATGGCCTCGATGTACTCATCAAAGGTCCATCATTTTCCCACTGTCGAAAGGTCTGCACCCATTCACCATGATGTTGCTCCCTAGGTAGTCGATCCATCCTCCTTGCTCCAGAGCTCTTTTCTTCCAAATAGAGAGTGAAAATGACCTTAAAACTCCTCTCAAAGCCCCTTTATAGCTTTCTGCTACCTAGATGGTTGTGCCAAAGACCCTTTATGTGTTGGTCACAGTGCCTCTTTGCACTTCGGAGGCCATAACTTTTGCATTTTAACTCTAATTTTTGATCCGTCAGTTCCTATGGTTTTTTTTTCTTGTTGCTGATGAAATTGACCTATCACATTCCTATGTTGGTCAATTTCTCGAGGGGGCATAAATATATACCACATTGCTGGGGCATGCTTTTATGACTTTTTCATTAGCATTCTTTGATACAACGCTCTAAATCACATTGTATCAAAGAGGAGCAAAATGTAGACACTCAAAAATGGTTCGCATCTATGATTTCATCACTTCATATTAATTTTTCCCATTTTCTCATTCTACTAACTCTGATCTTTTGGCCAGATTGACCATATTTTGTCATTTGTATCCTCTTTCACATCAATGTCATGTCGACTCAGAATCATATCAAATCAACTCAAAATCACCCCAAATCAACCTGGAATCACTCAAAATTGATCCTAATCAACCCAAAACATATCAAACATCCCAAATCAATCATCATTTGTCTAAATCCTAGGTATTTTTGTGGCTTTCAGTGCCTTGGAAATATATCAACCTATCAATCTTATCAATATGACCTTAGTACTATTGTGGTTCTCAGTGCTAGGTCAAACTATCATTCATGTCATCCAATCTTTGACATTTTTGAGGCATTCAATGTTAGATCATGACATCATCAACCATTTTAATAACATTGACAATGTCTGTCAATGTTATTATGATCAAACCTTATCAATCAATTTCAATCTTGTAGCATTTACAATGTCGATTAAATGTTACATATCAACCAATTCATCTCATGTGTCCTTGGCATGTTATCAATTTCAATCTATCAATCAATTTGACCATGGCTTTGGTCTACTTTCCATCATCTTATTCAATATCCATCATTTTCACATTTTCATCAAAGGATACAGTCGCATTCATTTAATCAATTTGGCCAGTTATCTACTAATTTTCTCTATAGGATTAAATAACCCATAATTTATTCCTATTCTTTCTAATTATTCTTCCTAATGATCACCATTAATTAATTAATTTTATTAATTAATTGGTTCATCATTTGCAAAGTATGGAAATTCTTAATTTCCTAAGTTCCATTTTCCATCATTAATTCCATTTTATACTAATTCTTATTTTGTGGAATAAGAGGATTTTTAATTCAAATATTCCATAAAATATTGCATCATCATGACACTTGGATATGACACCTTGTGGATTCTCCTTTGACACTTGGCTAAGACTTGTCATAATCAAATATTCTTATCTCTTACGCATGTCCCTATTTGGCTTATTTGTCATAGATTCTTGGCTTTAAGTGGGTTGAGGTGTCTTATGATGCATCATAGATTCTCTTCCACATTTAGCCAAGTTTGACTTTGATGTGTCATAGAATCTCACAATTGGCATATTTTATCGTATGTGTCATGGATTCTCAAAGGAATCTCTTGCCACATTTCACATCTATGGGTGACAAATCCAATGCTCTCACTTTGAGTGTTGATTATAAAATGGACACTCTTTCTCTCATTTCGGGTCTTCTTGAAGTCTTGGAAGCCTTTAGGTCCTAATTTGTTTTATATTTCTCACTCCATCTCTCACATTCAAATCACAACTTCAAGTATTCTCATGGCATTATCCACATCATAGACTTTTGCTTCAATTTTGTGTGCATTATAGAAAACTTTGGAGCTATAATCATTTGGAGAAGAAAGAAGGACATGGGAGCTACAAACAAAAAAGGGGGTTTCTATTGCTTTCTTTATTAGTTTGGCTTTCATGGTAGACTAGTGGGTGCTAATGTATGTTGATTGAGTTTTGTGATTTGCTCATAGTATGTTATTCATTTAACCCATTTTTTGGTCCTACAGCAAGGTTTTGAATTTAGGTGAAATCTTTGAAAGGTATTAACCTAAGAGCTTAACATTGTCACCATAGACTTTAGAAAGAAAAAGAGATAAAAGTGAAAGGATCAAAATGAAAAAGTCAAATCCAACTTGACATAGATAGAGTTTTACAAAAGAAAATGATAAAAGAAATGACAAAATGAGCATGGTCAAGATCCATTATCCATTAACATAATGAAATACTCTAGGGTTCATACTTTTGTTCAAATTTTGGACTAAGTTCAAAGGTTTTGGGTTCAAAATGATGTTTAGGTCACTCAAAATGGTGGTTATGCTGATTAGATATGCAATATGGAAATGTCCTAAGATGAAAAATGAGGTTTAGGGTGCAAGATGTTGTTTTGGGTCATATGAAGATTAAGGACCTATAGAGGCTTCTAAATGTAGTTTTAGGGTCCCAAAATGTAGTTTGGAGACCTAAAATGGTCATAAAGGTATCCAACTACACTTTGATAGAACCAAGTGCACTCCAACAACACCAAATACACCTATGGTGCACTTGGGCATAGTTGGTACCAGAGAGTTAGGTTTTTGGGATTGATGTTATGATTTGATAGGGGATGAAAAATGAAGGTTATAACATAAGGAATGAAGCCCTAGATGATGAAAATAAAGGCTAGGGGATGCAAAATGTAGATTAGGGCTTGCTGAGATAGGGGGGCATACCCAGGTACCTGAGGACATAGCTAAAGCCTCAAAATGCTATCTGGAAGTCCAAAATGGGTTATTAGACTATCAAGTGTGCTTAGATAGTACCAACTACACCCATGTTGTAGCTGGGGCCAGTTAGAGCATAGTTCATAGTTTCAAAGTGTAGTTGGTAAGGTAGGTTGAAACTAAGGTGATTTTGGGGTTCTATGGTTTCTAGATTGATGTTACAAAGAGTCAAAGGGCAAAGGAAAATCCTAAGAATAGAATGGAGGTGTAGAATGAAGATTAAGACACTCTAAATGATGGTTAAAGTGTGCAATATGGAGGTTTGGTAATGCAAAAATGCCAATGAGTGATGCAAAGTATAGATTTTGGGGTTGCAATGCAAAGACTAAGGGATGAAAACTCAACCCTAATGGATGCAAATGAAAGATAAGAGATGCACATTGAAGACTACTAGGATGCAAAATGAAGCCTAGATTATGAAAGTATGAGGCTCAAACTATGGTGAATGCAAGTGGGTTTTATGCAAAGATGAAACCTAAGTTATGTCAAGCACTCCTAGGGATGCATTTTTCCACGTTTTCAAAGTTTTGAAGTTTTTGGACCAAAGTTTGCAAAGTTTGAAAAAGGTTGTAATTTTTTAATAATGTTTTAAGTTTTGACAAGGTTTTAATACTATCTAATGTGTAAATTTGCAAGTTGGCTTTTATCTTGATTAATGTTTTACAAACACACAAGACACAATAAGACAAGAATACATGTTAAAATGAAAAGACACACCACAACGTAGGCTTTAGGACTGTATCCATTGAATTCCTAGCCATGCTTATCTAGAGTGGACAAGTTAGAATCTTGGCACCATAGTCTCCCCCTTATAGCACACTCACTTCTTGGGGCTACCAAGATCAGCTTCCCAATGGGCATGACCTCTCAAGGGATTATTGTCTCTACTAAAGACTACAAGAATGTAGGATGTCTTCATGGGCATGGGTGACCACTTGAGCTAGTGGATATAAATGTTTTTGGCCTCTAAAACAAATTATTTAGTAAGGGCATTCCATTCAACAAGTGAATGATAAAATTCCTCAGAATGTTTCCCAACCCTGAGAATTGGGGTTTGACACACCACAAGGGTACTAGAAGAGAGCTATCATGCAACAATATCACCGATAAGGCATTAACCATTTTGAGTTTTATATAGTGGCTAGAATGTTGACCTAGCTTTGGCCCATTACCACTCTAAAGTCATCCCCTGGCATACCCAATATTGGGTATCTTGGTCCAAGGTAGGCTTCCTATAGAAGTCACATGGATTTCTCTTACACCCAAAATCCACAAATGGTGAGGGGAGAGGATATGTATTGTGACTCCTAGAGTTTTAAACATTGTATACATGCCAATTAGAATAGAAAAAGTTCATTTTATGCACCAAACAAAGTGTTATTTAATCTAGGAAATCCACACACATGGTTTTGACAAGCACATGGGGTCTTTGACAATGTTCTACAAACAAGAATTAGTAGATTTTTAATGATTAGTCTTCATCCAATAGTCACCACATCCTACAAATAGACCATTAGTGACACAAAAAGATCTAATCTAGGTCATAGAAAGAAACACAAACCCTAGATGTAGATTTTGAGTGAAGTGTGTGCTTTCTATGAACCACCTACACTCTAATAGAGCACACTACGCCCCAAAAGGCCAAAATGACCCATGATGCCTCCAAGTGCACTCAGATAGTTTACATTACACCCATGGTGCACTTGGGAGACTAGGTGTAGACTGTGGAGAATTGGGCCCTAAACAATACCCAAAAACTAAAATTTCAAACTCTACCCTCCCAAGTGCACTCAAATAGTGTAGACTATGTCCATGGTGTATTTGGGGCCCAAAAGGTCATAGTTGGTTGTTTCTAAGAATAATTTTTGACTTGGGAACATTATATGGGGGATATGGTGACTCTTAGGCCCCTAAAACTGCCTCCTAGGGGTCCCAAGTGTGCCCTAACAAAGAAGAGTGCACCCTAGGATAGAAAGCTAATAGAATGCTTAAAACAAGAGCATATAATCATGTTACTAGACCCCCTAATTAATCTATATGTGATAAGGAAGTAAAATAGTCATTATACCCTTCCAAGTGAGCTCCTTCCTTGCACCTACAATCACAAACACAAGAAACCCAAGTTAGTTAAGCATATTCATGTCGGGTTCACCAATTGTAGGACCAAAAATGGGATAATGTCTAACATACTATGAGAAAATCACAAACTCAATAAACATACATTGAAACCCTTTAGTCTACCATGAAAGCCAAATAAAAAAAAAGAAGAACACAAAGTTAAAACTCCCTCTTTCACTTGTAGCTCCAATGTCCTTCTTTATTCTCCATGTAATATAGCTCCAATTGCCTATAGTGAACATAATTTGGAAGCAAATCCTATGGTAATGATAATGCTATGAGAATACTAGAAGATGTTATTCAAGCTAGAGAGAGAGAGAGAGAGAGAGAGAGAGAGAGAGAGAGAGAGAGAGAGAGAGAGAGAGAGAGAGAGAGAGAGAGAGAAGCTAGGGGCTTGAAGGAAAACAAACTTAGGGACCGAAAATGAGAGGAAGAATGCTAATTTTATAATCAACTCGAAAGATGAGAGCATTGGAATTTTCACATTGGATATGCAACTTGGAAAAATATTCCTTTGAGAATCCATGATGCATATAACACAAGATGCAAAATATAGGATTGTATGACACTTGGAAGTCAAACTTGGCTAAAAATGGAAGAGGATCTATGATGTGTCATGTGATACCTCAAACCCACTTAAAGCCAAGAATCTATGACAATGGAAACCAAATATAGATGTGTGTAAGGAATAAGAATATATGGATTATGACATGTCTTAGCCAAGTGTAAATGGAGAATACATGATGTGTCATGCCCATGTGACATGATGATGTCAATATTATGTAGAATATTTGAACTAAAAATTCCCTTATTCCACACAAATAGAAATTAGTAAAAATGGAATTAATGGAGGATTATATGACTTAGGAAATTGAGAATTTCCATGGTTTTTGAATGATGAACCAATTAATTAATAAAATTAATTATTTGATGATATTAGTTAGGAAGAATAATTAGTGAAGTGATATAGTATTAAATTATGGGTTATTTAATCTTATAGAGAAAATTAGTAGACAATTGGCCAATTTGATTAAATAAGTGTGACAACATCCTTTGATGAAATGTGAGGATAATGGAGATTGACTAGGATGATGATGGATAGACCAAATCCATGGTCAAATTGATCAATTGATTGAAATTGTTAACATGCCAAGGACACATGACATGAATTAAGGACACGTAACATTTAACTAACATTGTAAAATGCTACAAGATTGAGATTTGTTGATAGGGTTGATCATAATAACATTGACAAACACTGTCAATTTTATTAAATTTTTGATAATGCCATGATATGCCATTGAGAGACTTGACAATGTCAAATATTAGATGACGTGAATGACAGCTTGACTTAGTACTGAGATCCATGACAATACTAAGGTCATATTGATAAGATTAGATATATTGATAGGTTTCCATGGCACTAAAAGCCACAAAAATGCCTAGGATTGGACAAATGATGATAGCTTTTGGATATTTGACACATTTCAAGTCAATTAAGGTTTATTCCAAGTGATTCTGGATTGATTTGATATGATTTCTAAATGATTTGATATGATTATGAGTTGATTTGATATGATTTTGAGTTGATTTTGAATGGTTTTGAAATGATTTGCAATTGATGTGAAAGAGGATACAAATGATGAGATATGATCAAGTTGGGCAAAATATTAGAGTTAGTAAAATGAGAAAATGAGATGAATTAGTATGAAAATGTGATCAAACCATAGATGCAAACCTTTTTTGAGCATCTATAAGATTCACCTTTCTTGAAACCCTTATCACTAAGGATTTTGTATATTATAGGTCATGAACTAGGAATGTATTCTTGTTAAAATATTTAGAAAACTGAGAGGGGGTGGGGGTGAATGAGTAATCCAAGTTTTAGATGTACCAATTGAAAAAACAAATTCTTAACCAATTTTAGATCTTATCATTCCATTGCTCAGCCTTTATTGTAAAATATTGGCAACATTAATTGGTTGTCCATTGTTCTTAAAATAAAAAACTTGTAGAATGTAAACTTAAATAAATAAAGCATTACAATAATATTCACACAAGTTTGACACTAGGATTTTACATGGAAACCCAATTTGGGAAAAACCACTAGCAACATGTCACCAATTTTCACTCTTCTAAAGTGAGCCTTGTTAGGAGCCAACCTAGTTAAAAGTTACAATACACACTTATGTGTGACCTTTTTAATGGATTTAATCACCCTACTAGTAGTGGCCTCATTAGAGGAGTTTATAAAATTCCATTAGAATGTCACCTAGTTAAAGGATTTACATAGACTGTTAGGTCAACCTTGACTAAAGGATTTGAAATACTATTCACAATGGTTAGAAGTTAACAATAGGTTTGATATGTTTAGTACAACTCACTTTGCATATTCAGATCCCTATTCATCTTTGAATACCAATTCACTATTTGGTCTCCATTTTCATCTCAATATTAGATTCACTTGGAACCCCTTTAAGAAATTTTCCTTCATTTCTTCTCAACTCAATTAAGCCTTCTTCTTAGATTCACTAGACTAGTCAACAACATCAATAACAACTCCAACTTTCTAGAACTCCTTCAAAGATGCACAGTAGCTCTACATTACTCTACACACACACAGACACTCAAAGTTCACATTTGTACCTCCTTAAATAGGCAGTTCTTATTTTTTGTCACTTAATCAACACCTTAGATCTTAGGGTTCACAATTTGATCCATCAGATACAATGTATCTAATCACCATTCTATTTATCTCTTCTTTTCTAGGAACTCCTCCATGGATTCATCTCTTAGATTATTTACCTAATCCTATCCTAAAATTAAATGATCTAACTCATTGATCCTTATATTCAACATGTTTTCCATATCCTAAGAAATAAACTTAGTCAGCTAGAAATAACAATTTTTCACAAATAGTTAAAATGTTATTCCTCAGCCAACACTAAGTTCTGACACTTGGTCAACATTAAATTAATCAATCGCTATATAACTTCTTTCTCAACATCAATATTGCCACTTAGTCGATACTGATGCTTAGTCAATACCAAATTTTTCAGTAGTTACTGTGGCTTGATCAACACTAGCATCACTTGACACATACATCAAAATTCCTTAGCCTTTTACTTTGTTACTCAGTCAAGCTTACATAAGTGATCTATCTTTTCTTATACTATCAAGACTTGAACATTACTATCTTCTCATCTTTAAACAATCACTTTGTCTTGTCAAAGTCTAACTAATCAAATGTCCATTTGTTGTTTTCTCTTCATAACTCAACCTTTCTTCTAGATGATTTTTTTATGAACAACTACTTGTCAATTCCTCTTCATCAATCAAATAGATATGAAATTTAGATAGATAGAAAGGTTGTCTGACTAGTAGATTTGATATTAATGACAACACAACAATTGTTCCAATTGTAGTTTCCAACAATCTCACTCTTTGACATTAATGACAACACCTCAAAAAATTTTATTGTAGAAACACTTTAAGTTACCATACAGTCCAAGATTTGTATCAACTTTGAGTAACACTCTCAATATGGAAGATCTTTGATTAATTTCCTTCATTTCATTTGAACTCCCTCTAATTAATCACTCCCTCTTTCTTAGCATTTCTCTACCAACATCCAATTTAACCTTCTTGAATGATCTCCCTCCTTGAAGATAATCTATCCTTCTTTAATATGTGTGATATTGTAATATCTCCCTATATATCACAAGCTCTCCCTCGTTGACAATAATTCAAAAGACACCATCTCTTGCTCATACATCTTGACTATGAGGGTACTTGCATGTTAGGTTTGAATTCTTCATCTATCATCTTCATATGACTGATTTTTTTTCTATACATCTTCTTCACCACTACCTCAGGAAACTCTTAAAGTAGAACTATCTACATCAATGTGTAAGATAGTCTAATCAACACATTTGATGCAATGCTTCTCTAAATCTTAAGTAGCTTTGTCTAGGGGAATCACCCCCAGTCTACCTCTAAGATATTCATGAGAATACATAGGTAAAGCTTTAGTGAACATGTCAGCAATTTTCTCTTTTATGTTCACATATTTCAATTTCACTTCTTTGTCTTGAACTAGCTCTCTCAAGTAATGATACTTGATAGAAGTTTTCTTTGTCTTTGTGTACATAATAGGGTTCTTTGATATAGTAGTAGCACTTGTGTTATCACAATAGATAACCAATGGATTATTTATCTCCTCCTTCATTCCTTTTAGCAATTGTTTGATCCAAATGATATTTGAACAATTTACTATTGCTACCACATACCCAACTTCAGTTGTTGATTGGGAAATACTATTTAGCTTCTTGCTTATCTATGAAAATAGTCTCTTTCCTAGAAAGAATGCACCAACACTTGTGCTCTTCCTATCATCAACATTTCCTACCCATTCAGAATAAGTAAATTCTTTTAATTAAAACTTATCATTCTTCTTGTAACACAATTCATTATCTTCTATTTCTTTTAGATATCTCAGTATTTTATTCACTATCAACATATGATTTTCCTTAGGAGTTTCTCAAAATCTAGAAACTATCCCAACAACTAATGCAATATTTGGTCTAGTATGAACAACATATTGTAGTTTACTAATCATTGGTCTATATTGTGTCTTGTTTACATCAGTTGAATTATCAATCCTAGATAGTTTATTTCTAGTAACCATAGGTGTGTCCACTAGTTTGAAATCTTCCATCCCAAAATTTGCCAATGCCTCCTTGATATATTTGGATAGAGTAATGAAGATATCGTTCTTCATTTGATATACTTGTAAACCAACAAAGAATTTGATCTCACCAAAAATTGACATTCAAATTCCTTCTTCATTTTATTAGAATTTTTTTTGCATAATGCTTCTTTTCCTCCAAATATGATATCATTAACAAAAAATTTAGATATCAATATCTCATTGTTCCTTCCAATCTTCAAATATAGATTTTTGTTATCATTTGTCTTTGTAAAACCAATTTTCACCAAATAATTATACAGTCTTTCATATTATGATCTAGGGGCTTATTTCAAACCATTTAAAGCTTTGTAAAATTTTAATACCATGTTCTTCTTGTTAGGATCCACAAATTCTTTAGGTTTTTCTATGTATACTTCTTTGCAAAACCATTTTCACCAAATAATTATACAGTCTTTCATATTATGATCTAGGGGCTTATTTCAAACCATTTAAAGCTTTGTACAATTTTAATACCATGTTCTTCTTCTTTTTCTATGTATACTTTTTCTATGTATCCCATTTAGAAATATAGATTTGACATCCATTTGATAGACCTTGAATCCTTTGTAATTAGAATATACAAACAATGTTCTTACTCCTTATAATCTTGCTATAGGTGAAATTTTTTTCCCATAGTCAACACCTTCCTCTTGTGCATATCCTTCACATACCTATCTAGCTCTATTCCTTATGACTTCAACTTTCTCATTCATCTTGTTCCTGAACACCCACTTTGTTCCAATAACATTTTTTTCTTTAGGCTTGGGTAATAGAGACCATATTTTTTTCTTTTCAATCTGTTCAATTTCTTCATTCATAGCTTGTATCCAATCTTCATTCTCTAAAGAATCTTTCACAGATTTGGGCTCAAACTCACAAAGTAAGCGTGTATCACTTTTGAGTCTTTTTCTTGTAACACAAGACTCTTTTATCTCCAATGATTTGTTTAGGTGCATGATGTATTATCACAAATTTTACTAACAAAGGCTCTTTCCTTCTTTGTTCTTCAATAGGTTCATCTTGAAAAATAATTTCAAGCTCATTATCTCTTTCTTGTTTAGGTTCTAGTTTAGTTTTTGCACATTCAACATTGCCTTCTTGATGTTTGGCTTCTGTGTCTATGACTCAACATCATTTATCTATTTCTCGACAACCATAGTCCATTTCTTGGCAACTAGCTATTGCAACTTGACATTCCAAGTCTATTGAGGATTTTCAACTTTGATTTCTTATTCAAATGGAGTTCCTAGAGCACTATCATTCACATATATGAATGATCTATAATCTTTAGGTTCTTTCTTACATTCAACTTCATTTTTCTCTATGTATTCATTAATTTTCATATTTTCACTTTCCATGACTTTGTTCGTGTTAGAGTTCAAACATTTATAAGCTTTACTCTTGGTGAAATATCCTAAGAATATACCTTCATCACTTTTAGCATAAATTTGTTGGAAATGATTGAAATGATCATAAGAAAAGTTGTTGGAATAATATATGGAACTGGTAAAGAATGTCCTCAATCATTGTTTTGTCATTGATGTCAAACTTGCTACTTGCAGGAATGACAATTTCTTTAGTGATCCAAATACTATCAATTAGTTGATTGTCAAGGAGGAGGCAATCAATAAGATGTAACTAGAACACCTAGAGAAAAGTTGAAGTTATGATGTTGTAATGAAGTATAAGGATTAGCTAAGCCATTGATGAAAAAGTGTATTTGATGACATACTATAAGATACAAAGAATGGGCACACTGAAACATATGAAAGATTTAAGGTTTTAGCTAAGTCTTTTGTAAAGCTCAACTAAGTTCATTAGAGAGAAGGAGCTGAGCAAGCTAGTAAGAGTTGAGCAAATTCTTAGTTAATGCTGAGTAAACTTTAGATGTCGAGTAAACTTCAGATGCCGAGCAAGTTCAGATGCCGAGTGACACAGAGTTTATCAAGTGCTGAGTAGGTATAGGTGTTGAGTAACATAGAGGTGTCGAGCACCAGTAAATCAATAATGCCAATTTGCTGCTTTATTTTGGAAATCGAAGATTCGCTAGATCTAAGCCAACAAGGTTGTTATCTAGAAATTTGTGAATTAAAAGGAAGATAAGAATGATGAGCTGGTGGCACAAAACACCATGTAGAACATTTTTAAGGATACAAGTGGCGAAGTTTCTAGAAGAGAACAAGATATGGGGTAGATACATTGTATCATACCTAATCCATTTTTAAAACCCTAAAATTGGAGAGGGAGAATTGAGCGACAAAGACAAATCAGATTTCTATTTAAAGAGACATAAGTTAATGAAAAAGAGTGAGAGAGGTGGTCAAGCATAAAAGCATGAAGTACTGAAGAAGGTGCTAAGGAGAAGAAAGTACATGAACTCTATTTGGATAGATGACCACAAGGATGATTGCATTGGAAGAATGAGTAAGAAGACTCAAGGAGATGAAGCTTGAGAGGAAGACAAGCAGTCAAAGCTAGAGCGATTGAAGCCAAGCATAAGGATTGAACTAAAAGTGTGATCTAAAATTTGCAAAGTATGTTGTAAGTTATATCAGATCAAAAGACCATTATTGTTACTTTCTAGCAATTGTAATAGTAAGTTTAAATCCTGTGGACTTAGGTTGGTTTAATAGCCATAAGATAAATCCTTTAACAAGGTAACATTCCAAGTGAATGTTCTAAAGACCTTTAACCAGGTCCATTCCTAACAGTTTGGTGAAATCCTGTAACAGGGTCACATTTAACAGTGTGTTGTAAGCCTTTAACAGGGCAGGCTTTTAACAGGGCATCACTTCAGAAGAGTGAGAATCAAGTAGCATGTTACTAGTGGTTTTTCCCAAATTGAGTTTCCATGTAAATCATTGTGTCATGTGTTGATCTTGGATGTTTTATCTTTGCATATTGATTTACTATAACTTGCTTATATGATTGATTTAAATTTAGATGGATGAAAAGGGTATGGATTCATTAAAAGTAGTAAAAAGGTATTAATAGGGCATTTGGACCTTGGATAACTGATTCACCCCCCCTCTTAGTTATTCTAAAGAATTCTAACAAAAGTTAACTATTATTATTGTCTTTAAGTATGTAACATTTTCTTCCAAAAACTTTGAAATATTTCTCATTAGGTGCATAACCATACCATGATTCAAAAGGTGTAGCATTTTTATCTTTCTTTACATCCACTCTATTTAGAGTATAGACAACTATACTTACAACTTCTCTTTAGTATTTTTATGACACATTATTCTACATCATCATTTTTTTATCACAATCCATAATTGATCTATTTATTCTTTCAACTATTCCATTCTGAGGAGGGGTTATAGGTGTAGACATCTTCCTTTTGATTCCTCTATCATTGTAGAACATGTTGAACTCATTGGAAATGAATTCACCACCTCTGTCAGATCTCAAACACTTCAGGCTCTTCCCTATTTCATTTTCAACTCTGACCAAATACCACTTAAACAATTGAAAAGCATTAAATTTTTTTTAAGAAACATCATAGTCATCATTCTAGAGTAGTCACCAAAAAATAGAATGAAATATTTGTATTTAGAGTATATTTTAAATCCAATAGGTCCACATAAGTTAGTATGAACCAATTCTAAAATTTCATCAGATGAATATGCTTTGCTCTTGAAACTAGACTTTGTCATTTTTCCCCATTGACATTGTTTATACACAACATTGTCAAGTTTCTTTAGTTTGGGAAAACCTTTTACTCTTTTCATTTTACTAATGCTAACAAAATTGTCAGAGTTTACATGACATAACCTTTTGTGCCATACCCAAATATCTTCATATTGTGCAAACAAACATGTCTCATTAGATAAATCTAGGTGTTGGAAATGTAATATAGACTAGGTTTCTAAGAGGGGAGGGGTGAATTGGGAACCAATACAAATTTAAACTTAATTCACCAATTAAACCATCACCACATAATCTAATCTAGTTGCATGCATGAAATAGTAAAAGCAATAAAATATTCATAACACTTTGACACAATATTAGTAACCTAGAAACCTTCCAAAATAGAAAGTAAAACTGGGGTGGGGATGATATCCACAAGATTTATGAGTGCAATATAAAGTTGGCTTGTTAAGGCTTACAATTTGTCACTTTTGATGAACTACCCTATTAAGAGAAATAAGGACTATTAGGTCCACCTTGTTAAAGGATTTACAAACATACAATGAAGTATGCACTCTATTAGGAGATTTGGAATAAGACTATTAAGTCCACCTTGTTAGAGGATTTGACTGATGCACCTGTAAGGATGAACTAGTGATTGAACTATGATATACAACTTTGATTTTCTAAATGAGATTCTTTGAATTACAATGATCACCTGATTGTGATAGACAAGTCTCTTCTTTTCCTTATACTTCTTGTAGCTTTCTTCAATTCACACTCATTTTCTTCTTACTTGTTCACATACTTGTTACCTATTATTGTGGATATGATATAATACATTACACATATACCAATCTACTTAATTACCTTCTAGAATCTACTTAATTACATATACATACATACATACATACATTACATATTTGCATACATTTGCACTTAGTTAACATTGAAGCTCAGTCCTTACTAATCACTTTGAGTAGAAGGAACTCAGTCAATATTTTATGACTTAGTGAACACTAAGAAATGTGATGGATACTAAATCACTTGGTTGACACTGCATGACGCGGTCAACACTAAATTCACTTTGATATTACTACGAGCTTGGTAGACATTGATATACTTGGTTAACACTATAGATCCTAGTTAACACTAAGATCTTCATCACTTATATTGGAAAGCTTAGTAGACTCTACTTTTCTCAGGTAATACTATAAACTATCTCAGATTCTTGGTAGATACTATGAAGCTCAACATGAACTATAGTCGTACTGATTAGCTCAATAGCAACTGAAACACATGGTTAACACTACTAGAAGTATGGTAAGCTCAGTAGGAACTGTAGAGCTTGGTAACAATGAAACCAAATAACTAAGTGTTCATTCACTAATAGAAAAATTGATCTCAATGTCAAAAATACATGCCTTTGGCATTAGTGACAAAAATACTTATGATACCAAAAATATAAATTCTCAAAATTACAAATCAAAACTCCCTCTATTCACAATCTAGGCCTTCAACTTGGTTTTGACTACTATCTATTGCAGCTTCTCTATAATCTCCTACTATGTATTTCTTTTTCTTTTTCAAAATTTCTTTTGTAGACATATTTTCTTCTATCTTTACATGTGTTTCCTTTCTTATTACTACTCCCTCATACATATATCTCTCCCCCATACATATATCTAGAGTGTGATAAAATACCAATAATCTTCTCCTTCTTTTTGACATAAATGCCAAAGGTGAAAAAATACTTACAAGTTAATACCAAAATATGACAAGAAATCACTATGTACCTTCAAATGATTTACATGTGTTGTGATGTGGAGCCTAATCAAATTCAGAGATTTATTTGGCATGGTTTTCTCCCCATATTATTTCTAGAGGGGTTTGGGGGAAGTGCCCCTATGAGTTCCTAGGGCATCAACTAATTTTTTATATTATTCTAACCTTAATTTTGTAAATTGCAAAAAGCTTGTATAAAATGGCTTAGGGTTGGGGATTTTCATAATGTGTGATGTGAAAATTGGTTCTTGTGGTGGTATTGAGTTGTAAGAGATTATGGATTGTAATTAGGTTGTAATCACTGGATAATAATAATACTAGACTTGTTGTTGGTGGACGTAGCTCAAGGATTGGGTGAACCACATTAAATTTTGGTGTCTTGTGTTCTCTTTTATGCTATCTACTATTTTCTAGTATTGGTTATATTTGTATGTAATTGTTATTTCTATCTGTGGTTAATCCTAACAAGTGGTATCATAGCTAGATGATTGTCATTTTTTTAGCCAAACTGTCATCATTTTTTTTAGCGATCCTCTGCAGGAAGGCCTCACAGTTAAGTGAGAGCCTCATGGTTGAGTGGGAGTGATCGTAGACAAGGGTAAGCTGAGGGTTGACAAGTTTAATGGGCAGAGCTTTTAGTTATGGAAGATGCAAATGGAAGATTATCTTTATTAGAAAGATTTATGGAAACCATTGGAAGGAAAAACCAAGAATCAAGGATCTATGAAAAATCACAATTGAGATCTTTTAGACAGAAAGGCACTTGAAAGCATTCGATTATGCCTAGCACCATTGGTGGCATTTAATATTAAAAAAACAAATAAAATAGAAGAGTTGGTGTGAACCCTAGCAAAACTATATGAAAAGCTCTCTACTTCAAATAAGGTATTTCTCATGAAGCATGTATTTAATATGAAGTTGACAGAAGGTATATTTATTGAAAATCATTTAAATGAGTTTAATACAATTACTAGTTGGTTATCTCTTATGGGTATTAATTTTGATGAAGAAATTAGGGCTCTCTTGATTTTGTGTTCTTTGCCTGAAAGTTGGAATGGCTTGGTAATGGCTGTAAGTAATTCTATTTCTAGATCTAATACTCTAAAATATGATGATGTGATCGGTATTATTTTGAGTGAGGAAATTCGTAGGAAAACCTCAGGTGGATCTACATCAGGAAGTGCTTTGAATGAAAAAGGAAAAATGACTAAGAGAGAAAGTAATTCCAAAAATTGTGGGAAATCAAGGGTAAAGTCAAAGGGAAAGAGGTCCCAATCTAGAGGACCAAAAGATTGTTGGTACTATGGGAAATTAGGGCATAAGAAGAAAGATTTATGGACTCAAAAGAACAATGAAAGAGATCAACCAAAAGGGAACAAGGAGGAAAATGTGGTAAGTAACAAATCTAAAGAGGATGCTTTGCTTCTATCTTTAGAAAGTGTTGATGATTCATGGGTGTTAGATTTTGGTGCTTCCTTTTATGCTACACCTCATAGAGGTTATTTCATTGATTATGTCCAAGGGGATTCTAGACTTGTTTATTGGGGGGATAATGAACCCTATCAAATTGTTGGAAAGGGAAAAGTTAAGATTAATTTAAAGAATGGAAATCATTGGCTATTACATGAGGTAAGACATGTTCTAAGGTTGAGTAAGAATTTAATTTCAGTAGGGAAACTTGGTGATGAGGGTTTTGTAGTTACTTTTAATGATAAAAATTGAAAGGTTTCAAAAATTTTCCTTGTAGTAGAAAAACGTGTGAAAATAGGCACCTTATATCTTTGTAGAAGTCATATTGTTCCTTCTACTTTGATTGTTTTAGAGAAAAATGAATGTTCAGGAATAGTTGTTGCAGTTGAGCAAGGAGAACAAATAGCTGATGTAGATCTTGATACAGTGCTATGGCACAATAGACTTAGACACATGAGTGATAAAGGTATGAAAGTAATTCATTCAAAGCATGTTTTACTAGGTCTAAAATGTGTTAATATGGATTTCTATGAAAGTTTTTTATATGGAAAACAAAAGAGAGTGAGTTTTGTGAAGATTGGGAAGGAAAATAAAAGTGAGAGACTAGAGCTTATGCATACATATGTATGGGGACTAGCTTAGGTATCTTCCCTTGGTGTCACTCATTATTATGTTATATTTATTGATGATGAAACTAGTAAAGTATGGATTTATTTGCTTAGATAGAAATCTGATGTATATAAAAATTTAAGAAATGAAAATGCTTGGTTGAAAATGAGACTGGTAAGAAATTAAAATTTCTCAGATCTAATAATGGTGGTGAGTATTGTAGTTATGAATTTGAAGATTATTGCTCCACTATTTCTATTCATAGATAGAAAAATATTCCAAGGACTCCCTAGGAAAATGGAGTGGCTAAATGCATGAATAACACTATAATAGAGCATGCATGAAGCATTAAGCTGCATGCAGGGTTACCCTTAAACATTTGGGCAGAGGTTGTCAATACTTCTATATATTTGATTAATAGAGGTCCCTCTACTCCTTTGGGTTGTGGTATTCTAGAGCAAGGATGGATTGGTAAGAAGGTGAGTTATTCTTTTCTTAGAACATTTTGTTGTGAAGCATTTTCTCATATAGATTGTGAAAATAGAACCAAGCTAAAAGCTAAGTTAAACAAATGTGAATTTATTGGATATGGCATTAATGAATTTAGTTATAGGCTTTGGGATTTTGAAAACTATAAAATTTTAAGAAGAAAGCATGTTATATTCAATGAGAATGTGTTGTACAAAGATCTATTGTAACAACATGAGAAGAAAGAATATGATTATGTAGTGCTAGATGATACTCCAAAAGATGATGTTCCAAAAATTCCTCATGATGTGCAACAACTACAACAACAAATACCACACACACTAGTGAATGTTAGATGGTCAACAAGGCTAAGTAGACCTCCAGAAATATTTTCTCCTTGTATTCTATTTTACTTATTAGTGTTGGTGAACCTAAATGTTATGATGAAGTTGTTCAAGTGGATACAAATATTTAGTGAGAATCTGCAATGAAAGAAGAAATAGACTCTTTGCTAAAAAATAAGACATGGGATTTATGCAAGTTGGCTGTAGGAAAAAAGACTTTATAGAATAAATGGGTTTACATGTTGAAAGAAGAGGATGGAGCTCAAAAAATATTTAAAGGTAGGTTAGTTGTAAAGGGATTTGCATAGAAAAAGGGCATTGATTTGATGAGATATTTGTTAGAAACAATAATCCACCAAAATAACTAAGAGGGGAAAGGGGGGGGGGGGGGGTGTGAATCGGTTATTTAAAAATTTAAAACATTTATCCTCTTTAAACAATCTTAACCATTCAATCAAAGTAAGCAACAACCATAAAGAGATGCACATAACAATAACACTAGATATGTTGACTAGGGAAACCCTTGATTAGAGGGAAAACCATGGTGGGAATGATGCCCACAAGATGATGTACTAATATGAATATTCCTTGTTAGAGGATGGACCCTGTTAGGAGTCTATTGCAATATTTAGTACAAAGAGTCCCTATTAGGAGACTTTGAATCCCTGTTAGGAGATTCTAACCCTATTAGGAGTTGTGGAAGGTAGCTAAACCCACTATCCGAACAACTTCAGGATCAAGTAAATGAACCCCCTATCTAATTGATTTGGGTACTATTCCTTTCAGAATAATAGATGTGAAACATGCATTTACTTCTTCCTCTATCTAGTACATTAGACTCCTCCTTTAGACCATGCAATCTAATCTAGAATTGTGTACTCATTAATAATAACCCTTAAGGTCACTTGCATGCATTGGTAGGTTATTCTTTTCTGCTACTCAATAATTTGCAAGTCTCATTTATTTCACAATCTATTAAATATGGGAAACATCTTTCCTTTATACCATGCTTAATAATAAATCCTTGAGTCAGCTTCCCACTTAATTATAATATGTTAATTAAATTTATACACATTTAATTAATGTTGTTAGATCATAGTTATAAACAAACTTTTACACGTGTGACTTTCATACATGTGCACTCTCTAACATCATCAACAACTAGTATACTATCTCTAGTTAATTGCGCAACCCTTCACTATATTTGTGATGAGCTGTAGCAATCACATAATAGGAACTTGTAAGGCCCCATCTCTAGTACCCTATTTTAAACCCTAATAATATGGATATTATTAGATATAGGAAGAGTTAGAAGATGAAATTGCATGTTTCTGCCTCTTGTGTATAGAATGTGAATTTTATACTATAATCATTCACTTGATGATAAAATGATGGTAAGTAGGTTCTGGGATTTGAGTATGTCATGACTGGCATTTCCCTTACCAATATTAGGACTGATGTACATTTTAGTCTCTATTGCGTTAAGTATCTTATTTAGAATTACATTAGATTGATAAGCTAAGACCTATGGAATAAAGGCTCAAGATGTCATAACCTAGAAACTATGTTGATGGTTTCATGATATTAGTATGGGCTATAGGGATAATTAAATTTTGGAAAGATAAATCAACATGCTATCTTGTGAACATTTCTAATAATCATAGATGAAAATTGTTATAAAAAATAGAAAAGGGTCTACATGGTAGATCTCAGTATGATGTAATGCAATAATCCAATTATTGTGCAAGTAGTAGTAGGTGGATATGTTGATATTCATAAAGAAAATTTTTATGGCCCAATAAAACGTAATGGATTTATTCTATGATAAATTTTGAAACTATGAGGCATGACTATGTAAACATCATGTTTACCTAACAAATTGATACGCCTTATAATGTACTATCTCATAATGATAATAGGATACTATTATCAATCACACTATATTTTAGTTAATCAAAGGATATTAGTTGTGATGTTTACATTTTGACGATTTTGACCTAAAATATGTATTCAAAACTAATTTTCATGTTGAATGACTTAACAATATAGATTCAACATTTTATCATTTTGATAGGAAATGGATTATGATGTGGTTCAGAATGTTAATTGATCATTTGATTAGATATTAATGTTGATATGTAGATTTTGAAATTTTAATGCTTTACATGATTTATATGAAAATGATTAGAAAATGAAAATTGATTTTGATGTTAAGGTGAACTATTTATTATGAAATTGTCATGCACCTATATACATGCATTTTATAATATTATTTTTCATTGGGCTACTGATATTTGAGTTAGTGTGCAACCAATTGAACCATGGAATTATTTGGGGGAAACAAGGTCCAAACTTATGTGAACATGGTTTAGCCAAAGTGAATCTTGGAAGATTCAAAAGCCTTGTTGTGATGTATTTTATTTCATAAATGTAAGCTTGTGTGTGTGTGGAGAATTTAAATTCATGAGTAAGCAAGTACATGTCATTATGAAATGTAATGTCTTTTAATTTGTCACTTGACACTTGTAGTTGTTTATGTGTTGATGACATGTCACCTATGGTTCTAGTCTTGGTTATACTTAACCTTAAACTAATTACCTTTCATATGATTAAGTAAATCCACTTAGAGAAAAGATAGAATGGGTCACCATGAAGGGGAATTTCAAATTCAAACTTGACAAGGATTTTAGAGGCCAATAGGTGGTCCCAAAGTACCTTTTTTTTGGTGAAAATAAGCTACCCATATGTTAGTATAACATGTTAGGGGCCTAAATTTGACCATTTTAGAACTTAGCTAACCTAGGGGACTGATGTAGGGGACTCCCCTTAATACCATAAATTCATAACAGAAACAAAGAAATAACAACAAATGCGATAATAAAATATGGACTTCTTATTATCAGCACAAATGTGGAATTACAAAATTCTCAATTACAATATGCCAACCCAAATGGGTGCCTTCATTACAGTAATCTACAAGACAGTGCTACAAACTATCACCCATAGCTCTCCTAGACAATGTTCAAGCCTTTCTTAAATAGGCAGTTTATGCCACTTGAGAAGGTTCTAGATGCTCAAACTTAATACCTAGGGCCAACAGACCGTAACAATACACATAGAGTCAACCAAATACATCTTTGACAAATTATTTTAGAAATTTCAGTAGCCCAACTTTTGAAGGCTATAACTCATGAACCATTTCTTCGATTGGCTATTATAACCACTTTTTGAAAATGCCAGCTCCTGATCTATAGGCTCGAAACTACGCTAGCACCCTTTCATCAAATTTTCAAACCTCATCTGAGCACTCTAAGGCCTCCAATGGTGAGCCTGAAGATTTTTCTACAAATTTTTCCATTGAAAATCTACAATAACTTCTCTAATACTTAAGTTGGAGCAATGAAATTTTTATGGTAGGCTTATATCTCTAAAATGAACCTTCCTATAGAAAATGAGAACATTTCAAGCTCATATGAAAAACTTACTAAAAATAGCAAGTTCCCATAAATAGTAACCACCCTATCTACTAGTCCTTATTAAAATAGAAAAGGTTGAAAGTAAAATATTTTTGTGTGATGCAAGATTGCCCTTACACCTAGGATGCTCCTACATCAGACACACAAGGTAATTTGAGAAGTGACCCTATCATGTCTGAGGTGTTTAGAGGAAAACCAAGACAGTTGACCTCCTTGTTTGCTAGCCATGATGAATCCTCCATTGGTCTCCCTTTTTGTTTGACTAGATATTCCTCATAAGTTCTATTTTTGGTACTTTTTCCAATATGATTGTCTAGTATCTCCTCAATCTCCTTGGTAGCCAAACTAGCTGCTAAAATGCTCCACTATGCTTCTGCAACTTCATCTACATCACCTCCTTCATTATACTCTGTCAAATCTAAAATATTAAATACTGTTCAAATATTCAATTCAAGAGGAAACTCCACTTCATATGCATTTCTAGAATCATGCTTCTTCACTATCTTGCATTATCCAAACTTCATCATCTTCAGCTTATTATATGTACCTACTAGAAAATGCTCCTTTCTCAAATGAACCATGACTTCATCTCCAATATGAAATTCCTTATATCTCCTTTTCACATATGCCTTAGCCTTATACTATGTATTCTGTTGGAAATATTCAAGATATGATAGGTTACTGAGAGGGGAGGGGTGAATCAGTAACTTCAAAACTTTAAATCCATTCAACACTTTAACAATATATACTATTCGCCATTCATTCATCTAATCTACTACATATATGAGAGATCAAACATCCATAACACATGCACACAGTGATTTGGTAACCTAGAAACCTTCCAAATAGAAAGTAAAACTGGGGTAGGGATGATACCCACAAAACTTCAATACTACAGTATAAAGTTGGCCTGTTAAGGCTTACATTGACCACTTCTGGTGATCTGCCCTATTAGGAGCACAAAGGACTACTAGGTCTGCCTTGTTAGAGGATTTACAAACATACACTGAAGTATGCACTCTGTTAGGAGATTTATACAAAGATTGTTAAGTCTACCTTGTTAAAGGATTTACAAAACTGATTCACCTATTAGGATGAAATAGTATATCTACTTAAAAGCTTGATTGTTGATTAGATCCTTGAAGTATAGATCACCTCTTGTGACTGATGAATATTTACTACTCCTTTTAGACCTTGCTGAATATTATGCTTTGCTATTGATTCACATTTATTATTCTCAAAGCATTACATTTCCATTCCTTGATACTCTCATACATACATTATAAATGATATAATACATTACATATATATCATTCCACTAATTACAATTGCAAGGTCGGCTAAAATACAAGTGAACAAAACATTACTGAGTCAATCCAATAGTAAATAACTCGGGTTCACTAAACTAACTCAATGACCTTCTAATACTTGACATCCACTATATTACTCAGCATCATCATGCACTTCATAGAAGTGAAGGCTTAGTCCATACTAATCACTCAACATAGTTCTAAACTTGGTAACCATTGGAGACTTCATAGATATAGTGTCACTCGGTAAAAATTGAATCTTTCATTTACCTTGATTTCACTCAGTAAACACTACGCTTCCATCACTTGGTAAACATTACACTTTCATCACTTGGTAAAAATTGAAACTTCCAATGCTCAGTTTACACTAGATTCCCATGACACAATCTGATTTCTTGGTAGATACTAAGATGCTCAGTGTAAACTGTGAAGCTTGGTGTAAACAGTGAAGCTCGATGAGTGTAGGAAACTGAGTGCTGAGCTTAGTAGCTATAATGATATAGATAAGTGTTGCCACTAATAGAAATAACGACTTAATGCCAATAGTATTCATCTTTCTGATGTGCTTTCGCACCTCCTCATGGATGTTCTTCAAATGTTTAGCAAAATATTCTACTTCAAGACTACTTATCTCTCCCTTTCCCAACTTCTTCAATTCAGAAACATTTATGGGACTACTCCCATCTACAATCTAGAATGGTGATTTACTAAAACTCCTATTGAAAAAATTATTATACAAATTTTTTTCTTGTGGTAAAATCATATCCCATCCTTTTGGTTTATCTCCAACCAAGCATCTCAGCAAGTTTCCCAAACTGTGATTAATAGCTTCTATATGTCCATCAGTCTCTGGATGATGTGATGAACTGAACTTCAAATTTTTCTTCAACTTCTTCCACAATGTATGCTAGAAATACCCAAAAAATTTGGTATCTCAATCTGAAACTATACTCTTTGGTAGACCATGTAATCTCACTTCTTTAAAAAATAACTCTTCTACATGAACAAAATCACTAGTCTTCTTGCAAGGAATAGAATGTGCCATCTTAAAAAAATTATCAACCACCACAAAAATAGAATCATGCCTACACCGTGTCCTTGGTAATCCAAGAACAAAATCCATGCTAACATCCTCCCACAGCTTCTCTGGTATAGGTAATGGCTGATACAACCCTACATTTTGCTTCACTCCTTTCACCATCTAACATACTTGATGACTTTGTACAAACTTTGTCACATCTTTCTGTAACTGTGGCCAGTAATAATTTTTACCAACCAAAGCTATAGTTTTATCTCTACCAAAATGTCCAACCAATCCTCCACTATGCTTCTCCTTGATGAGGTTCTCTCTCATTGAACTTCTTGGAATGCACAATTGGATTCCTTTGAACAACATAATATCTTGGATCATAAAATCCAACCATTTTGTCCTGTCAAGTGTAACAGGTTCTGTACAAGCCTTCCACGCTTCATCAAAATTAGGATCATCTAGGTACAATGTACTAAGTTCCTTGAACTCAACCACCTCTATCTACATTTTTGTCAGTAAAAGTTGTCTTCTACTAAGAGCATCTGCAACTTTGCTAGACTTTTCACTTCTATGTTTCAAAACAAATGTATAACTCTACAAAAACTCTACCCACTTTAAATCCCTTTGGTTTAATTTTCCTTGACTATTCAAATATTGCAAAGCTTGATGATCAGTATACAAAAAAAACTCTTTGGGAAGAAGATAGTGTCTCCACTTCTTCAATGTGTGAACTATAACATAAAATTTCTAATCATAAACAAAATATTTTCTTTTTGCATCATTCAAGTTCGCATTGAAATAAGCAACTGGTCTACCTTCCTGGCTCAAAACAACTCCTATTGTAGTGCCACTAGTATCACAATCTACTTGAAACACCTTATTAAAATTGGGAAGTGCTAAAATAGGCTACTCAAAAAATTTCTATTTCAATAGACTGAAACTCTTATTTGCTCTTACACTCCACTTAAACTCTTTCCTATCTCCTCTCATTGTTTCAGTCAAGGGTCTACAAATACTACTAAAACTTCTTATGAACTTTTTGTAAAATGTAGCCAGTCCATGAAAAGATATTACCTCTATCACACTCCTTGGAGTAGGCCATTCAAGATAGCCTTCACTTTCTCTAGGTCTATTTTCAGACCTTCTCTTGAGACTACAAATCCCAAGTACACCAACTCCTTCTTTACAAAACTACACTTCTTTAGGTTTATCAACAACTTTTCTTCCCTAAACTTTTCAAACACCTTGCGAATATGGATCAAATGCTCCTCCAATGTCTTACTAAAGATCAATATATCATCTAGGTAAACAATGACAAACTTACCTAGAAACTCCTTTAGTACCTCATTCATGAGCCTCATGAAAGTGGTCAGTGCATTGATTAGCCCAAAAGGCATGACTAACAACTCATACAGTCCTTCCCTCATCTTAAAAGTAGTCTTCCACTCATCACCTTCTCTTATATGAATCTGATGATACCCACTCTTTAGATCTATCTTTGTGAAATATTGAGCTCCACTCAAAGAGTCCATAATATCATCCATCCTTGGAAAAGGAAATCTATACTTGATGGTGATCTTGTTGATAGCATGAGAATCTATGCACATCCTCCATTCTCCATTCTTCTTTGGTGCTAACACTACTAGTACAATACATGGACTTAGACTCTTTCAAATCAACCCCTTCTGCAACAACTCATGAACTTGCCTATTCAACTCTTCACTTTCTATTGGTGTCATTCTATGCACTACCTTGTTTGGAAAAATGGCTCCTAGAACCAAATCCATCTAGTGACTGATCTTCCTCATTGGGGGTAATCCATCAGGTACATTATCTAACACAATATTAGAAAACTCTTCCAACATATCTACAACTTTTTTAGGTACCTCCTCTACTTCTTCTTTACTATCTTTAGGAATTATATCAAAACACATATGCTCATGTTTCATACCTTTAAGAAACTCTTTTCCATAAACAAAACATATTCTGGTGGCACTACATACCTTTTCTTCTTTATCCTTTAATAGCTTCAACTTATGTTTCGCTCCATCCTTAGTTAGAGTGTAGGTATTTGCTCACCCATCATGTACAACATTCCTGTCAAACTACCATGGCCTACCCAACAACATATGGCATATATCCATAGGTATGATATTACATAGTGCCTCATCTTGGTAGCTCCCAATCTTGAACTTCATTTAGCAATGCTCATTGACCATAACCTTGTGGTCATCTTGCACTCAAGCAATATGATATGGACATGGGTTTTTTTGTCTCTTCAGCTTCAACTTGGTGACCATCATTTTTGACACTAGATTGTTAGTACTTCCACCATCAATGATCACATCACAACACTTATCTTCACATTTGGACCTTGTGCAAAACACACTCCTTCTTTGATTAGGTTCATTCTCACCACTCAACAGGACTCTTTTATTAACTAGGACTTCTCCTCTTTTAGCATCTTTAGAATGTGAGGATCTAGCATCTTCATCAACATGTGCAACTCTCACTTAACCTTCTATTCTTTTATTTTTCCTTCCTTGGTGTTGGGTGCATTCAAATGCTCTATGCCCTTCTTATCCATAGTGAAAACATTTTCCACTGAAGCCTCCTCTTCTAGATCCTTGTCCTTTGCCTCTTCCTCTCTGATCTCTATTGTTTCAATCATGGAAATGATTGGAATTGTTTCGCCTTTGATTCTAGTTGCTATTTCTAGCCTCATTCTTGTTCTTCTGATCATCATTATGGCCTCCATAAGATCATCCACTAGATCTTCCACCATGACTTCTTGCACTATTCTTATCGTCAAACTTCTTGCTCAGTTTCTCCTCAACTCTTAGGGAAAACTAGTATGCCTCCTCAATATTGCTCATTTGAATCAGACTTAGCTTGTCCTAAATTCTTGGCATTAACCCATTAAGATAATAGGTGACTTTCTCCTTATCAGCTTCTGCATGGCCAGTTCTAATGAGAACTTGGTAGAACTCTTCCGTATACTCTTGAACAAATTTTCCCACTTGCTTCATTCCTTGCATCTTCTTTAACAGATCAAGCTCATAATCCATAGTAATGAATTATTGCTTCATTTTAGCTATCATATAATCCCATCAGTGATTTTGTCCTTTCCCTTTCTATATCACTCCAACTAAACCTTTTGCCACCAGATCCTTGCATGTCTCTTCAATTTTTCCTTCACAAACTTGATCCTATCTAGATCCTCAATATCTTCATACTCAAATTACTCCTCTAGTTCATTGATCCAATTGATCAGCTCTTTTGGGTTAAGATTTCCTGAAAATATGAGAACCTCAAACTTAGGTCTTTTTCCAATCCTGGAGATGGCCCTAAAAAACCTCTCTTCCTCTGGATTTAGAATTGCCTCTACTTTGACATTTTCTTCTACTTCGTCCTCATCCTTGCTTTCATCTCTTATAGAAAGATTTATTCCTCTTTGCATTTGTTCTTCCAATGCTTGAATTTTTCTTTGGAGGGCTCAAAAACCCTTATGTGTAACACCTAGAACTCTTCTACCACACTCTCTTTGTAGAGGCATTTTCATGCTTCTATTAAAACCCTAGTGTACACTACCTCACAATTTGTGATTCGTCAACATGCTCAACCCAAACCATAGTCCTAGTGAAAACTACCTCACAATCGGTGATCTATCCACACACTCAAGAGCTCTAGCTCTGATACCACTTGATGCAGGGGACTCCCCTTAATACCATAAACTCATAATAGAAACAAAGAGACAATGACAAATGTGAGAATAAAATATGGACTTCTTATTACTGACACAAATGCAAACTTATAGAATTCTCAATTACAATATGCCAACTGAAATAGGCACCTTCATTATAGTAATCTGCAAGATAGTCCTATGAACTATCACCTAGAGTTGTCTTAGACAATGTTCAGGCCTTTCTTAAATAGGCAATTTTATGCCACCTAAGAAGGTTCTAGATGCTCAAACTTAATACCTAGGGTTGACAGACCCTAACAATACATATATAGTTGGCCAAATACATCTTTGACAAACTATTTTAGAAATTTTGGTAGCCCAACTTCTAAAGGCCATAACTCACAAACTGTTGCTCTAATTGGCTATTATAACCACTTTTTAGAAATGCTAGCTCGTGATCTACAGGCTAGGAAGAATTTTGGTGCCTTTCCATCAAGTTTTTGGACCTCATCCAAGCACTCTAAGGCCTCCAATGGTGAGCCTAAAGATTTTTCTACAAAATTTTCCTCTGAAAATTTGCAATAACTTCTCTGGTACTTAAGCTTGAGCAATGCAATTTTTATATCTCCAAAATGAAAATTCTTGTATAAAATGAGAACATTATGAGCTCATATGAAAAACTTACTAAAAATAGCAAGTTCCCATAAATAGTAACCACCCTATCTACTAGCCCTTATTAATATAGAAAAGGTTGAAAATAAAATATTTTTGGGTGATGCAAGATTGCCCTTACACCCAGGATGCTCCCACATCAGGGACCCTTTAACCAATGCATTATTCCACCAATTCAAAATTAGAGTTGTTACATGACTTTAACCTTTCCTCCACATTTGGTCAAGGCCCTATGTTTAGAAGGGATAATAGTGTAAGAGAAAGTGGGCTTCATGTTTTGCCAAAACTCAAGATAGTGGGGTTGGAGGTCTTCTTAAGGGAGATTGGATAAAATATGGTAGGCTTATATCTCTAAAATGAAACTTCTTGTAGAAAATGAGAACATTCCGAGATCATATGACAAACTTACTAAAAATAGCAAGTTTCCAATAAATAGTAACCACCCTATCTACTAGACCTTATTAAAATAGAAAAGGCTGAAAATAAAATATTTTTGGGTGATTCAAGATTTTCTTTACACCCAGGATGCTCCTGCATCAAGGACCCTTTAACCAATGCATTCTTCCATCAATTCAAAATTATAGTTGTTACATGACTTTAACCTTTCCTCCACATTTGGTCAAGGCTCTATGTTTAGAAGGAATAATAGTGAAGGGAAAGTGGGCCTTATGTTTTGCCAAAACTAGAGATAGTGGGGTTGGAGGTCTTCTTAAGGGAGATTGGGAAAACTAGTGGGTGTTCACCCACTCTCTAAGTTTAGAGACAATTAGGGTTTGGAGAGGAAGCTAAGGAAATAGGGAGCTCTTCAACAACTTTCATTGCCATTAGCTTGGACAAAGTTTGGTGCCCATTCCATGATCCTGATTGCACTTGTTCATTGTGTAGAATACTTGTTCATATTGTGAATGGAAATATGTAATGTATGTGGCATTGTAAGTGTTGTTATGCGTAAATATTGTGATGAATTTCTGTTGATTTTGTGTATGAAATGGTTATGGGTGTGAAGAATTCACTCACCATGGGGAGGGAAGAGATGCCTTAGGTGAAGGGGTTAGTTGGGCTCAACATTGAAGTTGAGAGATTCTCCTCTTTGAGAGGGTTTTGTTCTTCATGGAGTATGGGCTCCATTGAAGCTATACGCCTTGTTTGATGACACTGAAGAGGCATTTTTATCATGGAAGCTATAATTGTTGTGATGGGGAGGATGTATTTTGATATCCTGCAAGAGGCATTGTGCAATTGCAAATGTATATGTGTATATGGATATGGAATTCTCCTCTTTGGAGAGCCCACCTTCACCCATTGTTTCATGATTCCAATGGTGAATCATTGTGTTAAACCTTGGAGGGTTTGTAAATGTATTGGGAGATTGAGTTTTGTATGCATTGTGAAATGTTTGAGTGTAACCTATTTGAGTTTTGTTTCTCTTTCTTAGTGGGTGGTTTCATAGAAGCCTAGGATGGGAGGTGAGCCTCCATGGTTCTTGTGTTAAATTTTGTTGCAAGTTTTACGCTCATTGGATCCAAGGGAAAAGCTTGGTGCCTCTCATGATTTGATGAAGCAAGAAAGGGATGTATCATTTTGTAATGTGTTGAGGGGATGGGATTATTATCCATGTATAGCATGATTGCATTGTAAAAGAGAGGACCCTCTATTTATGTTCATGAATGCTTTGTTTTAAGCATGAGATTTTCACCTTATGTGAGTCCTTGAGAAGAATGGATTCATGAATGAAATAAATAAATGTGGATATTATCATACTCATTGTATTGCAAGATTCAATGTTATGTATTTAGTGGTATTGATATGTAAAATAGATCCATCTCTATTAGATAGTTATTTTGCTTAATGTTCATAGAATTGAATTAGGAATAAGTGAATCATGCTCATTTTGACATGAAATAATTCAAGGAAAGTAGATTCAAACATTTTTTTACATAAGTAGTATCTCAATAATGAACCTATTGTCAACAAGCCATTTATTTGAAAATTTTATCATAGAGATTAAATTATTAGATGATATAATTGATTCTTACTCAAGAACACATATAAAATTTAATGACTTGTAGGAACTAAGTGATAAGTTTCAAGTTTTATTTTCCTATGATTCTTAATTTTTTCAAGAGATTTATAAATTTAGGCCTATTCAATACAATGTTAATGGTAATATCATAGTACTATCAACCAAGACTTCATACCATAATACATTAAAGTAAGGGAAATGAGCCTAGTAAGAGTCATAGCATAGAGAGAGAAAATATTCTAATAGACAAGCCTATACATGCATGATAATCTCTTTGGAAACTGTATTGGAGAGGGAAATAATTCCCCTCCCAATTATAGACCAATATTATAATACAAAGAATATTCCTAGTATCTACTAAATTAGTGAGCAATCAAGCTAAATAAACAAACAAAACATTGTCACTTTCAAGTATGTGAGGCTATCTCATGATTGACTTGACTAAGGCTGGAGGGGATAAGTCACATCAAGGAAGGATGTAAAGAATAGCCCATTATAACATTTTCTCATAGATCCTAATGTTAGGAACTATCCCCTCTTAATCCCTAATCAACTTCCTAAATGCGTGAAAAGAAAAAAAGTTGGGTTACCCATTCCCATCAATCCTAGCAAGTGGTCTTATTCTAAAATAAAATAAAAATAAATAAATTTATAACGTATACTCCTAGACCCCATTGCATTGCCCCATACTATCCCTATTTAATAGTACCTCATGTACTTGGTTCATGTGATAGCTATAAAATCAAGGTGCAAGTACTATCACATGGGTAGCATAGGAAAAGGCACCGAGCAAAAAGTGATTGTGCCCAACCACTCCCTCCAACAAGTTCCTTTTGGTCTCATGCGCCAAGGGCCATACAATACCACCTAGACTTGGGAAGGGAGCTATGGGTGCTTAGGAGTAGGGAGGTGGTTAATATGAAATGTTATTAAGGCATGAAGTTGGGTCTTGAGCAATGTGTGGGCTTAGGGAGGGTTAATAGTTAGGTTTAAATTTAAACTAGCCCAAGGGTAATGATTAGTAAGGAAACATATGGTTTGTTAAGTAGAGCACACTATAAATTAGAATTAGCTAGGGTTAGTGTTAGAAATTTTTAGTGTTATAGAAATAGCTAATGATAAATTGAGATTTAACTTGGTATGAAAATGATAGTAGAGGTTAAGTTAGTAATAGGTATGTTATTTGGTTGCTAAAGGGTATAAGTTAGAGAACAAAAATAAAAGAAATAAAAAAATGATGAGTTGTAGTAGATTGGAGAGTATATTAAATAGTAAGTGATTTTATAAGAATATATTAAAAATGAATAAATAAATCATTTGATTATATCTATATCAATTATTAGTGAAAAGTTAGTATAGACTAACTTAAAAGATTATGGTTAGTATTTATTTTTATTTTTGTGATGTAAATGGGTGTCAAGGGAACTATTATTAATAGTGTCAAAAGTCATATGTTTATAATATTCAAAGTAAGTTTATAATATGTAGTATAGTAGTAAAATATTATATAATAAATAATAAATACTAACATTTATAGAGTTGTAGGTGTGAAATGGGTTAACCTAGAAGTATATCTACCTATTCATCTACATACCTTACTATTGGCATAAAAATTGAGTTAGAAGCAATTTGTTAGTTGTTATACACTTGATGAATCACTTGGTCATTTGATACCACCCATAGGGTCTCGAAGTGGATATGTTATGATGTCCTATATGGGTTTAGAACCCATGACACACACATCTTCCCTATCAATATTTGACCTAAATTTTATTTAACTATTTAATCTTGTAAGCAAAAAAACTGACAAGATGAAATGGTGAGTGAATCTTCTACTTAGGGTGTTTTGTAAAGCACGGGTAACATGCCATTGAATTAAATATCACACTCTACACTGAAAACCACTATTATGTTACCCTTCCAACCCAATATGACCTATAGAAATTTTACCCTTTCTGGAAAAAATCAAGGGGCATGCATAGCATCCTAAGGATTTTGTAGTGCACTAGGGTAGAAATTATCTTTAAAAAAAAATTAAATTAAAAAAAAAAAATTAATTGTGTTTTGCCCTAAAATTTTGGGCATGGCATAACTACTTTCCTAATACTTTTTTTCCATATGGTTCTCTATATATCAACCATATATTCTATACACTATCAAATTAGGTTCTATGCACTTGCCCTTGTAAAAAATACACATTGTATTATGTGTTGGAAACTATACATCATTAGATAAGTAAGATACTATTCTTAATTAAAAAAACATAGTCTATTACTCTGATAGTCTTTTACAAACTTATTACTATGTTGTCATCAATGACAAACACAATCATGAATATATTATATCAATGTTCTACAATGCTTCCCATAGCATCAACATTCATGCTAAAGATCTCCCCTTTGGCATTGATAGCAACATAGTTGAAAAATATCTAAGTTCCAAGAATACCAAATATACATCTTCTTCATCATCATTTTCTGCTTTCTTCTTAATTGAACTACATAGAATATTTTTCATGTCACTTTCGGCCCCATTGACATCAATGTCAAAGATAATACACAACTAGTTTAATTACTTGAACATACAATAATTTATCAGCATGACAACAAGTCAGTTTGTTGCTTTACAACTTTTGTATACAAATCCATAAACATCTCAAGTGTCTAGAGACACTGTTGCATACCAATTACCAATTACCAAGAGTCCTTTTTTGACTCTGTTCATCATAGATACTCCCCCATGGAGGAAGCATCAGCATTCAGTCTAGTCTAACAATGGTGATATGTACCCTGGATTGATGCACTTTTACATCTTCTATTAAGAAGTAGGCAAGGGCATAACCCCAAGCATACCTCTTAAGTACTCAAATGTGTCCTTTGGTAAGGCCTTTGTGAAAATGTTTGTAATCTATTCATTAGTGTTAATATATTCCAGTTTGATTTCTTTCTCTGCAACTTTCTCTCTCAACACATGATACTTTATAGAGATGTGCTTAGTCTTAGAATGCAAAATGGGATTCTTAGACATACTTACGGTACTTGTGTTACCATAGTAAATAATGATAGATTCTTTGAATGTAATTCCAATATCCTTCATCATCTACTTCATCCATATGACTTGATTA
Source organism: Cupressus sempervirens (assembly GCA_028749045.1). Classification (NCBI taxonomy): domain Eukaryota; kingdom Viridiplantae; phylum Streptophyta; class Pinopsida; order Cupressales; family Cupressaceae; genus Cupressus; species Cupressus sempervirens. Next base: position 403,636,761 of record CM053785.1, read on the forward strand.
TAGTTGTTTGTTGCTACAACACATTCTACCTCTACAATACTCTGTGAAGTGCAATCTTGTTTCTTGTTGAGCCAAGAAACTAGTCTTCCACCAAGAAAGAATGCTCCTCCACTAGTGCTTTTTATATCATCCATATCTCTAGCCCAATCAACATCAACAAAAGTGCAAAGAGTAAAATCATTACTTTTGTCATACCAAATGCCATAATTAGATGTCCCTTTTAGATATCTAAATATCTTCTTTACTACTGCATAGTGATATTCTTTAGGATTAGCTTGAAATCTTGCCACAATTCAAACTACATTAGCTATATCTAGTCTACTATGATTCAGATACTACAATCCTACAATCATAGATCTGTACTTCTTTTGTTCAATAGTAGGTGTCTCATCCTTTCTTGATAACTTGTGACCAGTTACCATAGGAGTTCCAACACATTTACAATTTTCTAGTACAAATCTTTTTAGAAAATCTTTCAAATACTTGGTCTAAGAAATAAAGAAACCTTTTTTGTTTTGAAAAATTTGCAATCCCAATAAATTTTTTATTTCTCCTATCATACACATCTCAAATTCTTTGTTCATATCTTTTGATAATTTGTTATTGGCTTCATCATTTCCTCCAAAAATGACATCATCAAAAAATCCAATGATTATCAACAAACCATTTTCTATTTCTTTCAAGTACAAGTTTCTATCTATTGTTCCTTTAGCAAATCCAAGATTTGTCAAGTATTTGTCTAACCTTGCATACTAGGTTCTATTTTCTTAATCCCTACAAGGCTTTCTTTAATTTGCAAACCATATCCTTCTCTTCTATCAAAGAAAAACCTCTTGGCTACTCAATATAAACTTCTTCTTCAAGTTCTCCATTCAAGAATACTAACTTAACATCCATCTCATATACCTTAAGGTTTTTATTTGTTACATATGCCAAGAACATTCTAATTACTTCCATTCTTGCTACAGGTGCATGTGTTTCCTCATAGTTTATTCCTTCTTACTGAGAATAGCCTTTTCATACTAGTCTTGCTTTGTTTCTTATTACTTTTCCTTGTTCATTCATTTTGTTTCTGACTATCCACTTTGTGCCAATCACATTTTTGTCCTTAGGTATAGGAACTAATTCCCATGTGTCATTTTTTATTATTTGTTGAAGTTCTTCCTCCACTACTTTCATCCAATGATCATCCTCAATTGCTTCATCTATGCTTTTTGGTTGTACTTGAGATATTAGGCATAGTTCTTTATTGATTCTACTTCTTGTCATTACTCCATTTACTTTACTTCCTATTATCTGATCAACAGGATGATTTCTCACCACATTCTTATTTGGGGTAGGAGTTGTTGCTTCAACTCTTGTTTTAGGTACTACACTATGTTCTTCTTTTACTTATTTATAGTGCACATTATTCTACAAGTCATTGTTAGTCTTGAGAAATAATTCATTACATCTGTTGGTCATCCCAAAATAATTGTCTTCATTAGAGTTATAATCCATCATCTTTTCTTTGGTATCAAAATTTTCATCAATTCTCACATTTGCACACTCTACTATAGTTTTTGTTCTATATTTGAAACATATGTAAGCTTTTATTTTTAGTGAATAACCAAGAAACATACCTTCATCACTCATTGGAACAAACATACCAATATCATCAAATCTCTTTTGATGTAACATTTGCTTCCAAATATTCTAAAATATTTGACTAATGGTGAGTATCCAAACCATAACTCATAAGGTGTTTTCTCTATACCTTTTTTTTATCTATACTCTATTCAAAGTGTATACTATTGTATTGACTGCTTCTCTCCAAAATGTCTTTGGTACATCATTCTTGAATATCATAGCTCTTGTTGCTACAAAAATTGATATGTTTCTTTCTTCACCAATCCCATTCTACTCAAGTGAATGAGGTGAAGGTAGTTGTCTTCTAATTCCATGCTCTTCACAATAGATATTAAATTCTCTAGAAGTGAATTCTCTTCCTCTATCAGATTTTAAGCCCTTGATTTTAAATCTAGATTCATTCTTTACTTTGTTCTTGAATATCTTGAATTTCTCAAATGCTTCTGATTTTTCTTTAAGAAAATCTACCCACATCATTTTGGTAAAATCATCAACAAAAATCATAAAATACCTTTCTCCATAGAATCCTCTTGTTCTTGCGGGACCACTTAAATCTGTATGGACCAATTCTAGTTTTTGTGTAGTACCAAACTACTTGCTAGGAAATGAAACTTTCTTCTGCTTAGCAAAGATACATTCCATACAAAAAATGATAGTGGGCTTAGTGATCTTAGGTAAATCTCTCACAGCAAGTGTATTACTAGCTTTCACAATGTTTTCAAAATTTATGTGATAAAATCTTCTGTGCCATAACCAACTGTTGTCAACTTTAGCTACTAAACATGTTATTTCAGCGGTATTCAACTAAAATACATTACCTCTAGTTTTTTTTCCAATACTAAATAATTTTCCTTCTTTGACCTTGATGATACATGTGTTATTACCAAACTGTAACTGGTCACCCTTGTTTGTAAGTTGTCCAACACTTAAACAAGTTATGTTTTAGTCCATTAACAAAGTAAACATTATCAATATTCATTTTACCGTCAAGTGTGATAGATCCAATTCATGTAATGTGATAGGCTACATTGTTCCCTACTCTGACAATCCCTCCATCATGGCTTTTGAATTTGACAAATTTTCTCATATCACTAGTCATGTGATGTGAACAACCACTATCAATGATCCAATCCTTTCTTTCAACTTGTGAAATTAGTGCACTTTCTTCTCTAATATCCTTGTCAAGATCATCCTCCTTCATAGCTATGAAACCTAATTTATCTTCACTTTTTCTTTGATCATATTCTTCTTCTTATTCTTCTTCATTAGCATATAAGCAATTCCTAAGTCTTCTAGATTTGAATCTTCCCTTATACTTCCTTTCTCTTTTAGGACACTTAAATGCATAATGACCATATTCATTACATGTCCAAAACTTAAAGATATTCTTACCATCTTTCTCTCTTTCCACAAGAAGAGCCACTCCTTCCTTGATCTTTTCCTCAATAGACTTGATGCTGCTAGTAATGTCTCCTTGTGCTTTTGTGTTCTTTGCTGGACTAGGTTTAACACTTAATGTACTGAATGTTGTCTCAACTTTTGCTAATTTTCTAGATTGTTTTAGATTGAATTTTGTAGCTTCCAATCTACCAAGAAATATTTCTTTGGTGAAATTTTTAGTATAGGGTATCATTAGTTGAATCATCTATGTTATTTTCTTGAAAAGTGGTGTCAGACTTTTCAAAATCTCCATATTACTTCATTATCAAATATCTTTCCACCATGAGATGTGATTCCTGCAACAATCTTAGATATTCTACCAATATAGCTTCTTACAGATTCATCTTCCATCATTCTGGCATCTTGAAATGCACAATGCAAATTTTGTAATCTAACTCTTTTTGCATGTGTATCACCCTCATAATTAGCTTCTAAAGTTTTCCAAATTTGTGAGGTGTTTTGAGTTGTTTTACTTGAATATACTTGCTTTCAAGGAGAGCTAACAATATTGCTTCTCTTGCCCTTATGTTGCACATAAATACTTCTCTCTAATCCTTAGTACAACTTTCAAGATTGTATTCTTTCACAATATTCATAGATGCCTTGGTTACAAGCCAATATCCTACACCCATGCACAAAAGATGAGTGTTCATCTTATCCTTCCAGCTGTTGTAATTGGTGCCATCAAATCTCATATTTTCCTTCCTAAACATGTTCTCCATGGATCTCCCAAAGTTTTTAAACTTCTTCTTCAAGGACCTAATGATCTAATACCAATTGTTAGAAATAATAATCTACCAAAGTAATTGAGAGGGTGGAGGGTAAATTAGTTATTTAAAATTTTAAAACATTTATCCTCTTTAAACAATCTTAACCATTCAATCAAAGTAAGCAACAACCATAAAGAGATGCACATAACAATTACACTAGATATGTTGACTAGGGAAATGCTTGATCAGAGGGAAAACCCTAGTGGGAATGATGCCCATAAGATGATGTACTAATATGAATATTCCTTGTTAGAGGATGGACCTTGTTAGGAGTCTATTACAAAATTTAGTACAAAGAGTCCCTATTAGGAGTTATGGAAGGCAGTTGTATCCATTGTCCAAAAAACTTTAGGATCAAGTCAAAAAACACACAGTCTGATTGATCTCTGTACTATTCCTTTTAGAATAATATATGTGAAACAAGCTTTTACTTCTTCCTCTATCTAGTACATTGGACTCCTTCTCCTTCAAACAATGTAATCTGATCCAGAACTCTATACTCAAAAACAATAACCCTTAAGGTCACTTACATGCATTGGTATGATATTCTGCTCGGTTGCTCAATAATTCAAAAGTCTCATCTATTTTGAAATATGTTAAACATAGGAAACATCTTTCCTTTATTCCATGCTCAATTATAAATCCTTGAGTTAGGTTCCCACTTAATTATAATATGTTAATTAAATGAATACACATATAATTAATGTTGTCAATTCACAATTATAAACAAAATTTCACGTGTGACTTTCATACATGTGCACTCTCTAACATTGTCAATGGCTAGTATACTATCTCCAGTTAACTACATAACCCTTCACTAAATTTGTGATGAATTGTGGAAATCACACAATAGGAAATGCTTTCCTAATACTTTGTTTCTATATGGTTCTTTGTAGATCAACCATATATCTCATACACTATCAAATCAGGTTCTATGCACTTGCCCTTGTAGCAAATACACACTGTAGTATGTGCTAGAAACTACACATCATCAGATAAGTAATATAATGTTATTAATACAAAAATCATAGTCTGCTACTCTGTCAATCTTTTACAAACTTATTATTTTGTTCTCATCAATGACAAACACAGTCATGAATATATTATATGAATGTTTGGCAATGCTCCCCATAGCATTAGCATTCATGCTAACAATATTTTCTCTTATTGTTAAGATGACTTCTATTCACACTATTTTAAGTGTTGTGGCTACTAAAGATTTACATTTGTAACAATTTTATGTTAAAACAACCTTCCTTCATGGTTATTTGGATGAAGAGTAATATATGGCACAACCATAGGGATTTGAGGTCAAAGGTAAGGAGAACTTAGTATGTAGATTGAAGAAAAGTTTATATGGCTTGAAGCAAGCACCTCAGCAATGGTATCTGAAATTTGACAGGTTTATGCATGAGCATGGATATAGTAGGTGTCATTCAGATCATTATGTTTATTTGAAGAGGTTGGATAATGATAGCTACATTATTTTATGTTTATATGTTGATGATGTGCTTATAGTTGGGTCTAACATGGATTACATTAAGGGGCTGAAACACCAGTTAGCACATGAATTTGTTATGAAGGATTTGGGGGCAGCAAAATGAATCCTTCGTATGAAGATTTACAAATAGGAAGAACAAGAAATTGAATTTATCTTAGGCTGATTATATTGAGAAGGTGTTGCAACATTTCTCTATGGAGAATGCTAAAGCTATCAGCACATCTTTACCTGGTCATTTGAAGTTGACTAAGAAGATGTGTCCCAAGACACAAGAAGATGAGTATAAGATTTCTAAGGTACCTTAAGATTCATATGTAGGAAGCTTGATGTATGATATGCATGTACTAGGCTAGAAATTGTATATGAGTCATCCATGAATTGAACATTGGAATTTAGTAAAATGGATTATCAAATATTTGAGCAGAACATCTAGCAAGTATTTATACTTTGGGGGCTCTATTACTAATTTATAGGGCTATGTTGACTTAGATTTGGTAGGGGATATTGATACTAGGTGGAGTACTATAGGTTATGTATTTACAATTGGTGGGTTAGCAATGAGTTGGGTTTCTCAATTATAGAAGGTTAATGCTTTATCTACTACGGAGGCAAAGCATGTTGCTGCTACATAGGAAGCCAAGGAGATGATATGGTTTCAAGTCTTCATGGAAGAATTAGGACACCCACAGAGGGATAGTTACTTGTTCACAGATAGCTAGAGTTCCATTCATCTTACAAAGAATTTAGCTCCACATTTAAAGACAAAAAACATATAGTTGTAGTACCATTTCATTTGGTCAGCTCTAGATGATGGACAATTAAAGTTGGACAAGATACATAAGATGATAATCCAATGGATATGTTTACAAAGGTAGTAATTGTAGACACCTAAAAACCTTTAGAAAATAAAGTATTTTTATTTTCTGAAAAATTCCTGATGACATCATCATTAATTAATTAATTAATTTTTATGCCATTAAATCCCTTTATCTTAATTAAAAATATTTAATTAAGGAATCCCTCCTAAAAATGTTTAAATCTTATTTAAACATTATTTCCTTATTTATTAATTATTTAATTAATAAATTGACCAAAAAACCCAAAATAAATAAAAAATTTATTTTTTGCCCAAAACTTGGCCAATTTCCTTAAGACCACTAACCTCTTCCAAAATCTTCTAATCCTTCTTTAATTTTGATTAAAGGCTAATCCCATCATTTCCTACCCCTAATCCCAACTCAAAATATTTAATTAAGATTAAATATTAATCCTCATGTTTATTAAAAAAGTTTTAATAAATATCTCCTCAACCCAAACCCTTGAAATAAATAAAACTTTATTTATTTCCTACAAATCTAATTTATCCTCATCCTAAGAAGTTCTAGACTCTTCTAGAAAGTCTTCATTCTCATCCTAGG